>KN042417.1:110451-335965 GCA_000739165.1 Podila verticillata NRRL 6337 | reverse complement strand
TAGTTGCCGGCCATGTCCTCGTCGTCGCTGTCGATGTGCTGCTTCAGCTTCTGCTTCTTGGCCTGTTCCTGGCGCTTCTGCTCCTGGATCTTCTTCTCCTGCTCAGCCTTGGCCACCGCCTTGGCCTTGGCCTCGGCCTTCTGCAACTTCTTTTGCTGCTCTTGCTCCACTTGCAGGCGCTTGCTGGGATACTCCTGCTCGGTGGTCTGCTGGCGCTTGAGGAGAGGAAATAAGATCGTCTCGAACAGTTCAGTCAAAGCATCTTCATCTTTCTCAGTCTCCTTGGTCTGGAGGGCGAGTTGTCGCTGCTTCTGGAGGCGCAATTCCTCCTGTTTCTTGGCCTGGGCGGCGGCTGCAGCTCTCTTTTGCAGCTCAACCTTCAATTGCTGCTGGCGTTGCTGCTCCTGAATGTGTTGACGAACAAGAGACTCGAAGACGGCCTGCTTGCGAAGTTCCTGTTGCTCAAAGGCTCGACGCTGTTCCATTTTGTACCGACGGATGGCATCCTGTTCAGCCTTGTACTGGGCCTGGGCAATGGCACGGCGCTGATGGTCCAAGTAAGCTTGCTCCTGTTGCTGTTGCTGAAGGCGATGCTGCTGGCGAGCACGCTTCTGTTGCTGTTTGCGCTCAAGTGCAGCGCGGAGGAGTTGCTCCTCTTCGTCGTCAGACTCCGTGTCGTAAAAGTGGTTGTTGGAGAAAGAGTAAGGATGGTACGAGTATTGTTGTTCTTGAGGGTGAGGATAATACTGTTGGCGAGAGGGTGCTGCCGAGTGGTACGATGGGTGCGAAAATAGTGAGTACATGGCTGAGGTTGCTGGATATGTGTGGATGTGAGTGAGAATGGGGAAATGGGTAACCGTAGCTGGATGTGTGTGCGTGTCTGTTTTGTTGGATGATGAAGAAAACGAACGATCTGCGCCTCCTTTTATATAATTTTCGGTGTGGACTCCGCCTTCACCTTCCAGCCAATCACATTCATGCATTTCTCTCCAAATTTGTCAGTGTCTTCCAGTTCCTTCCACAAAATGATATCACACCGAAACCTTAATTTGTAACCAGAAAAAGAGAGCGCCAGAACATGCTAGCACATTTGCTTACACACTTCGCCACCAAATACACTTTGATCGTCGCAAGCTTCCTTCTGTTGAATACGAGCTTGCATCCTACTACGCAATACCAGATAAACTTTAGCCAAAGACACCCGACACCCCTTTGCCATTGCAAACAATGTTCTCTATGGGAAAGCACGAGTATCTTCGAGTTGCTGCCAGTCGTGGTTAAAATAGTCGACTATAGATCAAAAAGTCCTATGTTGCACGCTGTGGAAGCCTTGTGCCGGTGCTATTACCCTTGACGTTGTCGCCGTCACTCGCGGAAGGCTGTACAGTGATGGAGTCCAAAACAGCTTCGAGGAATTTTTTTTTGGATGGACAGCCCCGCCCTCACATTCTTTGTTCACACCTCATCATCGAAAAATTCCTGACCCTCCATGACCTTCAAATCCACTATGGCAGATTCATTTTCGTCGCCTCTTTCCACGTCTGAGGGCAATTGGGCTAAAGTGCAAAAGGAAAAACAATCAGAGGTTGCAAAGACACAATGGCCCGAGCCAAATATGTATGAATAAAAATATAAAATAATAAAAACAGAGGCAGAGGCAGATAAAAGTAAAAGCGAAGATTTATTGCGCAACGTTGTAGTACATGCAATGGTGTTATACATAATAAGCAGCTTGTGTTGCATAAAAGAAAAGAGGATGAAGATGAACCACAATTTGTACACGAAGTAAAGAGAATAAATGCAAGCAAAGTAGAAAAGAGATCAAAGACAGGTTGCGAGAAGCGGTTCAACAACGATGACGGCTGCACCATCAGGATCCGGAATGAGGGGATGGAACTTCAACGCTCAAGCGACTGGGATCGTCATTTGCCTCTGACTCAGAGGCTTCCAAGATGGAGCCGTGACCAAGCGGGGTGGGCGTGAACGTCGCGTGGTTCAATTCATGTCGCTCCTCACCTTCGTTTTGAACTACAGTGGATATAATAAGGAATAAAAAGTCAGAATTAATAGCGGTTCTTTGCTCAAGCTCACCAGAGGGACATGAAGTCATACCTGCTCCTGCAATCGAGAGTGAAGCGCTGGGGAGATGTGGAGAACTCTCGTACTTGATCATGGGAAGAGCTGTGTGGGGTCGAAGTTACTCTCCATCAGGCCTGCCATAACAACATACAAACAAATAAATAAAACAAAAACAACAAAAAACTACCTAGGATGATGTCCTTATGCGCTTCCAGCTCTCTCGCTGTGGCTTCTCCGAGTCTTTGGGCTTCTTGGGCCAGGATCCTGATGCGCTTTGACGCGTCGGTTCTCTGTTGTGAAACTGTTGTGGCCTTGTTGGCGAAGGTTCGCAGCTCCTCAAGGTCTTGATTCAGGAGAGCTATCGTCGTCTCCAGCTCATCCACGCTGACGAGTTTCCTTTTTAGCGACATTTCTTGTACTTTGATAAACTCGTCCACGTTAGACCTTCCCTTGTTAATGAGATCTCCAATCAAGGTGAGCTGCACTTTTGTCCCAAAGACGATCTGTGCATCAGAGTCTGGTTGTTGGGGAATGGGAGGGGAAACGGTGAAAGGTTTGTGGAAGCCGGCTCCGAAAACGAATTGCTGGGTCCGATCGGTGGAGGTTTCCTGGGATGCAATTGCTTGGTTTTCGTGAATGGCGATCGAGGTTTCCTGGGATGTAATTGCATTGTTTTCGTGAACGACGGTCGAAGTTTCCTGGGATGTAATTGCATGGCTTTCATAAGTGACCATTCTTAGCAATTGAGCAAACGGAAGAGCACCAAGGCGTACATGAAAGTTTAACTCACTTGGAAGACGCTGCATTTTTTTAAATGCCGATGCATGTTGTTTCTCCTCACGGATGCACCACACAGACATTGACAATTTCCAGTCGACGACATCTCAAGAGATCGCCCTGCCATTAACTGTGAATTCCGGCATGCAGAGGAAGAGGGGAGAGGTAGAGGGAGAAGCTGAGGGAGAAGCAGAGAGGGAGCAATTGTCAACTTATACAGCAGGCAATGGTCAACAGGCCTCTCTTTGCCTCCCTTTGCCTCTCGCTGCCTCCCTCTGCCTCTGCCTCTTGCTGCCTCTCTCTGCCTCTTGCTGCCTCTCTCTGCCTCTCTGCCTCTGCCTCTCTCTGCCTCCCTCTGCCTCCCTCTGCCTCCCTCTGCCTCCCTCTGCCTCCCTCTGCCTCCCTCTGCCTCCCTCTGCCTCGCGCTGCCTGCCTCTGCCTCTTGCTGCCTCTTGCTGCCTCTTGCTGCCTCGCGCTGCCTCTTGCTGCCTCTTGCTGCCTCTCTCTGCCTCTCTCTGCCTCTCTCTGCCTCTCTCTGCCTCTTTCTCTCTCTGCCTCATGGTTTTCTTGTCGGGCTTATTTGCACATGCTGTCGCACCTAAGCAGATCGGGACTTGGACGCCCTTTTCGATGGTAATCTTGCATCTACCAACTAAGCCAAATGGTCCCAACCCGTAAGTATATGAGATACCGGAAATCACTCCCCTCTGCCAGTGAGTAACATGTGCCATTGGTAGTCAGTAGATCTCCCTGCTCACTTAGCCCTCGCCTGATTGCCACTGGGAGTCGGCATTAAGTTCCAGGGGCCATCGCATTATAGCCTGCTGTTAGTGGACCATGTCACCCATCCTGGGTCGTGGCCGTCTGATACTCCACACAACACCTAGAGTCTGTTGTGTGGATCTATACGACGTTTAGTCAACTTTTGTTTCGGCTTTCTTTTTTTTTTTTTTTTTTTTTTTTTGCTCTTTATTCTCCATACTTGTTCCTTCCTTCCCTCCCCCCATGCATCACCTCCTAGTGTAGCATCTCCTCATTCGCATTACTTGTCCCCATTGGTCAATGCACGCAGGAACTTCCGTGTCGACTCCCTGTGGCACGCAGGTGAGGGCTACGTGGGCAGAGAGATCTACTGACTACCAATGGCACATGCTACTCAACTGGCAGAGGGGAGTGATTTCCGGTGTCTCTTATACCTGCGGATTGGGACCATTGGGCTTAGTTGGTAATACCAGCGAAAAGGTCGAAGGTTCGAATCCTTATCCGCTCAAATGGGAAAGGGCACTGGGAAGTCAAAATGGTGTGCAATTAAAAATATGTTCAATTACAGAATATGTGGCTTATGCGCTCTCGAAAAACACCGGGTTGATGGAATTGGGAGTGAGAGGTCGATTTGATCAAACAACATTTGACTCGTTCAACTCTCCACTCTCTCCATCTCTCCATCCCCTTCATCCTCACTACAATGGCCCTTAGACTTTTGACCAAGAGCTCCTCGGGTAATGCATCCTACTACGCCCATCCATATCCAACACCTTCCACTACTTATCTCACCATCCAAGAGCAAATATCTTATTGCGTCCCGACATCACCCAATTCTCAGGAACCACTACAATCTGTGATTGAATCAGCAAAGAAAGAGAGCAAGCGACCAACTCGACTCAATCAAACATCAACCATCAGAGACAGCCCACTGTTTGTCATTGAAGTCAGGCATCGAATCATCACGCTTCGAACACAGACAACAGGAGCATTTTAAAAAAACTACGCACGGATTGCCGCCACACACCACCGACGCATCAGTGACGAGTGATCCAAAAATTGACACCAATCAAACTATGGATGACCATCACAAGGATCCTCAGGCTCAATATTCATAGCGCTCGCCCTAACCATCAATACTTCAACTCACGATTCAATAATGTCGCGTTATCTCAATCGCTAACCGAAATCCAATCAATGGATCATAATCGAATAGTCGCCGCCGTGCGCCCCATGCTCGCTGCTCAGCGCTCCACCGCCTCCGCTGCGTAAGTTGACCTACTCTTCGGATCGTACAATAATAGGAACCATGGCACGGACGATATGCTGACTGGTTTATCTTTTTTCATTTATTTAAACTAGTGTCCGCCACATGGCCACCTCCACCGAAGGTTAGCAATTGAGGCAGCTCCCGATATTTCGTTTTCAACCACCTAGACGGCATTTTGGCAAAAGGAGATAATGGATCCTTTTATACCTCAACTTGCAAACTCGAAAGCGCGACGGATTTGGAACGCACATGAGTGGAGGAAACAGCAACGGAGGGAGCAAGCAATGGGTCAACAACATGGAATTTTTGCAGGCTTGACAGACTAATATGTTTTGTGTTGGCGATCTGGCTATTTTTCAATTGGACTTCTCTAGAGAAGCAGGTCTCCCCCGAGAGCAAGGCCCAGAGCATCATTGACTCTCTCCCCGGCAACTCTTTGATCACCAAGACTGGATACGTCACCGCCATTGCCGGTGCCGCCACCTACTTGATCTCCAAGGAGATCTACGTCTTCAACGAGGAGTCCCTTGTCTTGTTGGCTTTCGCCGCCACCTTTGGCGGTATCGTCAAGGCTGCTCGCGAGCCCTTCAACGAGTGGGCTGATGGCCACATCAGCAAGATCCGCTCTGTCCTCGAGAAGGCCCGTGTCGACCACAAGGCCGCCGTTGAGGACCGCATCGACCAGGTCGGTCAGATGAAGGACGTTGTTGATGTCACCAAGGCTCTCTACGCCCTTTCCAAGGAGACTGCCAAGCTCGAGGCCGAGGCCTTTGAGCTCAAGCAGAAGACCGCCATGTCGGCCGAGGTCAAGTCTGTCCTCGACTCCTGGGTCCGCTACGAGACCTCGGTCCGTGAGCGCGAGCAGTCCAAGCTCGTTGCCTACATGATCGAGAAGATCAAGGCCGACCTCTTGGACCCCAAGCTCCAGTCCCAGATCTTGGCCGAGTCCATCAGCCAGGTCGAGAAGATTGCTGGCTCCAAGGCTTAAAGAAAAGTGCTTTTACAAACAAATTTAGATGTTGTATCTTTGTCTCGCCCCCTTGTAAGCATTTTGTTCCCCCAAAACCACCCACCTCCCAAATACACTCCCCACTTTTTCTCGTTTACCTTGTTTCCCAAGTTTCTCATAAAAAAACCTATATATTTCATAAAAGCGGGTTCTTTTCTTTTTTGTCTTTTTTATGTGTTCGGATCTACCTGATATAGGGACGTCTACGCATGTTTTATGTGTGCATCGAGAGCTCAGAGGTGAGAAAAAAGAAATTAAAAGATATCACACAAGGGAGATATACTTCTCTACGCTTGGACTGACGCTTCTATGACTTCGCCTTCCTCTCCTGCCATGTCCGCATCCTTGGCGTCCGAGACAGTCGCAGGAGCTTCGCCGTTGGTATTCAATTTCGTTTTCTAGTCACATACAAAACAAAAGTCGTTAGCAAAATGACGCTCTATCTCTTTCATGATCAATCTTAAAGAGAATATAGGCCTCGCTTACCTTTGCCTGCTGTTCACCATCTGATCCACTCTCACTGTCGCCCTTGGTATGGCCTTCGCCTTGGTGGGGTCGCTTGGACGATGACGAGTCGCGTCCACTCCGTCGGTGTGCGTCACTCGCAGCGGCGCTCGAGTGGTGGTGGTGATGGCTGTGGTGACTATGATGATGATGGTCGGAGGATCCGTGATGTCTACTGCTACTTCCCAGAGCACCCGAAGCGCGCTTCCGGTCGAGAGAAGATCCAATGGCCGGTGATGAAGAAACAGTGCCGGATCGACGGCTGCCGCTATTGTAGTCAGCATCGTCTTCCAAAATCGAGCCATCCTCATCATCACTGTTTTGGTTCTTGGCAATTCTCTCCTGCAAGATAGTAAGCGATGAAAAAAGATGTTAGTTGCATTAATCAACAGAGCCGTTCTACCATGCACATCAACCAGAAAAAAAAAAGTTTTCGTACCTTCAGTCGTTCAATGTATCGGTCAAAAATCTCTTTGCGCTTTTCATCGCTTTCAAGGGCATGATACTCGGGTGTGGATGCTGAGCGTACCTTGACGTCCTCCCAGGTCGATTCGACCGTCACGGCCGGGGTCAGGTTCTTGAGCATGAACCGGAAGGATTCGGCCTTTTTGCGGGCCACCTTTTCTTGGCGACGCTTTTCTTCCTTGGCACGGTGGACAGCTTTCGCGAGAAGCTAGACACGATAAGAGTAATAGCGTTAGTATGCGTGCTATAAAAATGTCCCGTAACCAACAAAGAAACAATACAAGCGTACCTGCTCAAAAATTAATGTGAGGTCCTCGGACACAAGGTTGGACGTCTTTTCATGGTTCTTCATCAGCTCCGCAAGCTGTTCAAAAGTCGTCTCGGGAACAATCTCATAGTCGATATTCTATCAAAATCCCAAAGAAAATACAGTGTCGGTTAATACTGCTCCCAAAAAATGCATAAAAAAGGTTTGCCCCATGAAAACAGGTTAAGATATTACCTTGAGCACATCCTGAACCAGCTTTCGATCCTGATATAACCGCTCGTCCAGATCCTCGATAAGATCCCAGAAGAGCTCCATGGGAGTTGAGCCTGGTTGTCCCAGGACAGTCTGATACCGTGAGTCATCTTTGATCAAAGGGTGGATCTGCATCCAGCAGGTCTTGGCGTTCAACTGCCCCTTGCTCCGGAGCTCTGCCAACAGCTCCTTGAACGCCTCACGTCTCTTGCGCTCGGCACGCTTTCGAAGAGTGCGGTCCCTTGATCGGCGTGCATCGTACTCCTTCTCCAAATGCTTGATGTGATCTTCGTACACGCTCAGCTGATCAATCTTGCTCAGGATTTGTATTGAGTCCGCCTTGTACTCTGCATTCTCCTGCAGCAGATCCTTGGCTTCGGCCCACCGTGTCATAAACGTGATATCTTTGAGCGACTGGAGCAGTGACAAGAAGGCAGCCATGCCCGTCTTGCGCTTCAACCGCGCCTCGTCCTTTTCCTTGCGGATCAACTCTGACAAATGACTGTCGAAAATCGAGTACCGCAGTCGGTCGTCCTCAATCGCCTTGAACGCTGGTTCCTCTGCAAACAGCCGCGAGATGGTCGTATAGCGGCTAGTGTGGGTGACCTTGTCGCTATTCGCCAACAGCTCCTGGAGGTCGTGTCGCAGCTTTTTCTGCCGTGCCTTCTCATCCTCTTTTTCCTGGATCCGACGCTCGTCCACATATTCTTGGAAGGCTGTCTTTCGCTCCGCTGTTGTCTTCAAGGCCCGGTACAGAGGGTTGGTCACGACGGCACGCATTGTTTGCTCCCATGTCCAGGTCGAAGTGACGCCCTACGAAGATAGACAGAGAAAACCACTTAAACATGCGAAACCTCTCTCATCAAGTGTACATACAATATGAACATTTCAAGATTTGTAAGCTTACAGTTTCCTTCAACAGATTCTTGAAGGCCTTCTCGGCCTCTTCTTTCGTTGCAAAATCGGGAGTCTGATTGGCATTGTTGGTAGTGCTATTGCTACCAGAGACTGTGATACCATCGCCTCCTGGCACAAACGACTGCTGGAACCGTGGAGGCCGAGGTCCTTGCTGCGATGCAAATGGTGGGCGATGGGGCTGGTAGGTGGATGCGGCAGGTGGGAGCACAGGTCGGACAGCATCCGGCCTTGCGATTGGTGCAGGGTTGGGTTGTGCGGTCACTGGGGGCCTGGCTGTTGCTGGGACTTGAGGGCTGGAGCCGGAGGGAGAAACGATGGCGGGTGAGGGTGCAGTTGTTGCCTGAGGTGTGGTGCTGGTAGCCTCTTTGGCCTTCTCGTCCGCTAGTTGATCTAAAAGCTCCTTGTACGCCTCGGGCACAGTCCAGACAGTTGCTTTGGTTTCTGCGTTGTGGTAGTACTTCTTGCCCTCCGGTGTCGTGTACTCTTTCCAGGGACTCGCCTCCAAGGCCAGCTAAAGAATACACCAAAAACATCAATCGAGTCAGTTTCTGGTGTCCCGAGAAAGCTGTGTTTCGCTGCCCTGGACTTTATTTTTCTTTTACCTCCTTGGCGGTCTTGAGCTCATTAGGCTTCTGCCACACGGTCTGTTTGGTGACAGTATGGTAGTAGTATTTGCGTCCATCCTGATGGGTATATTCCGCCCAGAGTACTTTCCCAGGGGTGCCTGGTGCCAATGTCGCCGGTGAGGAGTCCATGTGCGGAGGATGAAGTGAAGTGATCGTTCGAGGGTAATGCAGAATGGCGAAAAAACACTAGATCAGTTTTGCCATCGCAATTTTTACAATATCGATTCACGTGACATTTTCGACAACGTTGCTTTGTCTTTTGTCTTCAGGTGGATGCTCTCCACCTTTCCTAATTGAATTACTCATGAAGACATGTTCCCACAGGGAGTTGACAGCTGAGATTGTCCAGGAATGTCATTCGCAGTTCCATAAGCTACCAAAGCACGGCAAGCCGGTCAAACGGAGCAACGGACAAGCCGAGTGGACAATCCTGGCTGGTATTGTTATGGCAACACCTCGCTCTCAGGACGATCTCTGGGATCTGGAGTGTATCTCGATTGGGTACGAAATAGAGCCAGCCAGAACTCAGACTCGTCAACAAATTCTGCTGAACGGATCCGGTGAAATTGGACTAATCAACTCATATTCTGACCTTGCATCGTCTTAGTACTGGAAGTAAATGCCTGCCCCAAGGAAAGCAGAGTCCTCGAGGCGACCTTTTGAACGACTGCCATGCCGAGGTCTTGGCCAGGAGAGGGTTCAACAGGTGAGACCTTTTTTTAAAAAAATAAAATAAAATAAAATTGCTCGGTACATGATCACGCTCTGATCTGTCGATTAACTTTTGCTCTTCCTCTTGGTCTTAGGTGGTGTCTCCAGGAGCTGGAAGCCTGTGTCCGCGAACCACAGCGTGTTGAAAACAAGTTCCGTTACACTGGATACGACTCGGACACGCCAGGAAGACCACTTTTCGAACTTGCGCAGCCCATGGCCCAGTTCCATTTGTACATCAGCCAGGCACCATGTAACGGCAAATCTCGTTCTCTTTTGTTATTGTTGTTGATTGTGATGGCATACACAACTAACGACTACATATGTCTGGACGTAGGTGGTGACGCAACTACAGGAAGTCTGGCTCAAGTACAGAGCGAGGAGTCCAAGAACGCGTTCTTGAAGGGCAAGAGCCAAGGAAACACTGATCAAGGCGTGGAGCTTGGGACCAAGCGACCCCAGGAAGCAGCTTCAGACAGTGCTACTAACGAGTCAGGGTCTGTGAAAAGAGTAAAACTCGAGGACTACCAGGACGAGATAGATGCTACTTCCCAACACGCCCTTGGATTCCGCCGTGGACGGATCAACTACGATGCCGTGGGAGTGTTGCGGACCAAACCTGGGAGAGTGGACTCTGAACCGACAATGTGCATGTCGTGCAGTGACAAAATTGCGCGCTGGAATATCTTAGGTCTGACCTCGGCATTGGTCGCGCCTTTCCTGGCTCCAATTTATCTTTCTTCAGTCATCACCAAGGAGCTTTTCGACGCTGATTCACTGGAACGAGCACTGTTCAAGAGACTGGAGATTAGTTGCAAAGACATATCACTGGATCCGTACAAGTTGCACCGCGTGGGAGTTTATTCAACAGACATCATTTTTGAACACAGCAAGGACGAGGTAGCAGCGCAGAGCCTGAAGCAAGGAATTTCGACTGCGCCGGTGGCCAGTGCGTCCAGTAAGTCTGCGAGAAAAACGGTGTTTGATAATGCAGATGTGACAATAAGGCTGATGGTATTCGTGACGAATAGGTGTCTCATGGATAGCCAATTCGACGGGGTCGTCAGAGGTGTTGATCAATGGATGCAAGGCGGGCACATCGGCCAAGAAGCAGATCCCGCCCAAGTCCAGAAGTCGCCTATGCAAGATCGAAATGCTCCAGTGCGCCGTGTCTCTTTGGCGCAGTATCCCAGCCTCGGAGCACGAGCACGGTTTGGTCCATAAGCTCCGCACCCCTCTCGAGTCAAATATCATAGATCCAGGCACAGACATCATTGAACAATCCCCCTATCATGCTTGGAAGGGACTGTCCGGAGATTACGCTCAGGCACGAAGCCGTCTATTCGCTTCAGTATTCCAGAACTGGGTGCAGAGCGGTGACGACCTAGAGCAGTTCACCCTGTAGATAGTATAACAAAGCCATGGATATGCTTTTCTAGACCAAATCATTCATTCCCACTCACACCATTCTTCTCAATCAGTGTCTCCATTTCTTTCCTTTTGCGGTGTCCCAAGAAAGAACGCAATTTCCTTTTTTTGGACAATAGAGTTTTCCACTTTCTTCGCCCCCGAACCTTTTCTTCCTGGCCTTTTTTCTCGCTCTCGACTCCCCTTCTTTCTTTCATTTGTGTATCTTTCTTTCCTTCATTCCTCCATCACCACAACACAAAAAAGCCAATGAATGACCTGATTCCCCTCGTCAACAAACTGCAGGATGTCTTCAACACCATCGGCAGCGAGTCCATCGACCTGCCTCAGATTGTCGTCGTAGGCTCACAGTCCTCCGGCAAGTCCTCGGTGCTCGAGACCATTGTGCAGAGGGACTTTTTGCCCCGCGGCAATGGCGTCGTCACCCGCCGCCCACTCGTCCTTCAGCTCGTCAACACTCACACAGGCATCTCTTCCATGGACGAGACTTCCGCCAAGAACGCCGACTATGCCGAGTTCCTGCACTTGCCCCACAAGCAGTTCCTGGACTTTGACGAGGTCCGCAAGGAGATCGAGTCCGAGACGGCCCGTGTGGCCGGTCAGAACAAAGCCATCTCACGCACACCGATTCACCTCAAGATCTTTTCCAAGAATGTCCTGAACTTGACACTAGTGGATCTTCCAGGAGTGACCAAGGTATGCGCACTTGAAGGAACGCATGCAGTACAAGCAAACTTGATAGATTATGTCTCACTAACGACCATCAATGACAACTGCACTGATAGATTCCAGTTGGTAAGGACATAAGGAGCTAAGAACAAAACATGGTTGCACGCCGCGGACTATTATGGCATAGGAAGGATGACACTGACGGTGTAGCGTCACTTCCATTTTGGACAATTGGCATCAATAGGAGACCAGCCCACAGATATCGAAAAGCAGACAAGAAACTTGATTTTGGACTACATTCACAAACCAAACAGGTACGCCATCTGGTCCAGGTCTACGTAGGAAACCCTGCCGTGATGGCCCGTGTACTGATATTCTTTTATTATTTCCTTGTAGTGTCATTCTGGCGGTTTCTCCTGCCAACGTTGACCTCGCCAACTCGGACAGTCTTAAGCTCGCTCGTCAGGTCGACCCTCAAGCAAAGCGCACGATCGGAGTTCTGACAAAACTGGATCTCATGGATGCAGGAACGAATGCTCTGGATGTCCTTTCTGGGCGAGCCTATCCTCTGAAGCTTGGGTTCGTCGGTGTTGTCAACAGAAGTCAGGCCGATATCCAGTCCAACAAGCCTATGGCCGATGCTTTCAAGAGCGAGACTGTTTTCTTTGAGAACCACCCGGCCTACCGAGCCATTGCTCACCGCTGTGGCACAACTTTCTTGGCCAAGACCCTCAACACTGTAATACTTCGGAAAATTTTATTTCCATATCCTATATGCCATCATATGGAGGAAGCAAGAGCTGACACTTGCTTCTTTATGTGGCAACATAGATTCTGATGAACCATATCCGGGACAAGCTGCCCGATATCAAGGCCAAGCTGAACTCGTTAATTGGACAGACACAGCAAGAGTTGTCTTCGTATGGTGACCCGACTTTCACTGGAAAGGCACATCGAGTACGAGCACACAATCTAAAGAGATTCTGGTTTGTGGAGATACGACTTAATGTCATCTGCAACGTATTCACACGTGAGAATATCCTTGACTATCTTAGGGTTCTATGATTCTGCAGCTGTTGACACGGTTTGCAAGCGACTTTGTGGCGGCTATTGACGGCACATCTGCAGAAATTTCAACCAAGGAGCTCTGTGGCGGCGCTAGGATCTACTACATCTTCAACAATATCTTTGGCTCGGCTCTGGATTCTGTCAACCCATGCGAGAATCTCACAAATCAGGACATTCGCATTGCAATCCGAAACTCGACCGGTCCAAGACCTTCACTTTTTGTCCCAGAGATTGCCTTTGAGCTCCTGGTCAAGCCTCAGATCAAGCTTCTGGAGCCTCCAAGTTTGCGATGTGTCGAGTTGGCCTATGAAGAGCTTGTCAAGATTTGCCACACCTGTGGTAGAAAGGTACACAATGACTTCATGCAGCTAATTGAGCTTGATAGGATCCCCATAGCCTCTTGCTCACTAAGTCGTATCTCATGTCAATTACATGTAGGATCTGGCTCGTTTCCCTCGCTTCCACGCCAAGCTCATCGAAGTCGTATCAGACCTTCTCCGCGAGCGCCTTGGACCCACATCGGACTACGTGGAGAGTCTGATTGCTATCCAGCGCTCATACATCAACACCAACCACCCAGACTTTATTGGTGGAGGAGGAGCCATGTCGCAGCTAGAGAGGACATCACAAAGAAAGAAGCCAGAAGTGGATCGCACGCGGAGAGTTAGTACAGTCAACATGACTCTGAACGGACCAAGCAGTTCACCAGTGGAGGCGGGCGAAAAGTCGCTAACCAATGCAGTCTCCAGTCTTTCGGTCCATCCAGCAGAGAAGTCACGCGAGCGGGAATCCAGCACTCATCTGCATCCCAGTTCCAACGGTATCACCACAAATGGCGCGCACTCCGGTCCCAACGCTCCTAACAAGGATATGTTCCTCAACTACTTTTTCGGAGCACAGTCTCAGCGCAGCGGAGGTCGTTCCTCGCACCCAGAGAACCGGCCTGCAGGACTTAGCCAGGATGTCGCCAAGGAGATGATCATGCCCAAGACTGTTCTGGATGGTGAATCCCTGGCCCACGACCGCAGGCACGACCACATGACAGAAAGTGATGAGGTTTCACATCCGATCGAGCGTGAGGACATGGAGACACAGCTTATCCGTAAGTCTTGGCCAAGCCTCTAGTCCTTTGTCTTTTCTTATCGTTCATTGTGCGGAGTCGAAATTGATCTTATGCCTCTCTCTACAACTATTAGGCTCGCTTATCACGTCCTACTTCAATATCACTCGCAAGTCGATCCAAGACCTGGTGCCCAAGGCAGTGATGCACCTGTTGGTGAACTTCTCGCGCGAGTCGGTTCAGACCCGTCTGGTGGCAAGCTTGTATAAGGAAGAGCTCTTTGACGATATGTTGCAGGAAGACGACAGCCTGAGTGCGGAGCGTGCCAAGTGCAAAGCCATGCTCGACGTGTTCAAGAACGCGTTTTCGATCATTAACGACGCCATGTAGAAAAAGAATTTGTCTTTGCAACAGCCTACTTATTTTGTGTTTTTTGTTTGTTCTTTCTTTTTTTTGTACTCCTGGCATTTCACTTTCAAGCACTGGCACAATACAACTCAATACAAAAAAAAACATTAAAAAACATCGTCAAATGTGCAAAAATGGTTGATATCTATTATCAAGAGTGTATGCGGGTAAGTGAGTGACGAAACATGACATGAAATAATGAAAGGGGAATGCATAAAAAAAGATGAAGTGAACAAAACAAAAGAGAGATCTACGCCTAGTTGAACTTGACACTGCGGGCAAGACCAGTCTTGATACCCGTCTTTTCTCCTCCGTACGAACCCTCGAGACGAGTGAACACACGCTTGACGGACTTGATCTTCTTCTTGGCCGTCTCGTACTTGTTCCTGTGCTTGACTCTTGGGTTGCGCTGCTCCTTCTTGCGGTGAGGGGTGAGACCCTTGTTCTTGAGAATCTGCCACGAGATGGAACGCTTGTCGTTGGGGTCCATGCTCGTGTCCTCGAACGAGGTGCTCTGCTCCAAGTTCTCGTTCAATGCCTTGCGGGCAGCCTTCTTGGCCTCCTTGTCCGCCAAAACCTCTTTGTAGTAGTCCTCGCCATCTGAATCGCCTCCACGTCCTCCACGGCCAGACTTCTCATCTCCGCTAAAGATATCATCGTCATCGCCATCAACACGGCGAGCATCAGCCAGATCCTTGGCAGACCAGTCCAGGTCATCCAGCTCTGCGTTCTCGGGTGCTGGTGCGCTCTTGACAGCTTGTCTCTTGAGCTGTTCCTGACGGTCCTTGAAGCGCTCACGGTATGGAATATCAGTATCACCAGAGCCACGCAGAATCTTGGAGCGCTTGTTGGCGTTCTGATCCAGTTTCGAAACATAGTCACGGAGTGACTTCTTCTTCTGGACCTTGTCCTCCACGTCCACATCCAGCAGCTCATCCAGATCACCATAATCGTTCTCCAGCCTGCTACGCTTCTTCTTATCATCGGACGATATTGATTTCGTCGATGACTTTTTGGATTTCTTGCTGTGCGCCACAAAGTCATCCTCGAGGTCAACGTTGTATTCGAATGGCTTGCTGTCCTTGGTCGTCTCCTTGCTCTTCTTCTTGATGGCCTTGGCAGCCTTCTTGGCCTTGGCTAACTCCTTCTCCAGCCGCTTCAGCTCCTCTGCGTTCTTCTGGTCCTCCTCATCCTGATCCTCATCCTCATCCTCATCGCCTTCTGATCCTGCTGCCTCGAGCAACTCCAGCAGATCCTCCATGCTTTCCCTGACTGCTTTCTTCTCTTCCAGTTTCTCCAGTTTGCCAATTGAGGTCTTGAGCTCCAACAGTGCGTCGATGACAGGGTGGTCCCTGAGATCCGCCGAGGCTGGCTCAGGCGAAGTCTTGAGCGTGATGTAGAAGGCAATGTTGGTGAGGTAGTTGATCAAAGTCTGGTATTTCAAACGGAGGAAAGGCATCGGTGCCTGGGTTTCGGGCATGGGCTTGGGCAGCGCAGCGGCCAGCTCGAGAACCTCAGCAACCGCTCGCAGGATCTCGATTTTCTCCTTGAACTCCTCCACCAGCTCCAACAATTCAGGGCTCTGGTTCTGGAGCACCTTGAGGATCTCCTGCTTGGACAGTTTGCTGATACCGGCCTTGGCAATCTTCTCGACCACAACGCCTCCTTGCTTGGCCTTGAGCAGATCAATGCCCTGGAGCTCCTTCTCAAAGCCCTCGACCAGGGCGCGGTCAGCGTCCTTATCGCCCAAGATGCCTCGTCCAGCGGCTGCGCCCCAGGCGGTTTCTTCTTCCTCGGGAGCGAAATCTTCCTCGGACATGTCGGCGAGACGCTTCTTCTGGAGTCGCAGGGCTTCCTCCTCTTCGGCCTTGGCGGTCTCTTCGTCGGACTCGATCTCATCCGCGTTATAGTAACTGCGCTTAGTCTTTCCCCACGATGCCTCTATTCAAGTGGACAATTAAACATACTTGGTTAGTGTTGTTCCTTCTTTGTCTTCAAGTCGCTTCAGCAAAAGGGGTACACCAGACTTACTGTCAATGTCTTCCTCAGACTCTTCCTGCTCACCACCGACATCTCCCAGGTCACTCATATCGTCCTCCTCTTCGTCCTCGCCATCATCGATACCAAAGACTTCTTCTTCACTGCCCTCGTATTCGTCGTTTTGATGGCGGCGCTGAATGTCCTGCTCGTGATCCAAAAGAACCGACCCGCGGCTGTCATGGACTGTTAGATATGAAATAAGGGTTTTCATGACATATGAGTTAGTTCGCTTGCACCATGGGCCACTTTGTCCTCTTGCGCAAGGCATCTCATTGCTGACATAAATACACCCTTACAGTCGTCTTCTGAATCGTGCTCCATGTCGTCCCATGTGTTGACTGCGTTGACACGGCTTCCGCCACCATCGAACTTCTTCTCGACAGCAGGCCGTTTCCTGGATTGTCCCTTGCCCTTGGCCATGATGTATGTTAAGAGAGAGAAGGTATGGGTTGATGGAATTAATGGGACAGAGATGTGCGTTTTGAACCTCGAAGCTGAACTGCTGTATTTTTTTTTTCTTTTTTTTTCCTAAAGCAAATTTCGTGACTGCCAATCGAAGTAAGCCACATTCGCAAACATTCAAAGTGGAACGTGATGGGCCGCGCTATCGCAGGCTCAGGCGCATGGACTCGTTCAGGGCGTGGATGACTTTGGTGTACTCTCGCTCCACCTCCTTTTGGTTCTGAATGACTGCCGGTTTGAGAGACCGCGTTGTCCTATCGTCGAATTCGTAAGAATGAAAGAAGAACAGTGGGTTAGAGTGATTGCCTTACTGACACGTTTCTAGTGAGAGAGTGGGCAAAAATGGCTATTACCCTTTGTTCTTCTCTGCTGTAACAACACACATGTTGCTGATGACCCGATGTTCCACGCCGAAACGCGTGGAGGCGATCTCGAAGAAGAACCTAGTATTGAATGCTGGTAGCAATGACAGACGTTGGCAAGAGTGGCACAGCAGAAACATCTCTTTGGTGGAACAAAAACGAAAACTGACATTGTTTACCTCTCTCCCACTGTTCTTTGATATCTTGAGGAGTCTTGGCAGGGTTCTTTCGCGACTCTTCAAAGGCTTCTCGTATCTTTTCTCGGATCACCTTGTGACCAGGGTTAGAGTACATGATCGATAGACTGCCCACTCGCCACAGGCTGCGATAGAGAGAGCGTGCATCTGCTGCAGTTGGCGAAAAGTCGGATGGGAGTGCCTTGGGAGGAGGGCCAAGTGTCCTTGGCAGGGTTGCAGCCACGTTCAGTGGTATCCTGGGCATTGCATTGGACAATGGTGCGAGGTTGGTTGCGAAAGAAGTGAAGGAAGAGAGAGTTTTGGCAAAGCGGAGTCCGTGCTGTCCTTACGTTTTGAATTTGGCAGTCATGGCTGACCCTTCGACGGTTGAAACAAAGAAGGCGATTCCGAAGTTGCGTTTACTTTTTGTATTTTTGACACTTCATTCACCCATTCGACATCTCACCTTCAGGGACACGGACACATGCTGGGACAATGGAATCGACTCGCTGCAAGGACATCAATAGCATTGTCATGCCATGCACCGCAATCCACATGCATGGCCAGGAAAGTTGGTCTGACACGGTTTGCCCAGCCAGTCCGTAGATACACATCCGAGCCTATAAGCAAAACTAGGGTGCGATTTGCTCCTTCACCCACAGGATACTTGCATCTTGGTGGGCTCAGGACAGCACTCTACAACTACCTACTGGCGCGCCAAGGAGGCGGCTCGTGTCTTTTGAGAATCGAGGACACCGATCAGGTAAACACAGAGCAAGCCAAGCTTAACTTTTCGAGGAGGTGAAAGGATCGATCTAAACATCCGGACCTTTCTCTTACTGGTGCATAGACTCGCTTTGTGCCAGGAGCGACAGAGAGTCTGATCAGGGCCTTGGAATGGGCAGGCGTCAAGTTCGATGAAGGACCAACTATCGGAGGACCTCACGAGCCATACCAACAGTCCAAGCGTCTTGACATTTACAGCAAACACGCCGACACTCTGTTGGAGCATGGACATGCCTACCGCTGCTTCTGCTCATCAGAGCGGCTCGCGCTCGTCCGGTTAGAGGCCCAAAAGACAGGACGGACTGCCTCTTATGACCGCAAGTGCTCGTACCTGAGTAAAGAAGAGTCGCAGGAGCGGGCGGACAAGGGCGAGTCATTTGTGGTCAGAATGAAGGTCCCGGATGGCAAGACTATTGTCCAGGATGAAGTTCATGGAAAGGTCGAGTTCTCAAACAGGGAGGTTGACGACTCGGTGCTGATGAAGAGCGACGGCTTCCCGACCTACCATCTTGCCAACGTTGTGGATGACCATCTCATGGGCATCACCCATGTTATTCGCGGACAGGTATGTCTAGAGAACTTTCAATTTGCTATGCTTCAAATAACTGGAATGGATCTCTAACCGTCATCCTCACTGTTTCAATAGGAATGGCTTCCATCTGCACCAAAGCATGTTCTACTCTACGAGATGTTTGGATGGGACACTCCAAAGTTTGCCCATGTGCCTTTGCTGCTCAACCCTGACAAGACCAAGCTGTCGAAGCGATCGGGCGATGTCAATGTCGAGGACTACAGAGTACGTGTCTTCATCCGGATCGTTGTCAGGAAAATTCATGCCTTAGTGTGCTAACAATTGCTTCGATGATTTATTACGCGATAGGACAAGGGCTACTTCCCTGAAGCAGTGGTCAACTTTGTGGCGCTACTGGGCTGGCACCCTGGCACGACAGACGAGATCTTTGATATAGAGGGTCTGACGAAAGCTGTAAGTATATTTTGACTTGGACCATTTCATCCGGCGCGGTGGGTACTTGTCCTTCCAACTAACTTGGTTGCATGTTTTCCATTCAAGTTCTCCTTAAAGAATATTCAGCAGTCAAACGCCGTAGTATTGCGCGAAAAACTGGACTGGATCAACAAGATGCATTTGCTTCGTCGGGCCGAAAGTCAAAAAGGACTGTTGGGCATGGCGGCCATGGTGCGCCCAAAGATCGAAACCGACCTTGGCCCACTCTCGCAGGATTATTCTGACGAGTATATTGCTCGAGTGATTGACACTCTGAAAGAGCGTATCAAGAACGTCTATGATGTTCCTGATCTGTGCGGATACTACTTCAGGACACCAACGTACGATTCAAAAGAATCGGTAGCTTACCGCACCCAGGTGGGCGATGCGGCGCTTGAAAAGATTCTGCCCACTGCAAGAGAGCTTCTTGCGAGCGCCTCAGGGAAAGAACTCGTCAAGGACGATGCCAAGGCCCTTCTCAAGACAATTGCCGATACCCATAAACTCAAACTCCCCGTTGTCATGAATGCACTTAGATACACAGTGTCCGGTGTCAAGGCAAGGGGAGCACATGTGTTTTGATGTTGAAGTAGCGTTGTTATTGCAAGGTATTGACTCACTTTCTTTTCTTTCCACGTAGGTGGGTGCCGGTGTGCCCGAGACACTATCAACTCTTGGTCCCGAGACTGTGCTTCGCCGCATCGACCAAGTGCTCGCCACCATTCTAAAGAAGTAGTGACTGCTGAATAAAATTTTGTTTACACAATTTTATTTTTCTTTTTTTGCCCTCGTTCTCAGCCTGAATGCTGTTGCTGCTTTCGTTGTCTCTCATTCAATTGTGTTTTGTGTCTTCACTCCATTCTGCATCTCTGTTCCCATCCTCTTCTCTTTTAATACATAATCACAATGGAAGCACTCGTTGAAGGCCCTCAGGTCCAGGTCCGCTTTGTGACCCAGCAGAGACAGTACGCTATCCCTGAAACCGCCATCCAGACCCCTGCCCGTCTTCGCCGCTATGGACTTTCTCAGATTATCAACCTCGTCCTCCAGAACGAAGGAGGTTAGTGATATTATCCCTCGTCACCTCTACACTGGATCCAAAAGGAAAATGGGCTATTTTTTATAATATCGATCGACTTACCTCTTTTTTAAATATCTCCGGTGCAATATAGAGAAGCAGAGACCCTTTGACTTTTTGATCGATGGCGAGTTTTTGAGAACTTCGTTGGCCGAGTACCTGGAGGACAAGGGCATGTCGACCGAGAACGTGCTGACCATTGAATACGTCGAGTCGATGCTTCCCCCTACACCTTTGTCCTCGTACGAGCACGATGACTGGGTCAGTGCTGTTCAGGCCCACCAGGCTGGCGGATTCTTGACCGGATCATACGACAACCACGTTCGACTCTGGAACAAGCAGGCAGAGTGCACACAGATCTTGACAGGACATACCGGCCCCATCAAGGCTGTTCAGTGGCTCACATCCGATGGTAGGCTATTGCAGGAAATTAGACTTGACAGGTCCCTGGATCAACTGGAAGGCAAAACGGATCTTCTAAACAACTTTTGCCACTGGGACCTTTTTATACACATTAGGCGATAACGGCAGTGTCTTGTCAGGAGCAATGGACAGATCGATTTTGGCCTGGGAGTACAACCTGTCCGATAACAGCCACAACATCCTGTACGAGTGCCGAGGACACACTGGCGCCGTCGAGAGCCTTGCCCTGAATGCCACTGGCGATCAGTTTGCTTCTGGATCAGCAGACGCTACCATCAAAATCTGGACCACTGTTATTCCCACCGTTAGCGATCATATCGAGGAAGTCACCGAGACGCGCAAGAAGAGGAAAACTGTCAAGGAGGACCGCATTTTGAAGGTAAAACTAGCAGGGATTGTGCATGATAGCTATTTGGATTGATAGCCTATGAAGCTAACATCGCTCCATTTGATTGTATTTTTTTTTTTGGCGAAAATAGGCTCCCATTGCCACTCTTTCAGTGCACACTGGACCAGTTTCGGCCGTTGTCTTCAGCCCTACTTCACAGGAGACTCTTTACAGTGGTGGATGGGACCACTCTGTTCGCGTTTGGGATATTGAGAACGGCGTCAACACCACAACCAAGGTAAACCAACGTTCTTGGATGCAAATCTGCCCAATATTTGTTAAGAGAGCAACGGTTACTCACCAACCACATCTTGTCCTCTCTACTGTTTATTAGAACTGTGAAAAGGTCGTTCACTGCTTGGACTACTCTGAGCACTCTGGCCTTTTGGCCTCTGGCCATGCCGACCCCGTAATCCGTCTGTGGGACCCCCGTAGCGAAGACTCTTCGGTTGTGAAGCAGACTTTGAGCGGACATCAGAACTGGGTGACCTCAGTCTCGTGGTCACCATCGTCATCATACATGCTTGCCAGTGGATCGTACGATGGCCTGATCAAGGTGTGGGATATTCGTGCCAAGGGCGCTCTGTATACCTTGTCCCACGGAAAGGGCTCCAAGAAGGTGCTTAGCATCGACTGGAGCAGTGACATTTTGTTGTCCGGAGGCGAGGACAACCAGATGAAGATCCACAAGATGCAGGATATGGCTGGCCATGACGACAGCGCATAAATCCTAATATACTTTTTCTCTAGACAAACCAAACCACCATCGCACTTTCTCCACACATTTTCATATTTTGCCTACAAAACAATACAAAAACACACATTCGAGCATCATTCTCTAGCTTCGCTGTCTTGATGTTGTCGTTGCCAGCACGCTCGCCTATAGCCGAGGGAAAAGGGGAGCGCGGTTGAGCCACAGGATGTCAGTTCACATCAGCTGAGGGCGACCTCTTCTTGCAGAAAATCAATATGCCCCTTTTCTGCCTCAGGGCCGTGCTGACCTCGAAACCATGTGTGTACGGAAAGGGATAGATAGGGTCGAGGCATTGCCATGGGCCTTGGGCAAAGAGAGGCAGATCGCGAACAAACAGACAAACCGTGTGCCTGACATGTCACGACAAACAAAAAAAATAGGGAAACGGCGAAAAGTAGATATTTTGTTTGCTTCTGTCCTTTGTTCCTTTATTTCTTTTTTCGCCTTCTAGCCTTCCCTTCACCTTTCCTTCCTTTCCCATTCTCCCACACTTTCCTCCATACATCAACAGCAGCGACCAATATCCTATACCCCATTATCGAAAAAGATTAATACTATCAAACATGTCTGAAGACAAAGTCGTTTGGTAACACTCAAAAGCCTGCTACCGACATCCTTGCCAACGCTACTTGAACAGTATCTGATTTACGCTTGTCTTGCAACTCCAATAGTCTTCAAGTGAAGTACAACCCTAATTATGAACCACGGACCCGCGAGTCGTGCATGCATGCCACAGCCAGGCATGCGGTCCCGCCACAACCATCATCCCCTCCACCAGCGAAATCAAAAGTGCCAAAGTTCCTGAGCCGATTCAAAATGGATGTGACCGCGCCTGTTCCCACACCACCGGCCAGTCCACCCTTTGTCGAGAGTCTGACAGATGTTGCCAGGGACATTCAATATTATGCTGAAGGTAAACGGGATAGGTAGAGAGTGAGAAAGAAGGATTGAGCAAGGAAGCGAGAACGCTCACTTTGAGGCAAATTAATACCAAAGAAGAAAAAAAAAGTAGTACTCTAACCAGAGAAGACAACACTCAACACTTTCAATGGTTTAGTCGAAATCGGTTCCAATGAACAAAAGCTGCGGTTGGATTTCGACACGGGCAGTAGTGATCTCTGGGTGCCAGACTCGACCTGTAAGACTCGCCGAGCACGCTTTGATCGGTCGACCTCGACCACTTTCCAACCTATGAAAGGCAAATTTCAAATCACGTAAGGAAGAGAAATGCCGCCTTCTCTTTTGTGTTCGCATATTGCGCCTCGCCACTGATAAATATTTGCAAACACAACTTCTCAATGTTCTTGTTGTTTAGATATGGAGACGGATCAAAAGTAGAAGGAGTCCTGGGCAAGGACAGATTGAACCTGGCGGGATTGGTCATCGAGAACCAGGTATTTGGACTGGCGACTCAAGAGTCCACCAGCTTCAACAACGATGTTGTGGACGGCATCCTGGGTCTCGGCTATAACTCGATTAGCTGTGTGCCAGGAACTTTGACACCGGTGGACAACTTGATCGAGCAAAAACTCATCGAGGAGCCAGTTTTCAGGTTAGGGCCTGCCTTTTGCCGATGCAGCATTTAGCTGAGCGTAGATGACGACCACTAACTCACCCATTGATGTCTTGTGCGAAACAGCGTGTGGTTAGGCAGAGCAACTGAAGGAGGTGGAGGCGAATATCGATTTGGTGGATATGATCCCGAACGGTTTGAAGGCGAGCTCACCTGGGTGCCTGTAACCGTCAAGCGGTACTGGCAGATCAAGTGTGATGGTCTGTTCTTTGGCGACGTGGACTTGGCGATGGATGGAGATGTGATCATTGACACAGGTAAAGAGATGTGGGGGTCGTGGGGGGTCACCCTGTTGGCTATTGACAGTTTTGTAGGTTCCCATGCACTGATGCAAATATTTTGGGAACATCAATTTAGGCACAACATTGGTGATCCTCCCAACAAAAGTGGCCAAGGCGATTCATGACCATATCCCAGGATCGATCTATGATCCGGTCCAAGGTTGGATTATCCCAAACACGCCAGAAGTAGCGTCGCTGCCAGGGTTCCAGGTGGTTCTGGGGGGCGTCAAGTTTGAAGTGGTCATGAAGGATATCATGCGAGAGCGGGTCTATGGCAAGCGAGGCTATGTCTACTCGGGCATTGGCAGCAATGATAACATTGTAAGTGTGTTTTAGCTTCATGCCAGGATCTTCTTGGAACATTAGTGTTCAATGCTAATCAGATCGAATGACTTCTCTGCTGCGAATGATAGCCTGTGTGGATTCTTGGAGATGTATTCATCAAGCAAAACTACGTAGGTCTTTGACGAGCATAATGCTATCTTCCTCACTGTCGCTTCTTTTCGTACTGACAACTCGTCTTCGCACATCTTATGATAGTGTGTCTTTGACAAGGGCCAGGATCGAATCGGTATAGCCAGATGCAAACCGCCGGTGCGGATCCAGCAGTCGGTAATGCAACACATGAAGGATGAGTTTGAAAGCATTCAAAAGAAGGGCAGGTGCACTATTATGTAGCGGAGACCTATCCCCTACGAAAACCTATTTGTTTTTTTTGGTGGCGTCCACAATGGGAGGCGCAATAATAAAAAGAGCCTCGAACAATCATTGGATTCGAATCCTCACTTCGATTTCTGTTCATCAATCTCAGCCCTGCAAACCCCTCATGGGGCAAGAGATGTAAACACTTTCTCACTTTCTGCTATGCTTGTCTGCTCTCATTGATGATTGTTTATTTCGCCCTGAATGTAACGACGTCGGCGAGGACAGCAAAACGCAAAGCAGTGGATTGGGAAAAAGAGGATCGACATATCAAATATCCTCGGTCTTTAATGACTCGGTGCCCAAGTACTGGCCTTGCCGGGACAGATGCGGATCGTACATTCCTCTTTTTTTTCTTCTACTTGAACTCGAAACAAATATCACCCCGAAGCCAACCTCACCGAAGACTTGTAAACTGCAGGAACTTGGAGTCTTCGAATGGGATCTGCTCGTCCTGTATCAATGCTGGCCTATTTGTGATACACAAGAGTCAGAGCAACTTTTTTCAAAACCAACTTGACCGCAAGCACAGGGCACTTACTCCTTTGTGGAAAAAATCTTGAGCTGTCGAATGTGAGTGTCCTTGCCGCTCTGCTGATTGAGGAGGACAGCAAACTGGAGCAGGAATACTTGTGGCGCTTTCCCGCTGTGTTTCGCGATTGAATATATCAGAACGTAGCGCAACTAAATAACCCAGTGACCCAAAAAGACCATTGTCATCTGCATACCTTCCTGGCGCGTCTTCCAGTTTGATGTTGGTCCACCCTGAAAGATCCTCCACTTCCAACATCACAAGTTCCTTAAGGTCGTGGAAATCGGTTCCGCCTCTGACACTGATCCGCTGCGGCGTATAACTCTCGTCCAACTTGCTGTCGTTATAAAATGACAATTGCTACACGGCATCAAAAAAACGAAAAGGACGACGATGACGCGGACAAAAACATGTCAGCTTTGCTTTTTCTCGCATCTCTTTAATAAATAAAGTATGCCTACAGATCCAAAATATTGAACGTGCCTGAACCGCAGTGCGTCGCTCAAACTGCATATTAACACAATGTGGCTGCGGCCCGTCCGATCTGAAAAAAATGAAGCCGCACGATGGTTCTGCAAGTGTTAAGTAAGCCATTCCTTTGTTTGACTTTGTGATATCTGGAGAAAAAAAAATAAGGCAAAGGTTGGCTTTGTTCTTACTGCCAAAACGTGTCGAGGTTGTTGTCCCGAAGCAACTCATGCCCATGTCCAAATTTTGATGATGAGGCAGACCAAATTGCCTGCTTGCCAATGTCCAGCTTGTCCTTTGAGTCCAGTTCCGTGGGCATGACGAGAGTGAATGCAGTCGAGTTTTGCTGAGTTGAGAAAGGAGTGGTGCTGGGTGGTGGCGACTTTACTTTCGAGGGGCAGAAGTCAGTAAAAAAAAAAGAGGGGAATAAGCCACCGCGACTATAAATCCAAATCCAAAGTTGGCAAAACCATTTTTTGAATCCTCTCAACTTTGGTATGTGTCCCAGACACCGTCACTCTCAAATCTATCAGTGCAGGACATCCATCGATCCATCCATCGACATCGATCATGGCATCGCGCCCATCTAATGGCTCAGAGACACCCGTCATTACCCTCATTCAACGAATCAGCATTGGAAATTGGCGACACCTTGTTCATGGAACATAATCTTTCCATCAGCAATCTACGTCTTGGTTGTGATTCCCATCTCGAGGACGGGGTGATTTAATCAGGACAGCCAGCTCAACAACAACATTAGCAGGAAACATACACACTCAAACAGATTACAAGACTGACCGATTATGCTCTTCCATCTCGGATTCCTCTAGACCTTTAAATCCCTCGAACTTTATCAACATGTCGAAGGCAGGCAAGAAGGAAGAATATTTCCAAAAGCTCAAGACTTACTTGGAGGAGTTCAACTCCATCTTCGTTGTCAACGTTGACAACGTCGGCTCCAACCAGATGCACGAGATCCGTAAGGCTCTCCGTGGTGATGCCAAGATCCTTATGGGTAAGAACACCATGGTCCGCCGTGCTATCCGCATCCTCCAGGTCGAGAACCCCGACTACGAGAAGCTCATGCCCTCCGTCCGCGGCAACATCGGTTTCGTCTTCACCAACTGCGACTTGAAGACCATCCGTGACAAGGTTCTCACCAACCGTGTCAAGGCCCCCGCCAAGGCTGGTGCCCTTGCCCCCATTGATGTGTTCATCCCCGCCGGTAACACCGGTATGGAGCCCGGTAAGACCTCTTTCTTCCAGGCTTTGGGTGTCCCCACCAAGATTGCCCGTGGTACCATTGAGATCATCAACGACGTCCATCTGATCAAGGTCGGCTTCCGTGTCGGTGCTTCCGAGGCTGCTCTCTTGAACATGTTGAACATCTCTCCCTTCACCTACGGTTTGACTGTTGTCCAGGTCTACGACAACGGCACCGTCTTCCACCCCTCCGTCCTCGACATTGAGGAGGATTCTCTCGTTGCCCAGTTCGTTGCCGGCATCAAGAACATTGCCGCCATCTCCCTCCAGATCGGCTACCCCACCGTTGCCTCCGTCCCCCACTCGATCATCAACTCCTACAAGAACTTGTTGGCCGTTTCCATCGCCACCGAGTACACTTTCCCCGGTGCTGAGAAGGTAACGCTATCCTGATTCCTGTTGCAATTGTCTTTTGTATTCTTTTCAGTGCTTTCATTTTTGTTTTGCTCTGCACTTTCTATTTTGTTACTCCTTGGCCGTGTGATGAAAACTTGATTGTAGCCCTTCAACAAGGCTGTGACGAGATAATCAAACACTCTAATTTTTTCCTGATGGTCCAACAACAAAACCCCTTTCTCTCCTTTTCGTTGTTACTGTACATTGGAAAGACAAAAGAAACGACATTAACAATATCTTTACTTTTGCTCTTTCCGAAAAACAGATCAAGGCTTACCTTGCTGACCCCTCCGCCTTCGCCGTCGCTGCCCCCGTTGCCGCTGCCGCCGCCACCACCGAGAAGGTCGTTGAGAAGGTTGAGGAGAAGGAGGAGTCCGATGACGATATGGGATTCGGTCTTTTCGATTAAATACTTCGCCCTCGAACTGTTTAATAAACACGGCTCAATGTCGAAAGAAGGGCAAGGAAGCACTCTTGAGTGTGATTCTTGGATCTTTTTTGTTGGAAATAATTTCTCGCCTTTTGTGTTTTGTGATGTTCAAGTGTTTGAGTATGCGGAGCAAATTATTTGAATCTAGTCTTTCTACCTGTCGAACTCACTGACTATTGAAAACTGGCAGTGGTAGCCAAAGCATCACGGTAACGCCGATGCTGCTTTTTTGTTCTTTCAATCTTTGCCTCATTGAAATTGGAGGGAGTGTCGTCGGTGCTATCCCTCTAGTATTATCTCTTTCACTACTGAAGCTGAAATTAGTCGCGAAGTGACTAAATAGGCGTTTATTCTCATGGTGGCAAACTGCAGCAACTAGCTGATGGATTCTGGTAACTTTGCAATAAGCGCCTCCATAATTATCAGATCCGCTTGAGCCTAAGCAAGTTTCCTTCAGTGCACATCCAACGCTCTGTCTGCTTCTTGGAGATGCACATTTTGGTCTGCACCATCCAACAGAGATTGATGATAATCAATGCCGCTTTGGATTTATGATAACTGTGATATCAAATCCTCCATCTCCTCTCTTGCTTCTGCGCGGGATATAGTTTTGTTTTGTTACTCTAGTCTTGAGCGTCACAACAATCGCAACAGCAGAGAGGACGAGCCTGAACTCGTCTGGACATACGTTGAATGTTGTGCGCGTTTTAATCATGTCGGATTTCGTTGTTGAGGCATTGCAGGAACCAGGGCTCGGTGCAGTGGGTGACGATGAAGGCAATCCATGCTTGGAAGTCGCCTCTAGTCTTTATTCTTGTCTGCAGGAAGTCGGCCAGGAACATGGACCGCTGCATTTGCAAGACGCTGGCACTCTCCACCATATATTCACTCGTCTGGTCGCAGCAAGGAAATATCTGGCAGAAGAGCGAGCGTCTCAATCAAGTGTGCGGGTGGCGGACAATTGGCGAGAGGAACACCGCTTTATAGCTAGGCGTGGGCTCAAAACTATCGCGCGATATTTACAGCACGACGCTTGGTTCGGCCTCCGGAAAGGCAGCACGCTCGGTTCAGGTATCAAGGGAAATGTAAACAAGATGATTCATGACATTGAGAAACTTGTAGAAAGTTATCCAAAGTTGATGTCGTACCTGGATTTGGCTCTTGCAGATCTACCCGCGTTCAAGAGGAAGCAGGCGCGGGAGATAGAAGACCAAGACAAGTTCAGGAAGGTGCATTCAGAGCTGTTGACCGCGCCCTCGCTCAAGAAACTGATAATCTATGGTCGCTGGACTATTTCCGATCAAGTTCTGGAGACCGTGCTGAGGCAAGTATTCCTGAACCTCGAGTCCTTTAGCGAGGTTGGCTGCGAGGGCTATAGTCTGGATGCACTCGTCGGAATCACGCAGGCCATGCCTCGGATGCACTCGTTCCAGGCGTTTACTGTTATTGATTCGAACATCTTGAATGACAAGAACAAGCTTCGGCTCTACGATGACTGGCCCATCTCTCCGTGTGAAGTGGAGACGAACTCGATACTTGTTTACTACTTTTACGGGCAAAACTATGTTCGCGACACTGACGAAGTATGGCGAAAATAGAAATTTAGGATTGAGGCACAAGATATCCTGAAGAATCCAGCGATTCGACACCCATGCCACCTGTCGATTGGAGCTGGGACTGGCATTTTCTGATCCTCGCCACCATGGACATCAATGCCGAGTTTGCACTCCGGCTCCAGTTCCGGATGTTCGAGAAGACTCCCTGTTTGTAGGAACTGTGTCCCGGTATCTACTCATCTGAGGAGATGGAGAGTCGAGAGTTGCATGGTCGAGAATTTCTGAACTAACCTGCTCTTGGAATAGATACTGCCGTTGGTTTCACTGGTGGCGCACAGGATGTGTCTGATAAATTGCCCTCGACCTCCAAACCAGAAGATGTTTATGACTTTAGGCACAGTCTGCCGGCACATTGCATCAGATTTTCGATTACCTGCAACACGCTTAGCAATATGAGGAACACGCATCGATTACGCTATGTACTCTGGGATCCAATCTTGAGTATTATACGATTTTTCTTCGTGCATGTGCCAGAAACCGACAGCGGCGGCAGGATGTATATTTCTCTCCGCACTCTCGGCTCAACGATCGCCAAAACACAGTAAGGCGAGTGGGCCAGGAGCAAGCGCGTGTTGAGGCGATCCAAGGCATTGAGCATCTTGTCAGGGACGACCCAAAGTTGGAGGCGCACCTGGAAGATTTCGCAAGGTGATTGAGGATTTGTCTCTCATAAAGGCTCCTTCCCTTCAAAAGCTAGATCTTTACGGAACGTGGATCATTCCCGATGGAGTCCTGATGATAATGCAGGCGTTGGTCTTCCAAAACGTTGACACCCTGACAATGTCCGACTACTATGGCTTCAGCATGGAATCGCTTGTCATAGCGACACAACTCATGCCGCGGATGGAGGAGCTGGTTCACATTCTCGGTCAGTTTGTGCCAGGATCCTCTCTCGGCAATCACCTCAAGTGGAAGCTGTACGATGGCAGGCCGGTCTCGCCTTTCGAGACAGACTCTACTGCGCGAGTGGGGTACCAGTTTGCAGGGCCGACCTCAGGGTACGATGGGCAAGCCTATATCTGACATGTTAGTGACTCTTTGACGCAGAAGTAAACTGTTGCCATTGGGTTGTCTATAAATGCGGCGTATTGAAAAGAGCAGTCAATCACAGCCTTCCATCGGTGTCCCTGAGATAGCCCGGCTTCTACGGTTAGATACGAATTTTGTGAGAGCAGACGTGAAGGGCGTATCTACAGGCCAAAGTAAACCTGGGGGCCTTTCGAGCGGGCAGGTGACATCGACATAAACAAAATAACAATATCGTTTTGAACATAATAACACCAATGCTCTCGAATTGCTAGAAATTTCGTCCGTCAGGCTGGATGAGGTGGAACAAGTGTGCTATGGAGGAAGAAGAGGTGAAGAGTAAATCTTGTAAAGATGTACCAATGACGAATATGGTAGTCCGGAGATACATTAAAGAGAGAGAGGTTACTGTTTTATCATGTTTTGCTTTATTTGTTTGCTAGCCAAATGCTAGTATGTGTGTGCTGATATACAAAGGATATGGGTTCGAGAAGAAAAAGAAAAGAAAATAGATCTCTCACTACTACGCTTGTTTAAAAGTCAATGTCGTCCTTGAGCATGCCTCCACCAAGCTGTACTTTCTCGCCTGGCTGGAAGGCAGGCATGCCCGTGTATGGACATGACCCACAGCGGAACGCATCTCCCAAATAACAGTTTCCACACGAGGACTTGGGCTGCAGCGCCTTCGGGACCACCTCTGTGATCGCCGACTCCTTCCATCGGTTGGCCTTAGAGGACACGATCGCCTCTTCAGGGACAGGTCCCTTGGACAAGGCCGGTGCCAGTTCCATCTCGACATCGTCGGGCTCGCCCTCGGACTCCATGCCACAGGTGCAGTTCTTGCACTTCTTCTTCTTCAAACTGTTGGGTCCACAATCGGGGGCGGCGAGCTGCTCGGCCGTGGGCTTGATCAGATCGGCCTCATCCAGCAGATCGTCCTCATCCTCGAGCTCGGCATCCTCGTCGTCGTCGTCGTTGGCGGAGATGGTCCACACCGCCTTCTTGTTGACTGTTGGCTTGGGGGGTGCGGGTGCGGGTGCTGTTGGCTTGGCCACACGCTTGCGAGCCCATGGCAGGGCAGCAGCAGCTCCAAGCTCATAGGCAGGCTTCTTGGCTGAGATCTATTAGATCAGAAAGCAAAAGAGAAGAAAGAGATGGTACCGTATTAGTCACCAATTGGACTTGGGCATAGCGCAGATATGTGTGATGAGAACAACAAAGAAAAAAGACACGCGGAAAAAAAAATGAGAGATTGGAACCATCTCTTTCATTCTTTCCTCCTATCTCAAGCTTTTCCCTTTGTGCCCGTTCCCTCCGTCCATCCGTCCATCCGTCCATCCGTCCATCCGTCCATTCTTTTTACCTCAACAAACTCAATCTGATCAGCCAACGAGGCCACATCGATCTTAGCGCCCCACGCCTGGATCAGCTGCAGAATCTCCTGCTCTGAAGCCTTGCGCTGCTGGACGACCACAATCTCGACAAAGCCCGAGATCTTGAGCGCAGAGACAAGATCGGCACTGGACCGCTCCAGAATATGATTCACACTGGGGTTCGATGAAACAGGCTCGGTCAAGGACAGGCCGCCGCCGGGGATCAAGGTGCCGGCCAGGGCGGCGAGCACGGCGTTCGAATGCTGGTAGGCGCTGGGTGCCACGGCTCCGGTGACGATGGTGTTGTATGTTGATCCGGGGAGAGTGACTAGATAGAGAGTTTGAGAGAGAGAAAATGTGGTTGTTTGTGGATTAGATGTGAGGAAGGAAGAAACAGGGGGAAGGTGAGGACGAAAAGTGCACGCTCGCTGGTCAGCCCAAAGAAGGAAAGAAGCACCCGGAGTTGTGTGCTACAAACCACCAAACAAAAAAAAAATTGATAAAAAGCATCATTACTGGTGGCGATTCTGTCGAGCTGCTCAAAGCTGACCGAGCCCTGAGGGCCGACGGAGGCGATGATGTTGTCTCTGGTCTGGGTCAGGTCAGAAGGGGAAGCCGCAGCAGTGCCGACCAAGAGGACTTTGTGGCCCAGGTGGACAAGGGTGGAAGTTGTGGGTGCCATTGGTGTGTCGGTTGTGTGATTAGAATGTGGAGGAATGTCCGTAGGAGGAGGTGAGTGAGGTGAGCAGCGGGGGAAAGAGAGAAGAGAGAAAAAGAAGTGATGGATGGATAGTTGGATGGGTTTGGATGGATGAGGGTCTTTTGGTTGGAGTGAATGGAATGAAAGGTGTGATGTGAGTAAGCTTTTTTTTCTTTTTTTTTCACTCGTCCGAGTGGCTCAACTCCATTTGTCATAGGTGTCCGCAGGCCGTGCGATTAAAAAGTAGAGCTGAGTGACTGCGATAAGGAAATTTGATCCTATCAACGCAGGTATTTGAAAGCATACCTGGAACCGAGGCGCAAGGAATTCATACGACAGGCGATACTGGTTATCTGGATCACTGCACTGGCAAGTCATCCTGCGGCTGAAATTTGTTGAGATACTCCTTTGGTGTCCATCCTCCAAGCCTGGAATCGGTCGGGCAGAATATAGAACTCGGCCACGTTTGCATCAAGCTTGATGAACCGACACTCTGGATCGCGTTTGTAGTGCTTTGCCGAGTCAAGGATATGTCAATCGTTTGAAGAGAGTGCAATGACTCTGCACAGTACCATACTGTTAGCTCCATCGGTGACGCGAGCCTTCAGCGTCTGAAAAATATCCAAAAAAGATTAGTATTTTGCAGAGTGGTAACTAGTGGAGTGAACAATGTAGGTCGTTGATTGAACCAGTAACCTCAAAGGCAACATTGTGTTTAATGCCAATATGATTGCCCCGACTTTCATCTTCGTTGGCTTTGTCTTGACTCTTCTCTGCAGCCTCTGCTGTAGCCAGATGCTGGCCCTACAAGTTGGAGATCCCATTAGTTAGTAGATAGCAGGCAGGCAAGTTACAACTAAGAGTCAAAAGGGGGTCCAGATTCATTTACAATGTCGTTCAAAACACAGAATTCTGTGCTCGATTTGAAGACAAGCAAAAGCTCCTAGGGACCTCATATCGAGATATGGGTGGGTCACGTGAATTATGACCTTCGTGACCCGCAAGGGCACGGGGAAATTTTATACTTTGGAGGTGGATCAAAACTGGTGACTGAGGAAGCTGTTTGTCCGTATCCATCCGAGTTCCATTGGCAGGTGACATTGTGCAATAGAACCATCCACGTCCAGGCCGAAGCAAAGAGTGCGGTACTGACGTCGGCTGGTGTCTTTGTGTATGCTTAGAGTCAAGCCCCGCGTGTATGGCAACTGTGAGAGAAGACGGAGGAGTAATACCTACTGCATGATCCCATTTCAGGCGCGATGTGTACTGCTTATAAGGAAGATACACTCCTCTCTAGGAGCAAGCCTACGCCCTGCCTGGTTTGTGCGACAAGGATGTTACTGCGATAACCAATTGGATGTGGTGCAGGGGCAACAAAAAAAAGAGAGAGAGAAGACAAGTCCGAAAGGAAACGACCATCTTCTTGCTTCCTGTGCCTCGCTGTTTGCGATCGATTGTTTGGATGATAGGATAAACGCCCATTGCTTTAGGCAACAAATGTCCACTCGCACCGAAGTGACCAACATGAGTGGATAAGAAACAACACAAAAGAAGCATCGATGTACGCACGATATCTACACACGATACACACGATATGAGATAAAATCATTTAGAGTTGCGCCCTGGAACGATGAGCCAAGATCGCGATCCAAGCACGTCATGGCACAAGCCAATGCTCTCGAGAAAACAAACAAGGAATGTGCTGCCAGGATGGCAACGCAGCTCGCCCTTCTTTCATCCTTTTCCATGCCCATAGCATAGATACATCCCGTCAAGAGTGGAGTACAGTGGCAGTAAATGGCAAAAGCAATAGACCCGCTCGACTCGGCCAATACCAATGGATGTGGGTGATATGGGTGGGTGTGTGAGTTCATTCGAGAAGGAAACCCCCTCGCTCTCCTTGCTCCGTTGCGTCCCTTTGTCCATTGTCTCCTTGACTTTCTTTTCTTTCCTTGTCGCTTTTGTTCAATGTGTCAAGATCAAGGCAAGGGGAAGAGAGCGAATGCGAAAGCAAAAGCAGGTCCAGGGATGCCCAGCCGTAAAAATAAAACAGCACGAAAATTGAGCTGCATAATTCCCCATGTCTACCTGGCATATATGGCACATATGGCAAATGCACATCTGTACTCTTACACTCGAGTCGAGTGAAATGACAGCAAAATGACACCACCGCACCACACCACACACAACACAAACACAAACGCACAAACATCAGCAGAATATTGCCCGAATGTGTCAAGGAAATGAGAAAAACGCTCATAAAAAGAGGACGAGCTAAACCTTTTCCCGTTTTCGTTCTTTTTTTAAGCTTCTTTCCTTTTGTTCTTTTCCTCTTCATCCCCACTCTCCTCTCCAGTCCATATCACTCCCACCCTCATCACCACTCCCACCCGGGGCATCTCCATCCTCCTTGTTTCGGGGTTTTAGTTGGTTGCGCTATACCCCTCCTTTGTATCCTTCTCATTGTCTATTGCCCTCATTTTCACCACATACACATACTACAACAAAACATGTCAGCACCGATGGTTGATCGCGTTGAGACACGAGACCAACCACACCACGCCATCACCATCGAATCTCAGTCTTCTCAACTCACCCACCCTCTGGAAGAAACACATCAGGAAGAAGAGGATCAAGAACCAGGAAAGGAGAAAGCGACGACCCCCTCTCTACCAAAACCCTCGTGGAAGGCTAAAGCCTGGGACCTCTGGGTCAAGAACTGGTTCCTCTTCGGCCTGGTCGTCGCTATCATCCTCGCTCGCTACTTTCCAAACTGGGGCCGGACAGGAGGGCCTATTCGCCCAGAGTACTCGGTCAAATACGGCTTCACCTCATGTATCTTCTTGCTCTCTGGACTCTCGCTCAAGACCAAAGATCTGTTAACCTCCGCCATGAACTACCGTGCCCACTTGATGGTCCAGATCACGTCATTTGTGATCATCCCACTGTTTGTCAAGGCTGTCACAGCCCTGGTCGGTCTCTCGACCTTCAACTCGACCCTGCTGGCCGGCATGGCCGTCACTTCGGCCACACCCACCACCATCTCGTCTAACGTCGTCATGACCGCCAACGCTGACGGCAACGAATCTCTCGCACTATTCAATGCCGCGTTCGGCAATCTGATGGGGGTCTTTATCTCACCAGTCATTGTCTTGATCTTGCTCCAGGGTACCGCCATGTCTCCTTCCGCAGACAACCACGGCTTGGACTACGCCACCATCCTGCGCGACCTGGGCTCCACGATCCTGGTGCCCATCGTCGTAGGCCAGATCTACCTGTACTTTTTCCCGGGCTCCATTGCCTGGCTCAAGAAGCGAGTCCACTTCCCGAGTCTCAACAGTGCCTGTCTGCTGATCCTGGTCTGGACCGTTTTTTGTGACGCCTTCCACAACGACACGTTTGCGGCCGTCTCTGGAGGGGAGATTGTGGCGATTGGAGCACTGCAGGCGTTTGTCTTCTGGGTCATGACCTTTCTCCTTGGATTTGTGGCCCGAGTGCGACCGCCCAAAATCAGGGTGTTGAAGATTATGGAGTTGAACCAGGAGCAGGAGGAGACACTGGAGGATGGACATGGACACCCAAACAAGAACAACAACAGTAATACGAGTGGGTTGTCATTGCCCAGGACACGGACACAAAAGTTTGTGGAACCCATGTCCAAGACGGATACGGTTGCGGTGCTGTTCTGTGGCGCAACCAAGTCAGTAGCGATGGGCATTCCGATGATCAAGATTCTGTACGCGAGCAATGCAGGATCGGCTGGACTGTTGGCAACTCCATTGCTGATTTACCACGTGGAGCAACTGTTCAGTGGTGCGTTTATGGTGAGCTGGCTTAAGAAGTGGGTGGGGCGCGGTGAAGAGACACTCGAGTCGTTTGGTGGCACGAGGGAGCCACCCATGTCGTCGTCGTCCTCGGTGACAGCCCAAGAAAAGCTCGCCAGTGCCTAGAGAAGAGAGATATTCTCGACAAACAGTCGACAAACAATCGACGCACATAGATAGAAACAAAAAAGATACCTAATTTACCTATTCCTATGCTCCTATTCGCCACATGTGTCCATAATACACTCGCTATTTGCCGAATAAGCCCAATGCCAACAAGGCAATTGCACACGTTTTGAAAGGCAGCGAAATTAGACGGAGAACTATTTATTTCTTTTTGGTGGCAATTCATCCATGTGAGATGTAAGCGGATAAAATATTTTTCTTTTTGGTAAAGGCCTCCAATGGCCATTGGACCTTTGCCCTTTTTCCTTCTCTTTGCTATCGAGGATGGATGGTCTTTGCTCCAAAACTGCGAGATCTCAGCACAATCATACCACGAAAATGGTCCCTTGCTCCCTCTTCCTCATGGTCCTCATGGTTGGCGCGAAGTCAAAAAGATGAGGCCACAGAATGGAGAAATAAGCTTTTTCTCGATGGAAGATCCTTCGCCTTCTTTTCTGGACGCTTTTGGACAACCCCTCAGTGCCATCATCGCCAATTACACCTTTTTACACCTTCACAACTCGCCGTTGGCTCACTTGATTTCAATCCCCGCTTTTTTTTTTTTTTTTTTTTTTTTGTTTCCCTGGTCCCCACACATACCACTCAACACTACAGTGCAATTCAAATCTCCTCTTCTTCTTCAATCAATCTCCCTTTTCTTTCCAATCAACCACCATTCCATCACTCTTGCAATTCTAATTCTCATTTCAACGTAAACATATTCTCCCCTCCACCATGAAGTTCGGCAAGGCTCTCGAGACCAATGCAGAGTCCATGCCCGAGGGATGGCGGCCATATGTGATCCATTACAAGGCCCTCAAGAAAAAGATCAACGCCATTGTCCAGGAACTTGACGACCGAGGCTTGCCCTCGCCCATCATCAAGACCCTGCTGTCAAAGTCCATGAACGGGGATACCAACCGCATGGAATACTCGTTTGATGGTAAGTTGGATCCATTTCCTTCGGAAACCCACTCCTCCCTTCCTCTTCCTTCCTCTTCCTTCTTGTATTAATCCCCTCGAATGCATGCATGCAAGTTGTCGACTGCAAAGCACAGTTGTCACTTGAGCTATTAAAAAAGGACACACTCGTCTGTTCTGTCGACAAAAGAAGAAAGAAAAATAAACCCCGCGCACATGCACTCTAACGTAAACACAGGTACAACCAAACAAAAAAAAAAAAAGGCCTCATTTCTAATTCACTCTGCCATTCCCATTTCATAGAGGACAAGGATCATGTCAAGACTTGCATCAAAGTGGTCCTCGACGACCTGGAGCCTTCAGTGGCCGAGTTCGGACCCGAGCCACTTTCTCAGGAAGACCAACTCTCCAGACTCTTGGCCCACGAGCTTGCTTTCCTCAACACCTCAGCCTCATCGTCCTCGAGTGATCTGCACGAGCAGCTTGCCCTTTCGGAAGACGGCGATGGAGAAGACGGGGCCAAATCGCCCAAATCGCCTGGCAGGATTGACCTGGGTCTCTATTCACTACAAGATCAGGACACCGAGGACGACGATGACGACAACACCTGCTCCGAAGCATCATCAGACGACGCCTTCCCTGCACTTCCAAATGAGGACCATGACCCGAATCATCAGACTGCGCACGGACCGACTCTTGCCGCAGGAACGCCACGCCTGTCCATGTCGACAATCTCTTCAGAAAACTCGTCCGTGTCCTCGTCCTCGTCTTCCACTGTCTGCACCTCCCCTACATCACCCTCATCTTCTTCACCTTCGCCTTTGTCGCCACCCCCTGAACTCTCTTCTCCATCAACAAACAACAAGGCTCACCGGTCATCGTTTGTACCTACACCCTCACCTCTGTCCCAGCCTCCGATCCAATCTGGTGTGGAAGGTGGACCATCGGGACCCTCAGGCAAGGAGGGAGAGCTGGAGACTGTCGTCACACCTGGAGCCAAGTTAGGAAAGAGCGCTCCCCACCCTTCCAACACTCGAATTATGACCACAGAGGAAGATGGCAAGAGGTAAGAAAACGTATCTATGTGGGAAAATTAAGCTCTTTAGACATACCAGACAAGTAGAATATGGACTAACGGCTTTGATCCTCAATAGAGTACTAGTGATTGAGCTGACAGCAGATACCGCCTTCTTTGACCAACTGGGCGAGGAAGTGTCACAGCTGAGCAAGCTGCAGCAGGCCAACAAGACGGAATTCGAGTCTAAGGTCGAGGATCTGAGTAAAATGCTGACAGTGGTGTCTTCACCGCAGAACAAGGACATGTACACGTGGCGCGAGATCCTCAAGATCTACCTGGACGCACAGGTTTTTGTGGGCGACCAGGAATCAGACCGCTCGACACGATCCTCGGAAAAGGCACAGAAGCAGCTGCAGTGGTTCTTGAAGGAGATGGAGCGCAGCAAGCTTCTGCAGCGGTTCAAGCTGCCCAAGTCCAAGTTGGCCTTCAATACGTTCTTCCAGTTGAATTCGGAGCTGATTACCATGAAGCAATTCAAGGAACTGAACCAGATGGCCATGACCAAGATCCTTAAGAAACACGACAAGCGCACCAGCTTGCTGTAAGTCCATGTTTATTCGTCCAATGTTGTATGTCCACTTGACATATGGTCACAATTCTCTAACAATAGATCTGGTGACAATTTTTAGTGCCAGCTCTGGTTTCCCTAAGCATCTTCAGAACAAGCCGTTCTATAACGACAACATCTCCAAGTCGCTCACCTACACCATCGGATGCCAGCTAGTCTCGATCATTCCTCAGCCAGACGACTATGCCTGCCCTATTTGCATGTGTAAGTGTGAACGAACATTCTGGTACTCGTATTATTTTTGTCCGCTTTCATTTAAACAAACAAGTTCTCTAACATGAACGTTCATTCATATGATAGCTGTGGCATGGAAGCCCATTCGCCTGAACTGTGGTCATGTGTTCTGTGTGCGGTGCTTGATCAAGGCGCAAAGGAAAAATATGGTGCACTGCCCCGTGTGCCGGCAACACAACTCTGTGTTGGATGCGGATGCAAGCAACCTGGATGTGGCACTGATGAATTTTTTGAAGCTGTACTTCCCCAAGGAGATCAAGGAGAAGCGCAAGGATTCGTCGCGCGAGCAAGCGGCGGAGGAGATGGAGCTGATTACGGGGCACCGGTGGTCAGAAGTGCCCGACAATGCATGTGTCATTATGTAGTTTTAGTACCTGCCTTCAAGTTTTGTTTTTTGATATCTTAGACCCTAATATACCCTTCAACCCCCATTGCTACATGCTTTTTCATAACTTCTGTGTCTATCGACGTGGTGTGGTTGTGTTTTGGATCAGAATTAACAAGCACCCAAGAGGTGCCACCAAACCGCGCACAAACAAAACCTCCCGGATTCGAAGCTAAGTGGCTGTGGAGTTCTCGAGTATTCTCCCTCGTGGCATTCCTCGGTCAGTGCTCTGGGTGGATGGAAGTTGAGCCGAAAAAGGGGAAAGAACCCAAGAGAAATATTCCCACTCTTTTATTTGCCTTTCTTCACTCTCACCCACCTCAACCTCAATCTCCATCGATCGTCCCTACATCCCTCCATCCTCCCCACTCAACTCACACAATGAACTCGCCACAGAGACAGATCATGGGCTCATTACTCACAGCCGCAAAGAGATGCCGCCCCTGCGCCATCCCCATTCGCACCAACAACACCTTCATCCCTCTCCCATTCCGAAACAATGCAGCACCATCCCTCATTTCGGCGCAGCACTACCCATCCATGTCTTCCAGAGAATACTCCTCCTCCTCTCTCTCCCAAAAGTTCTCTCGCTGGGTTGCCATGATGTCCACCTCCGCCGCCAAGCACCGTGCCCTCCCCCAGACCGTCCTCCCACCGGGCAAGTCCACGGCCGAACTGCAGGTCGAGCTGCACAGCCTCCGCCAGGTACAAGCGCTGAAAGAGCTGGTACAGCAAGGGTCGTGGACCATGATCGATCTGCACGACATGCTACCCCTGGAGGGCAAGCCGCACCATCTGACGGCCGGGACGCTTCGAGGGGACAGGATGCTGAATGTGGCGCCCCTGGCGTTCATGAGCAAGGACTTCAAGGATGTGGTGGTGTTTTTCCATTTGGGGAGGAGTCTGTGTGGGCATGATAAGGTGATCCATGGAGGGATGATTGCCTCTGTGCTTGGTAAGCTTTTCATGTCTACATACTTCTTTTTGAGAGAGAGAACACCGATTCTTGTGTGAGATTACTTACCCCCCTTGTCCTCTTCAACAATTGACAATTAGATGAAGTGACTTGGATGGCTGCGATCCCAAGCATGCCCGGGAAGGCAGGTTATACAGCCAACTTGAATGTCAATTATCGGAAACGGGTGAGTGCCGAAACGTTTGTGATGGTCAAGGGCGAGTTCAAGCAGGTGGAGGGCCGTAAAGGATGGTCCAAGGCGACGATCTACGATGTGGAGGACGAGAGTGTGTTGGCGGACGGCACGGCGCTGTTTGTGTCGCCGTTCAAGCCTGAGGAGGCAACCGCGTCGAAGTAGAGAAATATTCGTAGGGAGCAACAATAGCATCATAGAACAGAGAATCCAAATACATTTACTAATGTCCTTCGTCTGACGGTGGAAGAAAAAAAGCACATGTTTGTCGATCTGTTCCTGAGTTTGTTTGGGCACAGAGGAAACTCGGGATTGGCTCATCCCTTTTATTTTCTTCCCTCTCACCTTTTTAAGCCTTTATCCAATCCATTCATTCTCTTTCATTCCTTCCATTCATCTTCATCCAATTCTCCACTCAATCGAAAGAACACCCTGTCCATCTTGACTCTCCCCTCATAACACTAGAAAAACTGCTCTCCTCCCTAGACACTCAAACGTGGAAAATGACTTTGCCTGCTCTCCGCCTGGCTGCGATCGCTGGACACTTGGACAGTCCGCAAGACCCTGTCAGCTCCGCTCTCTCCACATCCGTGCCCCCCATCCAATTGAACCGCGACACCCTCTCGATCCTCCTGGATGGCGAGGACCAGACCTGGCGTAAATGGGTAAAGTACTTTTTGCCTTTTTGGTAGTTGTCGATGGATATTTACTGTCGCCAACTGCCATGGGAGCACAGAAAAATAATAATGGCGCACGAAGAGAAGTCAAGCGAAGTGAACAAAGTACACCTTTATTTCTTGCACCACAAACTCACATGCATCCCTTTTTTTTCTCTTTACTCCTTTGGATCTATCCCGTCCTAGACATTTGAGCAGCTGAAGCAGCCCCTGTTCAAATACAAGTACAACATCACCAAGGAAGAGGCCGTTAAACTGAACCAGGACCGCTTCCGGTATTTGGCAGTGCATGGATTCCGCCAGAAATGGGCCGAGCCGAGGTACTTTTTTTTTCTTTTCTTCAAGTACAAAAACCATGTTTACTCCAAAGGAAAAATCCGAACATAATACAGGCAGGCACAGTAACAATGAGATTATCGGATCCTGACATATTACTGCTCGTTTCTCATTTTTGGACTTTGATTAGTGACCCAGCCAAGTATGGTGGTATCCAAGAAGCATTGAGCTACTACGATAATGCGCTAAGCACGATGGGCGGAGCGCACACGGGTCTCTACTCTGGCTCGATCCGCGAGCTCGGCTCGGAGGAGCTCAAGGCCAAGTACTTGCCACTGGCTGATAGTTTCGAGCTGCCGGGCTGCTTTGCTCTGACAGGTAATAACGATGAGATTTTGGTTTTATTGCTGTCATGCCTAAAATGAAGAGTCAAAGTTGTTCTAACAGGATTATTCAATCTAGAGCTGGGACATGGTAGTAACACTCGAGGCATCGAAACCGAGGCGCACTGGGATGCTGAGCAAGGATGTTACATTATCAACACTCCCAAGATTACTGCTCAGAAGGTAGGGGGGAGGGACTCTCATTATTCACTATGGACCCGGAACAAACTGCAAAACGTCTTTTTCGATCGCTAACCATTACCTCATTGTATTTCTCAAATTTCAGTACTGGATTGGAGCTGCCGCCGAGACAGCGATCATGAGTATTGTGTGGGCACAGCTGTATGTGCCCCACCCGGAAGACAGCAGCAAGTGGGAACACCAGGGCATCCACGCCTTCCTGGTCCCGCTCCGTGACCGTGCCACGCGTGCGATCTTGCCCGGTATCACGATCCGCAACTGTGGCATGAAATCTGGTCTCAATGGAATGGTAACTAAATATTCTCCTTTTTTTTTTTTTTTACAATTGCATGAGTGGGGAGTCAATCACCTCGTCCCGTTTTACTAATACCTCTTTGGTCTTTCTCGAAAATTAGGACAACGGCCGTATCTGGTTCGACAAAGTCAAGGTGCCTCGGACGATGTGCCTGGACAAGTATGGTGGGATCAACGAGGACGGCGTGTACGAGAGTATGTTCCAGAGCAAGGAACAGCGGTTTGGCGGCCAGCTGGTCAACCTGTCCGAGGGCCGTGTCGGACTTGCGGTGTCGTCGATCAACATGTCCAAGACCGCGCTCACGATCGCGATCCGATATGGGCAGACCCGGCGGCAGTTCGGGGCAAAGGAGGTTGGGCAGCTGGAGACACGGATTATGGATTATAATTTGCACCAGGTGCGATGAAGTTATTCACTCTTTTCCTCATGGAATAGTATGAGCTGTGTCCAAAAATGACGGTGCTAAACTCATTCACTTTTGACTTGTTCTTGTAGAGACGACTGTACCCGTTGTTGGCCCAGACCTACGCAATGCACTTTGCGGCGCGCACAATCGCCAAACTCAAGGACACGGAAAAGACGGAGCTCAGTGAGATCAAACAGTTCCATGTGATCTCGTCGGGGCTCAAGTCGCTGCATACCTGGCATCTGCTTGACACCCTGCAAGCGACCCGTGAGGCCTGCGGTGGGCAGGGTCTCAAGTCCTCGAACCGCATTGGGCACATGAAGGCGGATTGTGACCCTATGGTTACCTATGAAGGTAAACAACATGGTCCATACAATTATTTCACCATTTGTAAATTGTATAATATCTAATTTTTTTTTTTTTTGGACTCGTGATAACTGCGATCTGCATAGGTGACAACCAAGTCATGCTGATCACAGTGGCCAAGGGCTCCTTGTCAGACTACTCGCCCAAGAAGCTCCCTGTCCTCCAGTCCTTTAACAAAGACAAGTTTGCCGGACAGACCTTCTCGGACGCAACTCTCTTGTCCGCCGAATGGCAGCTCGATCTCTTCCAGCACCATGTCTATGCGACCAGCTTGCGTCTCGGCGCTGCAGTGGCCAAGACTCGGGCTGCTCTTGATGGCTCCTCTTTGAGTCTGGATAGTATCCTGGACCAGCATGCTGCTCTCTCTCAAGAGTTTGCGCGCGCCGTGATCGAGCACTGGATCCTGAACGAGTTTGTGATGGTCGAGAAGCAGGACAAAACAGGGTCCATGACACTGGTGCGACAGCTGCATGCGCTGTGGAAGGTGGACATGGATGCGAACATGGTGCGGCGCCGGTATGTGGATGAGGCGGTCCAGGAGCGAGTGCGGGATCTTGTTGGAGCGACGATCCACCGAGTGCACGAGAATGTGGATGCGCTGGTCGGTGCATTTGGAGTGCCAGACCACTTGTTGGGCAGTATTGCTGGCGACTGGGTGGAAGCGAATGAGGTGGATGGTGATGAGGATATTTAGACATTTATGTGATAGGCGATATTAACAATAGAAACCGGCACCCATGGGTTTTCCTTGTGCGATGAGGTAGGCTCTGGTATGTCACACTTTTGGGCAATTGGTTTACGCGTATGGAAATAATAATTATTTTTGGTGGCAATGGATGGATGTGTTCTCGCCCTTTTTTTTCTTTCTTTCCAGTGCGGCATAGAAACGAAACGTGGTAAAAAAAAAAAAAAAAAAAAGAGCGGCAACGAGACCCACACACACACACACACACAAAAGGGTGACCCTTTTTCCTTGTGCCAGTGTGCTGTCATGCATTGCGTTGTGTGTGAGAGTGTTTCCGAAGGATCGCACATATCCTATTAATAGGTTTCATGTTGTCGTTGTCTGATCATGTCTGCAACCTTGTTTTTTTTCTGAGAGTGGGATCCCGTTGTGCGAGGTCGTCATTACCATTTATTACTACCACAAATCTAATCGGAGACTCATTTGCCAGGTAAAGAAATTGAGCACTGCGTATCCTGCTGAAGGTCGAAGTGGGCTCCGTCTCATTGCTTTGCCGTTGGGGAGGGGAAGAAGGGGCGAGACAACGGAAGGAGACAAGGGTGAGGATGCAATTGCAAGGATACCAACGTGTGAGGCAGAATGATAGAGGGAGAGAGAGAGAGATACGTGTGGGGGGTGTACGATGTGTGAGTGGTGCGAGTGGTGGGTGGATGTGTGTACTCTTGTGCCTCATGGGAAATGAATTCCCGGGGAAGAAAAAAAAAAGTCTCGAGCTTTAGTACTCAAAGAAAGACAAAAAGGCACAAGATCATAATCCATGTTTTGTATCTCCAAAAATACTATTTTTCTATTTTTTTTTTTTTTTTCATTTCAACTTTCTTCTATGGGTGGTGATAACTAGAGTAATAGAGTGGCGAGGGTGGATGGGGGCGAAAGTGGCAATGAGAGAGAGAGAGATATGTGTTTCCTTAGAAGAGGGAAGCAGCAACCATGGCAACAAAGGCAACGGCACCAGCGGGCTTCAAGGCTCCGGCTGCGCTGTGCTGGGTGGGGGAAGCGGTAGCAGAGGTCGTGGTGGCGCTGGCAGTGGGCAGCTGAGTCGAGGGGTTGCCGGTGGGGACACCGGGGACAGTGACGTTCAAGGTGCCGGCGGGCCAGGCCTGGGTCATGGTGGTCTTGCACATCGTGTTGTACTGGCTAACAAACTTGATCCAGTAGTTGACAAACTCGGGGGTGTAGAAGGGAGCAATGCGGGGCATCAAGTTCTTGGCCAAGTAGTCGACAGTGCCCTGGACAGCAATCTGGGAGCATTGAGAGCAGACATCAGTAGCATCCAAGCCGCGGATAAAGAAGGGGTCCTGGGAGGCACGGATCGATCCCGAGGTCAAGTAGGTGCCCAACTGAGAGACAAAGCGGTTGGCGTTGTTGGTAACCTCGTTGGCCAAGCAGTAGGCTGGGGGGGTGACCTGGGGAGCAGGCAGCTGAGGAGCGGCGGGGTCCAAGGCACAGTAGGCGCCGCGGATAGGCTCGGCAAAGAAGACCTCGAGCGCGTTCTTGCCGAGCTGGAGGATGTTTCCACCCGAGGCAGAGGACTCGGCATCAATGGAGGCAGCACAAGCGGTGATGTACTTGGAGGTGGCGGTAGACAAGGTGGAGGCGGAGCAGGCAGACTTGGAGCAGACGCTGTTGATGATGTCCTTGTAGTTGGGGGTGGCGCCAGCGCTGACCAAGGCGGCGTTGTAGACCTGCTCGGTGTAGCACTTTTGGTACTGACCGGTGGTGGAGGAAGGGTCGTAGTCGAGGAGGAGAGGAGCGCAGGTGGCATCCTGGGCAGTGGCGACCGAGGCGCAAGCAACGATGGCGGCGATGGAGGCAGCGATGGAGAGACGCATTGTGATTATGTGGATGTGATTAATGAGGGATGAGGTCGAAGAAGGAAGAGATGGAAGATTGAGATTCAGAAAGAGAAGAGAAAAGGGACGGTTGGAGAACTGGTTTTTGAGAGGGAGGGGATGCGCTGTGGTTGGCTGTGTTTTTACTGGGATTGGGCGAGAAACGATTCAGGGGAAGAGAGCGTGATATGTGTTGGTATTGGTATTTGGTGGATGGTCAAAGGACTGACAGGTAGGGAAGGGGTCGTTAATGGTGGAGAGAGATGGAGGTGGTGGGTGGGAGGAGGTGAGTAATGTAAGTGAGGAAGAGAAGAGAGAAAGAGAGAAAAGGAGGGAAACGGGAAATAGATATATGAACAGTTTTCGTGCCACACACACGCACACACTTGCTTTCTGGGGATGAAAAGAAAGAAAGATGGTTCAACGAAACCAGTGCGGATATAATTATACAAAGTAGGTGTGAATGTGGGTGTGTGCTCTCACACACAGAGAAGGAGGGAAAGAGAGAGAGAGAAGAGCACCATAATAAATGTGAGCAATGCCCATTGCCAGGCACCGAAAACAACAAACACAAGGCCAGGCATGGAGGCAGGGGTTTGTTGGTTCCCATTCCCAATACGAGAGTGCGAGATGAGATATGATATGTTGCACAAGAACAGGAATGACCACGGGCGACTAACTGCAATCGATAAGTGTGTAATTAGCGAGAGTGAGTTGAGATTGAGAGCAAAACACAGGGATTGGTGGACACCTGGTTGCAATAAATGTCGTACAACCGAAAAGAAAAAAGACGATGCCAGATTGTGGAAGGAATGGATGGTGGAGAATGGTGGGGATTGATGGAGAGACAGAGACGAGACCGAGAACAACCAGAAACAAAGGTGACGAAAACATGCGTTTGCCTGAGGCGGTACTCGAATGCAAAAAAAAAAAAAACGAAAAAAATGCATGCCATACCAGCGTGAAGACATGATAAGAGGTGAGCCTGAGAAAGTAATAGGAGCGCCAATATTCACTAGCGCGTTAGTAAGTTTGTCACCTGTTGGCTCCCGCTCCAAGAGCTTTTTCGGGGTGAGGTGGGTGTGGGTGAGTAGCCAGCCTACCTGTCAAGAAAGTACTCATGATGTCGATCGCTCCCGATTCCAGAGTATAATGCACGTATGTATGTACACTCTTTGTCGCGATCTTCGAAGGTACTCCTTTTATGGTCGTATGCACGACGGCTAATTGAGATAATTGCTTGCATGGATGCATCCAGACTGGATTATCCGTCCCCTCCTTCGCCTCCGGATATGTCTCCCCGATGATACGGCCCTCTTCAAAACGCTCTTCTCTCTGTAGCCGAACAAACTTTTCACACACCCAAGAAATCTATCTGGAATGTTTTACAACGTAAAATGAAATAGCATGCATTCTCTATAACATCTACCGTGGATGTCGCAAAAAAAAAAAATGGCTACATGCAAAAGGAAATAATGAACGGAACGCCATTGGCGCCAAAGTAGCTTTCAGGCGAGGTCCGTGTCCAAGCAAAAAAAGGTGACGATGCCTTCCTTTCGGAAGGAAAGGAGCAAAAAGAAGATATGTTTGTACTCGGACTTGAACCGAGGACCGTCTGTGTGTTAGACAGACGTGATAACCAACTACACCATACAAACTTAGATGATCTTGAAAACCAGAAGTTTTGTTCATTATTGTACAGACTGAATAATGAAACTCTATCGCTCCCGACACCTCGGTCGTTCCTAGCCATCGCAACCGCTTCCAGACCATCGGTCTCACTCCAAATCCAACGCTCTTGCTCCAACGCCTCGCTAGCCACCAAATCTGACCCTGCCCCACCGCTTCTATTTGCCCGTTGAACCATGTAAGAATCATGCAAGAATGCCCTGGGCCTACCTAGAGCGCCCCCACGGCTCCACTTTCGAGACCCATTGGCTATCGTATCTTTGACGACGGACTCCTACCCATACTATAAGACTTGCCGCTAATTTAGACTTTTGTACTTTGTCATTTTTCTTGTATTCCTTTTTTCTATAGTATCTCTCATCTACGCTCATCTTTGGCTGCCCTCACTGCCCTCCCCTTCCTTTCTTTGAAAACACACACCTTTTGTCACACTGTTTGGTCTGACACTCTCTTTACTTTTTGTAACCATCCATCCGCCCCTTGACTTTCATCGCTTTACTCTGTTCTTTCTTGTTCTTTTTTAGACTGCCCCTCCGATCGCATGCACCATTGCTTCCCTCCTCTGCGCCATCCCCACTGCAAAGACATCGAGCCTCTGATCTTTATAAGTATCACTTTCATCTCGCATATATTGTGTCAGTCCGTTGGACATATCATTGATAGGCAATCTTTCTTGTTCTTTCTTTCTATTCTTATAGTCTCTTCATTGCAGGCCCTGACATACACGTCCCCCCCCCCGCCTTCGCTGCTTCCCAAAAGTCTTCTAGACGCTTGCTTTGTAAGTCTACCATTTGTTTATTATTCTTCTTGTGTTGTCTCTTTGACATACATATTAATTAGACATATTTTTCTTCTTTCTTGTCTCCTTGTAGTTCTCTCTCTCTTCTTTCACGAGTCTGACATTGCGTCACCCGTTGCGTGTCAGTTTCTTTGTCCTTCGACGCCTCGCACTTGTAAGTTCTTTTTATTTTTGTTTCTTTATTTGTTTTCCCGAGATCATATCGTAGTCATAGATATTAACTAGTCTAAGCATAACATATAGAACTGTTTCTGCCCCATGACACTGGCGAGTTTGTTTAACCAACAGTCCTCAAACACGCACATGTTGAAACACTGAAATTATCACGTCTCATACTATTAACCTTGCCAAAAGGCACAATTTTCACGAGCAGGTGTCCTCAAGAACGTTCATCCATGTGCTCATGATGGACACCCTTTTCAGCATCTCCAGCATGGCAAATTGATAAAGGCTCCCGGTCAAGTAGGTGGAATATTTCCACACAAGCTCATCTGTCACAAACACATTAAGAGTCTCTGCTTTCATCATTCCGGGGCTTTCCAATAATTAAAGTAAACAAATTACTATGTTATTTTACTACGTCCTTTTCCGTTGTTCACTTATTCCCCCCCTTCCATTTCAGCTCTATGGAAATTAGATGCACTTTCATTTCATATCAGTCTTTGCCCATAGTTTCTTTTTAGTTTATAACAAGGCAAGTCTTTGCTTTCTCTTGTTCGGTATAAGAAAACTCGATTAAAACATACCAGAAACCCAGCTCCACACTTCCACACCTTCCACACCTTCCAGCACTTTTCTTGCCTTGTCCGATTAAGAAAGGTCATTCCTCTGCCTGACCCGCCCTAGATCGTGACAGGACCATCCATTATACGCCATCTTTTTTTCTTTCTTTTAGGGTTTCTTTTATATTTTTCAACAGGCGCTTGCTTTGTTTTTAGAAAATGCGTTCAGAATTAGCAGTAAACGAGTCACAGGGGCAGTCGAGACACATCCTTCACACCTTTTACAAGAGGGGCAAGGGAACCATGGGCAATCACCTTGACCAACTAGCCCATACCTCCACCTCCCAATTATATCTGGTTCCCCCCAAGGTCATGCCTGCCAAGCGGAAGTTGGAAATAAAAAAAAAAAAAGGTTCAAGACTAGAGGCAAGCAAATATTACCCCCCCCCCTTCTCTCAACGGCGAGCATCAGATCATTAAAGCTCTGCAACGTTGTTACGGTAAAAAAGACAAGCTGTTGGGTTTAATATAGAGAAACTACTTTCGCAGCCATTCGTATGCAGTGGTGCTCGTGGTATAGATCATGGTCACGGCGCCAAAGATCAGCAACGACACGGACACAATCCGCGACTTTCTATCAGGGTGTGTCTTGTAGTGGAACATGGCTGGGAAAATGAACGCCAGAGGAACACCTAAACAGAGAAAGAACAAAGAGGAGTCAAGTTGAGTATCTTCAAACAGGCAATCAAGCATGGCGAGGAAGGGTCTCACAGGAGAGAAAGGGTGCCACTTACATGCAACAGATCCAATGATCGACACAAACTTGTCCAGATCATCACCCGCCCAGATGGCGATCGCGGCGCACACAAAGAGAAGGAAGACACGGAACGTGTTCTTTTGCCACTTGACCTTGAGGTTGTACTTGCCCGACTTTGTAAAAAAGCATGTCTCCATGATACGGATCGCAGGGAACAGCTGCAGAGGGATCGACAGCATGATGGCGATCGAGTAGAGTCCCTGGACAGTCTGCACCAGATGGCTCTGCTGAGGGAGGTTGAGGAGAATAACTGTCTTGGTCTCGGATCCAAAAGTCGCATAGGACAGGGCTCCCAGAGAGGTGAACAGGGCAGTGATGCCGATCATGACACCTGTCAGGACCTTGGGGAATTTTTCGGGTTCCTTCATGGACTCTGAGATGGGGATGATAAGACCAATTCCTTCGAACGTGAACACTAATCCAAGAAGAATCATAAACAACAACAAAGTCGCACAGACATTTGATTAGTGACAAAGCACGTGGACATGTGAGCTAAACATGTGTCCATGGTCAAAATGAAAAGAAAGAAAGAAGGAGAACACGCGCACCTGCAGTTCCTATGAACAGAGCAAAGTCCTTCTTGTTGAACAACACGACGTCGGCAATTCCCGAAGTAGCGATGGTGAAGATCTAGAGCGATGGAAAGAAAGAAGAGTCAGGGATGCCATGTATTTTAAGTCGGGAGATATCAGAGGGCGTCTTACATCGTAGTAGTAGAGATATGCGAGACCAAAGCAGATAAACACATCTGCAACAACGGCAGTGAACGACAGGCGAGCAATGTTGCGGATCTATCATCGGGATTGATTAGTTTAGTCATTTTGCAAAACAACCCAAAGGGAGACGAGGCACCGAGAAAAAGACTTACCATGGCCAAGGGAATAAAGACAATGAGCTGCACAAGGACAAAGAAGTAGGATGGATAGAGCTTGGCATCCTCGAACAGGTTGTGCGCCAGAGCCTCAAGGTTGGTAGAAACAAAGCTCATGTACGCGCACACAAAGCCGACTTGGGACACTGCGACCGAGAATAAGACGAACAAGCGCATCAAGGGGCCGTAGAGATGTCCACCAATATCACCAAAGGATGCAGGCACCACCTGGCGTGATTCGACCAGGAGCAAGAACGAGAGAAGCGAAATTGCCGCAATGGCAACCAATACGATCGAAGAGAAAAGGAGTCCTCCGTTCTCGAATCTGTGCGCAAAAGCCAAAACCAAGTAGAAAGAAAGTCAGCGGGTCAGCGAAGTAGCAGATGAAGAAAGGAAAGAAGGAAAGGAGAAAAGATCCAAAGACCAATACTTACGCCTTGGGCAAGAACATGATGCCTGTCCCAACAAATGATTTGAGCAGCAAGAAGACAGCCTTGGCGGGTGTTCCGTCGCCCTGGGGTGGTTGTTGTGACCGAGGGATCAATGGCGTGGTCTCGTCTCTGGGCTTCCTTCCTCCTGTTCCTCTGCCTCCCGTCTCGTCCTCCTCGTCATAGGCTGGTTCGAAATCGCCACCTTCCTCGTCGTCGAGATCCTCACCAGCAAAGTGTCCGTACATGGCCAAGAAGTCGATGAAGCTCCTTGTGAGCAGGTTTGCCTGTCGTCCACTCGCCTCTGCCTTCATGATCATGTGGTATCTCCGCATCCCGCCTGGCTCTTTGAGCGAGGTGAGAGTTGGTTCCACGGGTCGAGGAATGTGGAATGATCTTGAGCGGCCTAAGAAGAGACAAGACAAGACGTGGAGATGTACAAATGTACATAGATAGGCAATGTTCCGTGAGTGCGTTGGTCAGTAAGCATGAGGAGTGTTGCACAGAAATAGAAAATGACCCTTTTCTGTAAATGTCTGTGCGCAAAATGTGTTTGCTGACGACAGTTCTCGCCATTTTGAACCACAACAAAAGACTGACAAAACTCATAAAGAAACAAATGCGCGGAGACGCATGAATGAATGAATGTGTGTGTGCGTGTATGTGTATGTGCATGTGTGTGGGTGCATGTGTGTGGGAGAAAAGAGTGTGCGAAAGTGCCTCTTTTATCGATTCCTTTTCGGGCATGGTTGAACACCAATGAAGGGAGGAAAATAGCCATGCGGACGAAAAGATATGCACCCAAAGGTACCTTCTTCTCCTGTCACTCCCACTCCCTCAACTCCATCCAACCATGCTCACTCCCACTCCCACTCTGTCGCTCTCCATGTCAGTGTCAATGTCCCCTGGCTCGTCTCTCTTTCGGGTGCGTTGGTTGGGTGGGTTGGGTGGGTTGGGTGGATTGAGTGGTCGTTGCCCAATCCCCCTGTTTTTTTTATCTTTTCTCTGTTCGAGTGCAATTTGTCGGGGGTTGGAAATAAAAAAGAAGGTTGACAATGGGCTGCGGGGAGGAAGGCAGACAAAGAGATCAGAGAGGAAGGAAATTTGTGTATCCTGCATGAATGCAATAAAAAAAACATGGTCCAGTCCAATGAAACAGCAAGAAAGAGAACGAGAGAGTGTGCGAGAGATACGACAACATGACACTCACCTCGACGGAGCTGCTCATTCTCCTGGTCCGCCTGCCACTTGTACACATCCCGGGTAATCGCACCCCCTGGCAGCTTGAACGCCGCATTGTAGTCCACAGGAGCAGCCCTCGACCTGGATCCAGTGCCCGATTCATTCCCAGACTCGTCTCCAGTGTCATAGCCTACTCCGTTGTTGTTCAGCGCACGGTCGGACTCGAAGCTGTTGCGGGCTGAGAGCACCAGATGTTTCTTAACGACCTTGGACGCCTCGTCCGCTGGAATTTCCATTCCAGAATACGGCGTGTCTGCATTCAAGGAGTAGATCGACTGGTAACTGCCAACGATGGGAGCATTCAAGGATAGTCTGTTGTTGTTCTCGCCTCCTGACTGGTAGCCATCTGTGGACAGACGACGAAAGTTTTGAAGAGTAGAGGGTGATCGCCACGAGGATGAAGGTGTAAGTGCCTGGTTGGTGTTGTTGTTGCGAGAGGATGGGCGAGGGGAAGGTGAGGTTGACAAGAGACGGGTGGCGGCATCGAGGCGGGGAGAGGAGGAGAACAGGGACTCCTCTGTGTTGGACCTGGTTGTGTTGCCACCCCCTGGTGCCAGTGCGTTTATTGGCCGAGGAGCAGATGTCATTGTGGGTGGGGAAGAGAGGAGGTGTGTGGAAATGGGAGTGTGATGTGTTTGGGGAATGGGTGGGATGGAATGGAGTGGGAGCAAGAGTGGAGCAGGGTGGAGTGGAGTGGGGTGGAGTGGCTGGGGTCAATGTGAATGAAATGAATGTGAGAAGTAAAGGAGGAAAGAAACACATCAGCACACACAGCAATAAGCAATCGGCAAATAAGCGTGTTGTTGTTTCGTCGCCACTCTCTCTCTGTTATTAACGACTGTTTCTGAAATGTTTCTCTTTTTTGTGGAGACATTCGACGTCAAAGAGGGGGGCAATGTTTTAGTCTGAACCTCGAGGCCCTTCTACGTTATTCCAGGTAAGACCCGAACGGCTTGCGGTGTCCGCTTCGGCCCAGTTCCCACTCGGTGTCCAGCACCAGGAACTTGTACCAGTTTGCCACAAGCGGGATCGTCGCCAGGTGCCACAGCGCATGTGCATCCACGGCCCCAAACAGCGGCGGGAAATCCAGCATCTCGAGACTCATCGCCAACGTGATCAGAGCAGCCCACAGTGCCGGCATATGCGCATACGGCAACTTGTTCCAGTGCTTGATGCTCCACCCAATCCACACAAGGTTGTGGAGTGCCCCCACCGTTGCTGTCGCGGCCATGTTGTATCCATAGTCAAAGTGCACCAGGCCCAAGTACCCAATATGCATCAACAAAGGGATCAGACAGGCCAACCCCCACAGGACACGGCTTATGCGCTCCATGCGTGTGACTCGAATAGTGGAATAAAACAGTCCATACATGACCGAGATGCCTGCAGAAAAGTAATCCAGTTTCTCGGTGCTAGGCCAATCGCGCGAGTGGTACACAGCCGACCACAGCCATGTGTTCATGCCAATGATCGCATAGCCAATATAAAAGGGCCGCATTGTGTAGCTGGGCACCACACGTCGGATCTGCAGCCAGCCCCGGAAGTGCATGTATCCGTTGAGGATGCTGAAGAGGACAGAGGCGGGTTCCTGCATGCCCAAGAAGCGGACAAAGGGCCACTTGCCGTGATACTGAAGGACTCTGCTGTTGCTGGCAATGGCAGCGGCGGTGATAGCTTGCATGCATTGGTAGCGGCAGTTGTCGAGGCAGGTCCAATGGGTAAGACGGAGGGAGAGTGGGAGAGGGTCTAAGGATGAAGAGGGTGATTGGCAAATACGGGTATTATATGATTGGACGCAATGGATGTACTCGGGTGCAAGGTCGCCTGATGATGCTGTTGCCAAGGTAGCGATGCAGGCTAGGAGCAAGATCACACTAGCGATGGCGATCCGATGGGGATGAAGTTGTATTGACGGCCATGAGGGTTGCGACATTATTTGGTATGGATGTGAGTGAGTGAGCGTAAAGAGAGGATTGTGGTGATGGTCGATTTCGAAAATTGGCCCAAGGGCAGCCAAAATAAAATTTACTCGAGTCTTCCCACCACCAACAAAAAGAAGAGTCGCTCAGTCGCCCGATGATCGCAAAGGCCGAGGGATGCGAGCAAGCCATCAATCAATGCCCATGTTTCTAATCACAAATCACCTTTCCAACCGCCATGTTGCCACCCTGCATAGTATGTTTTCCAGTCGAGCAATGAGACTGATGCCGATGCAGATTAACTTGAATGGAGGGTTGTAATGATTTCATTTGAGCAGTCGCCACCAAAATGAATGAGTCATAGGACGATCAGGTTTCCTTCACGCGATGGAGTGAGTTGAAGGCGCTATAATTTGGGGGGGGGGGGGGGGGAGAGGTTCAATAAAGTCGGGTCGTCTCGAGTCATACTCTTGCGTTTTACTACCAGCACAACCTCCTCCACTTCTTCCTCCTCCGCCTCGTTCCCTGCGCCCAAACACTCTGCGTCTTACTCCAGCTCGTTGCGTTGTGTGCGACGCCACAAGAGGCAGGACAAGATCTACATCATCTCCGTAAAGCACGCGCATCCGTCTTTCATCGCGCGCCCACAGCGCTCAAACTCTGCCGCAATCGTTTCTCGGCAACAGTGCTCCGCCTTCATCCAAGACGACTTCCGCCACTCAAACGGCTAGTCGCGAATGGGCGCGTGACAAATTAGTCTAATGTTGATAACGGACAAGTGCTTTTGATCCTCAAAAGACGCTGGGAATTTTCGTCGTGCCTGTTCCTGTAACAGAGAAAGGCACGTGTTGTTTCTTGCAGGAAGATTTTGTTTTTATTGAATTATACGAGCAGCACTGTTTCGGTTGCGAACGAGCGGTAGAGCACTATACTTTGTTCTTTTTGCACGAGATTCGGGTGTAGGGTTTCTTAACGGTATCCACAATCCGCAATCCGATCTGATACGCACGTGTCTGGCGGATGCGGATGAAGTGACAATCCGATCCGCCAAGCTGCGGATGAGCTGTCAATCCGACTGCCCTTTGCCACCAATCGCCAGCAACCCGCAAGCAATCCGCAAGTAATCCGCCAGCAATCCGCCAGCAATCCGCCGATGATCCGCGAGCAATCCGATCCGCAATTCGATCCGCCAGCAATCCGCGAGCTATCCGCGAGCAATCCGATCCGCAATCCGATCCGCCAGCAATCCGCGAGCTATCCGCCAGCAATCCGCGAGCTATCCGCCAGCAATCCGCGAGCTATCCGCCAGCAATCCGCGAGCTATCCGCCAGCAATCCGCGAGCTATCCGCCAACAATCCGCGAACTATCCGCCAGCAATCCGCCAGCAATCCGATCCGCAATCCGATCCGCCAGATCCGCGAGCTATCCGCCAGCAATCCGCGAGCTATCCGCGAGCTATCCGCAAAGTCGGATGCGGACCGGATTCGGATGGAGCTGTCACTTTGCGGGTCGGGTACGGATACGCGTCAAATCCGATCCGCCTATCTGGGTGTTGTGGAGCTATATGTCGTTTCTTCACTTTATTCTGGGGTTTTCTTCTCTTCTCAATCTATACAACCATCTCATTCACATACACCATAATTAATTCACGCGACTTGGCCATGACCATTCCAACTCGAAACAACATGAAACCAATGACTAGGCCTGGATCAAGCAAAAGTCATCCTACAGTCATAGCCATCAATCACCGAATGGATTCAGCCCCAGCCCGGCCACAACTGTTTTTTTTTTGGCTGGTGCACTGGCGTTGCATGCTTATCAATAGAGTTGTACCATCATTTTCCATTCCCATTGTTCTTGCAGCCTTGCAACAGATCGAATTATTTGAGTCCATGCGATTATACATTTAACCCCATCCTTAAATTTGATCTCTTGTTTCCTGATAAGTGGTTCTTCCTACAGCTTCTGTTGTTGGTGGGTTTAATTCTCGGCCTATTTCACTCGGCAACGTGGTAAGACACGAGGTGATTGGACTCGAGGTAGCTGAATGCGTATTGGTCTGGCTCTCTTGACTACCTCTTGGACGCGGTCTCCTGATCGGTCCCTCCGCTTCCGTGTCAATGTTTGATCGTCCTCTTCTCTTTTGGCGTCCACCTTCGCTTCTTCCGACGCGTCCTCCGACACGTCCTCCTCATCCTCCGACACGTTCTCCTCCTCGTCGTGATTGATGGCACCTCGCTGTCTGACCTCCGATGCTTCCGACTTTAGGTGCCGACGAGATTCGCTGCGGACATTGCTGGGCGTTCGTGCTACCGCCTTCTTCTTTTTCTTCCCTTCGGCCTCCAACTTCAGCCGCTGCTGCCTCTGGAGGATCGCTTTCAAGAAATTGAAAATGGGCAAGTCCATAGCGGCACCATACACCTCTCGCATCCTTTTCTCGTTCGACATCTCTTCCTGCTTTATCCGCAGCCGTGGCAGTGACCATGAGTGTCGCTGCTGCAGTCGCCGTTGAGCTTGCTGTCGCTCCTCTTCCTCTTGCTGTCGCTCTATTTCTTGCAGTTGCTGTCCCTCTATTTCTTGCAGTTGCTGTCGCAGAATGTGTCTCTGTTGTTGTCGCAGCGGCTGTCTCTGTGGCTGTCTCTGTGGCGGTAGTTGTGGCGGTAGTTGTGGTTTTGATTGCGGCTGTGGTTCTGATTGCGACCGTGGCCGTGGCCGTGATTATGGTTGAGGCCGCGATTGCGACTCGCGAGGTTGCTCTGGCTCTTGTTCTGGCTCTGGCTCGTCGGACCAATCCTCGAAGCTTTTCTGTTGGTATGACGGTTCTGGTGTTGAAGGTCGGCGTGGGTGTAGCTGTGGAGAGAACAGTCGATCGTCTGAGAAAAGTCGAGACTCCAGCAAATGAACAGTCTGATCCAATCGTAAAATCGCGTCGCTCAACGTAGCAAGCTCCTGTCGAAGCACCATATTCTCTTGATTCAAATCCTGGACCTCCTTTTCCATCTTTCCCAGAGCAGTCGCGTGCCTCGATTCCATGGATCGGATGGCTGATCCGAAGCGCGCCTTTAACACCAAAGCTTCCTCAGGATGTCTTGTTGTGCCTGCGCGACCTCGAGTTCTGCTCCTTTGAGGCGACATCATATCCTTGAAGCCCGTTTCCTGCTGACAGTCATCCAAAAGATACTCTGAGATTTTCTCCGCAGACTCCTCCTTGGCCACCCGCCCCACCACTTGATGGCTTTGAGGGGCCAGGGGTCCTGTGCATGTAAAAGTCGGTGCAAGGCTCCTCCGCGACGAAAGCACTCTGTGTCGAGACTGTTGTATTGTTGACCCAACACACCTGCTTCACTGGCGTATTTGATCAGTAGGTTCGACATCCGCGTCACTGGGAACGGTTGGTTTGGTTGGATCAGCTGGTCGAAAAGTTCTGAGAACAAAAAGTCGTCCGCTTGCAGTCGATGTCCATTCGTGAGCTCTATCCATTGGATCCATTGAATCAGCGCCGATGCACAGCAGACGTGTTGTTCGTTGTCCCGTTGATAGATGTTGTAGATATTGGCTATTTTTGTTTGATGTCACAGTGATGGTGACGGAAAGAACCGGTCAGGAAAATTAGAGAATGCTCGATTAGTATAAACTAAAGAGCGCCCCATTAACTTTAACACACGCCTCGGGTTCTAATCTTACCTTGTGTTGGGTCGATTGGGTCGGATCTGCGGAAGGGCAATGTAATCTCCTAGTGTGGAGAGTCTTCAAAATCCACTCGAAAAAGTCGAATATGTCCTCGCTTGAGCTGCAGCACTTCGTCGAACCTATGATATCATGCAAAAAAAACAAAGGGGAAACGTTAACAATCTGTGATTGCTATTCCAAGCGTAGCAGAAACCTTGAAAGAAACCACAATATGAAAACCTACGTCAACCACAATGTGAATGCAGTCGCCGCAAAGGCCTGAATGAAGAGGCACCGTCCGATCCCTTCAGTCTCAATCGTTTCTGAATTCTGGAGGCGCTCCATGAACACCGCCATTTCGTCGTACCCAAAGGCGGGTTTCCGTTTTACGTGCCGGGTCTCGTCCGCTTCTTTGAGTTGATGCATCAAACGCATAAAATCCTTGTCAAAGACAGAGTTTCCTGTCCACTGCCCTCGCTCGTTGTCCCTTTCCTCGTCTTCCTTGCTGCTCGCCTCATCTTTGCCCTCATCCGGCACGAATTGCCACATTGCACCGCAGCAGCCAAAGTGTCTTCGAAATACTGCTTCATCGCATCGCGGATACCTTCGATTTGGGTGTATGAGTGTCCTTCCTGGTATATGGCAGAAAAGTACTCCCGCAAGACAAGTGCTGTTGTGTGACTCAGTTCGGTGAAAGCGGATGCCGTCACCGGTCCAAGTTCTGCGGCATACTGTTGAGCTTGTTAAACGCTGCTGCTGTGTGGCTTCGTGGCATGGCTGTGGTTGTCGTGGATGGATGGTACAGACGCCTGGGCTTGTGCTTCTCCAGACATCATGTTCGCGTCCCTGGTTTTTGAGTGAGCTTTCGGGCGGTGTGGTGAGAATGGTGAAGTGTGAACAAAGGTGAAAGGAGAGTTTTCGACATCCCCCACATCCCTCTACTAAAAAAAACATCTGACTGCGGAAGTTGACTCATCGCAAATGCTGTGTCGACACAAAAATCGCTCGAGCCCTGTTCACAATCACGATCTAGATAAATATAATAGTCGCTAGGCGTTTTTTTTTTAAATATTGTATTACTCGTGCGCTACTTCGCTCCGAAAACGCGCGTCGATTAGCTCTTTTTGCAAGGGCGTTGTCTCCGACGTCGCCCTTGCGTTTCCCTGTCAATAGCACTTCGTCTTCCTTCTCGAAGCTCCGTCGCTAGTGCGCCATTGCTGACCGCGGAGATCACGTATTAGCATAGTGAGGCCGTTGTCAGGGTCGCCTTGCCCCCACCGCGAGATCGCTTGCCACCGATGAGAGATCTCGGGTACGCACGACAAAAGTGAGCTGCAGAGTCGTTCCTCTTCTATCTCGTCCCCCTTCCTTCTCTTCGTTTCCGACATGACCTACTGCGTGCGCGTCTTGATCTGCCTTCATTCTTCCTCTGACCTTCATAGTTTGTTTTTCTTCTGCAGATGCACCGACCAGTTCTGCGAACACATGCATGCTATCACCGTATATCTCCTGCATTTTACCTACTCTACTACAGATTCGCAGCTGCTAACAGTTGTCTGACCTTCTGCTGTATTGGTAGTCAAGGTGATTTCACATGACTATGAAGTTTGAAGGTCTTTTGATCTGTTCGTTTTGGATGAAGAGTCCGTCTCGTCAGTCTCATCTGTGACCCTTCGTTGCCTTGTCAACGGCTCCTCTTCCTCGTCTTAGTCCTCTTCGCCCTCTTCCCCAGCTTCTTCTTGCCGATTTCGATCTTTTTCCTGCATCTCGTCGGCCTCCTTTTGCAGCTTTTTGTCGTCTGTGTCGTCTGTCAATTGAGATACATAAAACCTTGGTTGAATCCATGTGTTAGCCATGAAACTCGCGCATTCGGTTTTCGTCTTGTTTGGAGGACTCTGCAATCCTTTCCCGGACTTCAAGCAGGCTTCTAACCTGGCTGGTCGCTCGCCATTTTTCGGACCAGTCGTGAAGGGGCACTGCCAGATCATGTTTTTCGCGGTCGCCCCTCTCCTACTGCTCCATCGCTTGTTTCTAGTCTGTGATCTAGGTCACAACTGGCAAAGGTAAGTGGCCGTAAGTCTGCTCATTCATCGCGTCTAGTCTGTTTTCCTCTTCCTTTTTAGTGTCCTGCGCCTGCTATGGATCACTGCCCTCAGCATCAGCGTACTTGCGTCCATGGCAGCACCGTACACCTCTCGAACCCTATCCTTGTTGCAACCTTAGGCTCGAACTATTGGACGATTGCTTTACGACTGCGAATGTCGAATATCGGTGTTTTTTTCATAGCAGTTGTTCACTTGCAGAGAGGCAAAACGAGACCGTGTTCGAGCTCACCTTCGTCCCACTGCCGGATGGCATCCTTTCAGTAATGAGCCCAGGGATACGCTGTGGCGCTGTGGTTGGTTTCCTACGCCTTGCTCGACCGTTTCTGTAAGTTGCAGCTGCTTCTCTCCTTGAGTGCCTACGTCCTCGCTGTCGATTAGGATGACTGTATGGTCTTCCATCTCTTCATGCACTTGTCTGTCGTTCCCTTCATCCAGATCGAATCTCCAGTGAATCGAGTTCCTCGGACTGACGACTCTGTTTATACTATCGCCGTATGTGCTCTGCATCCTGTTCTCGTCATGCCCATGGCCTCTGTACTCGAGGGTTATCGTCGGACGGTGAGGGCAGCTCGGGGTTCTCTGTGCCATGACAGGATCGCTTCCATAGCACCGCTGGAGAGCTTCTCGCTGGTGCGAGATGGCCGGGATGGTCTGTCGTGGACAATGCATGCCAACTCTATTTTTTTCAGTTTAATTTATATTTTATTTCGATAAGCGTTCGCGGGGGTATATCCAAATCCTTTTTACACAACTTCAAACTTGATCGACTTGGCCTCGGGCCGCATGGCGTTGAGCGTGAGTGTAAAGTTGCCCTTCTCCACCCGCCGGCTCAGATCCCGCCCATGGTACATCAGCGCCTTGCGCGTAATCCGGAATTCCACCTCCGTGGACTTGCCGGGCGCAAGTGCCACCTTCTTGAACCCCTTGAGCAAGAACGCCTCGGGCATGACATCGCTCCTGTAGTCCTGGGTGATGTACCAGAACACGGTCTCCTTGCGTGCCACATTTCCCGTGTTGCGCACCGTCACCTTGGCCACAATGCTCGCTCCTACTTCGGTCCGTCCTTCTCTGCGCTTCATCACCGTGGGGTCAACATTTTCCTCCTCGACTGGGACTGCATCTTCATTATCTTGATCAATGCTCACTGTGCCAATATCCTTGATGTTGCTCAATCCCTTGGGTCTCTGGGTCGAAGTGTGCAGTTTGGGACTGTTCAGCCGGATATCACCATACTCCACCGATCCATACGACAGCCCGGCACCGAACGGGAATAACGGCTTGTAGACATCGATACCCGACCTAAAATAGTTGGTCGCCATGTCTGCGGCGCTACTCGGATACGTCATGGGCAAGCGTCCAGACGGGTTCACTCGGCCACTCAGCACCTCTGCAACAGGGACACCACCCCAGGGTCCTGGCAAATATGCCATCACAATGCCGTGGACACGCTCGTGCCAATGCTGCAACCCGCGGGGTCGGCCCTCAACAAGCACCAGGATGATCTTGGTCTTGGTACCCTTGACCTTCTCTGAGACGTTAAGGATCACTTCCAGCTGGCCCCAAGCCAGGTCGAGGTTGTCAATGTTGCCCACAATCTCGGCATATGGCTTCTCACCCAGACAGAGGATGACCGTATCGGCGTCGTCCACCTGTTCGAGATAGGCGCCCTTTTCTTTCTCGATCGAGTTGCCGTCAAAGTCGACACTGGGCACATAGGACACGGCTTGTTTCCCAAACTCCTGCTGGAGGCCGTCAAGGATTGTTTTGCCACGGCCCTGGTACCATTCGTCCTTCTCGGCGCCCTGCCACTTGATCGACCACCCACCAGAGAGTGCACGGATCGAATTGGCGGCCGGGCCAGTGACCACAATCTTGTTGGCGCGAGGTCCTTTCAGAGGTAAGATATTGTCCTCATTCTTGAGGACAGTGATACTTTCTCGGGCAGCGTCCTTGGCGGCATTCACGTCCTGCTGGCTCCCCACCAGAGACAGCAGTTTCGGGTCACTGAAGGGCTGTTCAAAGAGTCCCACATCCTTCTTTAGCTGCAGAACCCTCTCCACCGATTCAACAAGACGATTCCTGGTGACCTTCTCTTCCTTCACAAGATTCACAGCCTCCTTGGTGAACCACTCAGACTCGGGCACCATTAGCATATCGACCGTAGTCTCGTGCAAACTCTGCTCTGCTGCCAGTTTGAGCGACGCGACCGTTTTGTGCTCGGTGTAGAGACGATCCAACTCTTGCCAGTCAGTGACGAGCATGCCTTTGAAGCCGATCCGGTTGCGGAGGAGTTCGGTGAGGTAAAAATGAGAGCCGACGACGGGCTGGCCATTGACGTCGATGTACGTCTCCATTGCTGTGGCCACGCCTGCGTCCACAGCGGCCTGGAACGAGGGCACAAAGTAGTCCATGAGGTAGTTATCTGGGATCCACGCTGATGCTCTAAAATGGAAATCGATAATGAGACAGAGAGAGAGACAGAGAGAAAAGTTAGATAGCTGAGGAGGATGTGTCCCAGTCACTAATCAATTGCCCCGATCCAAAAAAAAAATGACATACTTATCCTGGCCATTGCGAGAAGCCGAGTAGCCAATAAAGTGCTTCATACAAGCCGCAACACGGGTCCTGTCCGCTTTGTAGTTCCCTTGAAGTCCCTTGATGATCGCACTGCCCATCTCGGCCGCTAGATGTGGGTCCTCGCCAAAAGTCTCGTACACGCGTGGCCAGAGCTTGTGGACGGCGATATCGAGGATCGGAGCAAATACCCACGGGATTCCCGCGGCTCTCGTGTCCTTGGCCGTGATCCGCCCAGACTCGTAGGCGATCGAGGTGTTGAACGTGGCGGCGACGCCAATCTGCTGAGGGAACAAAGCGGCGCCGTCGACGTAGTTTGCGCCATGTACAGAGTCCAAGCTGCAAGAGCGAGGGAAGGAGGGAGAGGCAATGCCCAAAGCGTTGAGATTAGTGTTTTGTGGGGGAGGGGGGGGGGGCAAGACCAAAGGGCGCGCTAAAATTATCGCGTTTTGCATGAAGAAGGGGTCTTACCCGTAAATCATTGGAATCTTTCGCCCCTTCGATAACGCGACCCGCTGGATGGCGTCCACAATCTTTGAAAAGCGCTGTGCTGAGTATGCAATGTACTTTCCGCCGTGGCTATCATAAAAGAGTACCAAAATAACGCACATGGCTGCCTGTGAGTGCATAGAAAACACAGTGGGAAAGAAAAAAAAATCATGCCAATTGGAAACATGAAAACACCAAGAAAAACAAAAAGATACATCATGTTGTGTCTTACTTTGTAGGGGTATCAAGAAAACTTCCCACGCCCCATTCGCCGACCCAGTATTCGACCTTGCTCATATCTAGCTCGCCGTCTTTTCCGATCAGCAACCCAATCTGGATCTGGGTCATTTGTCCCGCCAGTTCTCGCAGGGTCATGTTTCTGGCCATGGCGCGGATGTCCGGGTCAATGGTGTCAGGTTGTGGTGGGTTGTCGAACGTGCTCTGGGGTGTCTTGCTACTGTGTGTGTTGTAAGTTGGGTCGGGTGAGTGGGCCTTTGCACCGTCGTATGTGTTGGGGTCCAGGATCTGTTCCATGCCGGTAGATTGCTGAGGGTTGTGTTCGTTCTCCTGTGCGGTAAAGATGGGTTGTTTGAGGGGTGGATGCGTTTGGTGTTTTGGCAGTTGTTGATGGAGGAGTGGTTTTGGTCGTTGTTGTGGCGAGTCAGAGAAGGGAGGTGAGGAAGGATCTGCGACGGCGCAGGGGAGGCACGACAAAAGTAAGGTGGACAAGGTCAGCAACAAGAGGACTTTTTTGGTCCCGGGCACAACAGCCCCAGTCACGAGTGGTCTGTGCATCCGAGGGATTATGTGTTCTTGGTGCTTTAATGATTGGATGGTGGGTGGGTTGGAAGATGAAGGATGAAGTAGATGGAGATCAAAGAGATGAATGAGATGTGTATGTGTGAAGAGGACATGTAGACATGAGGAGATCAAACTAAAAGGCGTGTCTTGTTGACCTCTCTCTGTCTCTAGGTCCAATTGGGCGGGAATTCCTTCGGCAGGGCCATACAGAATGTTTTTTTGGACTGGGGACAAGGGAGCATTCGTCTGTGTCATCGATCGGGTGGTCATTATTGGGCAGGATAGCTATAGCGTAAAATACTAGTCTAAGCAGCCCATGGTGGTGGTTGTAGTTGATTGTTGTGGTTATACTTGTGGTTGTGGACGAGAGTGAAGGGGTCGTTTCTTTACGCCAATGCTTCCTGAGCAAGGTCAAAGGGAGAGGGGGCAGATAAAAAAGAAAAAAGAAGAAAAAACATCCGAAACTGAAACTGTCGATCTTATCAATGGCAATGACGAATGAAGGCGTTCTGGACCAACCCGGGACATACACGAAGGACTCCCAATTAGCTCGCTTTCTTCTATCCTCCCTTTACGCAACACCTGCAGCTGTGGCCTTGCTCTTCCACCGGAACGAGTTGCGGATACTAATCTTCTTGCTCATCAGCGTCTGGATCGGGAGACTGAGGCGATGGTGCTTCTTGTACTGGTCAGTTGACATGGGTCTCGGAGGTGGTTGCATCGGCAGCGCCGGTCTTCTATAAAGCTGCTGGTCCATGGTCTTGTACGCATCCATGTAGTAGTAGGCATCCAACAAATCCTCGCCCTCCCTCTCGGGCTCTTCTTCCACCTCTTCCATGTCGCGCAGAACCCGCTCCAGCTCAGTTTCATAGCGCGCGTCTCGCAGATTGTTCATGCTCATCACCATACCGCCAGAGGAGACCTGCACACTTCGACTACGCTCTGAGAAAACTGGCATGGAAGCACCTGTATGGTAGCGATGGTGTTGCGGGTATTGATGTCTGCCTTCTAGCTCCAAGAACGACACGGCATCATCATCCCCAAGGCCACGCAACATGTCCTGATCGTGATGATGCTCGTGGAACTGCTCCCCATTGTGGAACCCGCCCATAGTCCGTCGCGACGAGTTGGGCATGTCCGAGTTGTGGGACGCTTGTTCGCCCTCGGAGAACATGCGCAGGGAGCGTTGAGAGTTCCGGGAACTCATGGTCGAGGTCGTAATCGACGAATCTGCCCGTGCCACGGGTTTGGAATGGTGGTTCTCCATCAATGGAGGCAGTGTGGCTTGCCACTGGTTGTGGTTGTGATTGTTGCTCTGGGGAGGAGTAGACATGACGGAGGTGCTGTGGCGGGCCAGGGTGCGTCGGCGCATCGGGCGAGTCGTGTGGTGGTCGTGCAGGAAAAGGAGCTTGGCGTTCAAGACATTGACCTGGCCCTGAAGACTCTGCACGGTTTTGAGAAGCTCCGACACGTGCTGGTCCTTGGATTCGCACTGCGACTGGAGCTCAGCCAACTCGTATTCAGCGCGACTTAGGACAGGGATCTTGCTGGGCTTGGCGAGCGTGGTACAGTACGAGCAGCGACAATGCTCGGATGCATGGTGGTCGCCGGGGAGTTGGATTTGTGACTGTGGGGCAATTTGCAGTTCTTTGCGAGGAGTGAATAGTTCTTCCTCCTCTTCTTCTGGAATAGGTTGTTCGACGGTGGCAGCGGGAAGAAGTGCTTTGCGGGCTGTGGTGGAATCGATGGACAACCTGCCCGTCTGAATCATCATGGTTCTAGCGCTAGGCAAAATAACGGCTGGGATATTGGCGGGTGAACTTGATGGATAGAGATTAGCCAGGTTGGCTGTCAGGAATCTTGAAGTCATGTCTGATCAAGAGTAAAATGGCAAGAATCACAACGATAACGGAAGGTGTAAGAGGTGTGTCAGTATAGTAAGAACCGCAAATAGTGTAGCGAATATGAAGAAAGAACACTGTTTACCTGACTGAAGGATCTCCTGCTCAACCATCTGGATCTCGCGTTTCTCTGTCTTACGGTCCAGGGGCTCCTGCAAAAAGTCCATGAACCCATACTCGCGCTTGGCGGGCTGTGCTCCAAACTCGACCTCGGGATCTTCATTAAGGTTGTCATGGACACTCGCGTCCTTGGCGTCGAAATCAACCATCATGGACCCGCGACGAAGATTTTTGGTCATAGCATCGACTCCCATACCAACCACGGACTGCGTTTCAGCCATGATCGAATGTATCGTCGCCACCGAGGGCCGTGGAATGTGCTTCTGGTTCTTGCCCATCTTAGCCATGTGCTCGCGGAAGGCTGCGAGTGCTTCGTCATCGTGAGTGGTCACCACCACATTGGGGCCGTACGGCAAGTCATCTTTCTCCTCAGATGCCTCGTTCGTGTCCGTGACTGTCAACGTGGCCTCTTTGGCCTTACGATGTCGACGCTTGTTCCGGCTCAAGTGGAGTTTGGAGGGTTGGTCAAAAATGGCGCTGTCCGACTCGTAGCCAGAGTAGACTGTATTGACCAGATCCGAGATTTTCGATGGCTGCTCCTCACTCTCAGAAGGGTTCAAAAACAGTGTCTTCCCATCGGTCATGTCATCTTTCGTCTCGCACTGAGTACTTTCAGAAGCAACCAACAACATGGAGGATCGGATCATGGCGACTCGATAGTTCAGCAAGGCTTCAAAAGCTGCTTGTGTCTCACGAATAGCCTTGTCCAACACCTCGTTCTTGCGCTTGATGCTCACGTCGATCATTGAGCTACTTGAGGAAATTGTAGTCGACATCCTGGAAAGCGAGTTGTTGCTGGACATCTCCACCGCCGAGTCGCAAAGTGTGTCCGTGCTCGTCTTCTTGAACACACTTTGATCATCTCGAGGAGTAGCTGGGGGGTGGTTGTCCTCCTGGGTCTTCTCCTGTGTGAGCCGTTCCTTGCGCAAATGCTGGAATTGCGAGAGATCCTTGATGTCAGTCGAAAGTCGTTGCAAATGGGGTCGCGACAGTCTTGAGCGAGGTACGTCTCTTCGCGAAGGCTGACCCGAGAGAGCACTCTCTGGCTTTGCTTCGTATCCCTTGCCCTCGTCCGCCTTTTGTTTAATCATACCCTCGTCGTTGGTTCGCATTTCGGATGATCTACCAGAAGCACCCGCTCGTTTCTGTGCCTGCTTGGTCTGATCGCAAATAGGAGCTTCTGTTGGAAAGTCGTGCTCTGGGTCGACACTAGCGCGAGGAGAGTGGAATGAGCCATTTTCATCTTCTCCAAGTTTCACCATCCCATCTAATGGGTGAACGGCTTTTGGTTCTTCCGCCAGTACAACACCTCTTCCAGTTTTGAGGTTGAGTAGCGCCTCGAAGGCTGCCTGTGCATTCCGTATCGCTGCATCCAGAACATCCTCTTGGTCAAAAATGCCAATGGATTGGAATATAATTCGTTTTTCGATGGATACAGCAGTAAAAGGATCGCACCAGGAGGCATCCAACTTTGGATGGCTGAAGAACATGGCGTCCATGATCCTCTCTTGCGCCTGCTCCTGTGACATGTCGAACCTCATCGTTGATTTGTTTTGCGGGTGTATAAAGAAGAAAAATTAAGCCAAGAGCCTTGTTCACCGGAAGGAAAAAAATAAGAGAAAGTGGATGATGAGTACTTGTTTGCAGAAAGCTCTATCATGTCCCGAGGTTGGATATATGGAAGAGTTCAAGTACCTGCTTGGTATTGTAAGAGGTGGAGAGTGCAAATTATAGGCAAAAATACTAGTCTGACGTGTCGCCTTGTTTCCTTGGACGCTAACTACCACAGGGGTAATATGTCAAGGGGACAATAGGATGGTGGAGGTAAGGGTGGGTGGGTATATTGAACGATTGGGAGCAGTGATGATGGCGAAGATGGCGAAGATGGCGGAGATGTATGTGAGCGAGCTGTTGTGGAGCGCGCGAAGTATTAGAAGGAGCCGGGTATAAAAATAAAGAGAAGTGGCAAAGAAGAGAAAGAAGCTAAAAAAGAGCCATGAGAATATATAAGAAATAAGAGGAAGAAGAATGGATGATTGAGTGATTGAATGGTTGGAAAGAGAAGGGAAGGGAAGAGAAGAGAAGAGAAGAGAAGGCGAAGGAGACAGATCACATAGCTCAACAACCAGGACGATTTGAGGGGACTAAAAGGGTTGGACCCGGGGACTCTTATGGATGGATCCGATCAGGTTCTCTCTGCCTTCTCTGTCTTGTCTGGTCTTGTCTGATCGTCTGGTTTCGGTATTTCTGTCTATGTTTGTTTGTTTGCGAAGACATCGATCGAACATGGTCCTTTGGACCCAATCCAAATCCATCGAAGGTGTAACAAATCTCAGGTAAGGTCAGGTCAGGAAAGATAAGGCAAGGTCAGAACGCGTTTCGTCCGTAGCAGTGTCAGTGTGGCACAATAAGGACATCCATCTAAGAACAAAGTCCTTCTCCCTTCTGGACATGTTAGTGTGTGAGTGTGTCTGTTCGCCAATGTTGTGTCCAAGGATTTATGGGAGAACCAGAAAGTCCATGCTGAGAAATGGCCAAAGAAAGGTTCAAAGCGCCCATGCAGAACCAGCGTACCAGAGTGATGGATACACACTGAGAGCATTTTGATTTTTTTTCTTCTTTAGGTCCATTGCTTCCTCTCTGTCTGTCCAGTTGTACTTCATTTCCAATTTTTGTTATCCTCACCAAATGGCTTTGCGGCTCTTTACTTCTCTTCTTCTTCTACTCCATACGAACACCGAAGAGTGCGAGCGAAAAAGGGCTCATGGATGGCGGGAAGGATGCCTATCTTTAACAGCAACTTACGCGCAATCTCGTTTTCCCCGTTCTCGTCTCTCTGTTGGTCTGTGTTTGCATCGTACTGTAAGCCGTAATGGCTGCCTTGCGATACGATCCCTTTGTTGACCGGTATGAGCTGGACCAGCCTCGTCCATCTCCTGGTTCCTCCTTTATTTTCTTCTTATTTCTTTACATTTCTTCTGGTTAGCTTTTCTTGTCTCCTGCAGACTTTCACTATGCAGAGCAATCCTATCTCCATTTCAGCCAGCCTTCTGTACTCGCTGCCAAAAAAAGAGACGTATCTCGCCATTAATAACAACATGGGCGGCTTGGGTGTGGACACCACGGGCTGCAGAGCTCAAACGCCATGCTATGCTGAACCCCCCTGAAAAGCCGCCACATGGTCAAAGCAGGGGTAATGCATCGCGTTACGCAATCCCATCCGGCGGTTGGTTTATCCATGTTTTGTGTATTATTAGATGGTGTGTGAGTGTAAGTGTATATGATATGCTATGCGGATATGAGTACATGGTAATAACTACTTGTTTACAACATAGCTCGGCGCACAGAGGAATGTGTACACCTCGCCGTTCGCTACACCATCCGGAGAGAACGTCCAGCGGCTAGAAAGACGACCCTCGCGTTCGCGTGCTCTTCGACCCAGAACAATCACATCATACAGGTCATCGACAAGCATCCGGTTGAGGTTGAAAAAGTTGTGACGGATCGAGTGGATGTTGACATCCAGGCTGGTCGTATCGATCACGTCCACATCTAGTACCTCGCCTGTTGGGGTATAAACGAGCGTCCGTGGGTGGCGGCCGAGGGACTGTTGTCGTCCAAGAACCTCGCTCCAAAACAGGGCTCCATCGTGTGCATCGGCATATAGGGTCACGTGCGAGCAGTAGCGTGTCAGGGTCCAGTAATCCTCCTCCAAAAAGACACTGAGGTCCGCGTCGGGATTGAGCAGTGTGAAAGATGCCAGTTGAATGCGCCCTGGCTGTTCTCCAGTAAGGCTATCCCCATCGTGTAGTCCCGCATACCTCGTTTGAGAGTTGGTGTGTCGAATAAAAGACTTTCCGCGAAGATTTGAGTCGCTGCCAGAAGTCGATATAAATGATGGCTCCAAGTTGGTGGTTTCCCGCTCCGCGAAGGTCCCTTCGAAGCAACCCTTGCGGAATGCGGACAGTACAATCCTGGCTCCCATGCTGTGTGCAAGAATATGGACGCGCTGAAATCCAGAGTCGTGCAGGTCCTCAATGAACTGGAGAAGATCGTTTGCCACCGAGTCGGAGCAGCCCACTGATTTCGCTGTAAAATAGCCCATGGTAGTGGAAGAAGGCCAGCTGAATACAAAGGGCTTGATGTAGGGCGGGAATTCTCCGAGGGCCAAAAGTTGGCCCAACCTGGCGATTCCATAGGTCAGTGGGCAGTTGTATCCGTGAATAAACACCAATGCCTCATATCCCGCTCTGGATGCTTGTACTGCCGAAGACGAGTTCCCGCCAATATCCAGCACCTGGCGCCAACCATCCACAACAAGTCCAGGCTGTTCTGAACGCCCCTTCTTATGCTTGTCCGACCTTGCGCGCCTAGAACTTTCTTGGTCCACGCTCTCAGTTATTGACAGCCGCTTCACCCCGGTATCAAATTCTACATCGCTTTCCGAGCTGGCTGCACTAATATTGCTGTCGGGCAGTACAAGGGTAGGTGTTGGATGTTGAGATGACTCTGAAACTTCTTGGGTGCCAAAAATCGGTGCTACAAGATGTTGGCCCTCCACACCGTGACTAGGGGGACACACCCGTCGGATCCGGACCTCGTTGGGATCTGAAGTTTTCCTGGACCGGATATATCCCGGAATGAAAATGCCTCTGTCAGTGTAGCGAACAACTACTGATTTGGAGAGAGGTGCGTTCCTGGGAGTGAGACCACGGAAGCTGCCTCTGATAGAAGGCCGACTCTGCAGACTCTCGGTGAAGGTGGAGAGATAGGAAAGAGGGTAGTTCAGAGGGTTCATTCTTGGTTCCATGTCATCTTTGGCAGCTTTCTCGAGTTCCGATCGAAGTGTTCCTTTGCCCAGAATCCGCACATATGGGAGATGGTGAAAGAATTTTCTATGATGGTTGTCGAAATATGCATTAGGTAATGGTTCGACGTTCTTGAACGAAAAAAAAAAAAAAGTGCAGTCCTCGCCTGTTGTGCTTACCCCGAAACGGAGCACTCGACTGCCGCTGCACCATAAGAAGGCCCGTTAGTGTCTCTAGCAGCGTAGAATACTGTCGAGTCGTCCTTATCCATAGAGTTTTTGCAGTATCCTATCCTGATGCTACTGAATGCATTCCCGGTGCCGTACTCTTGGCTCTTGAAGGGGCCGATTGGAATACCGTGCTCCCAAATGCCTGCATTTGTCAGTCGAGAAAAAAAGAGATATGGATAGATGTGTTAGTGCTCGTTTAATGCAAGGAGTTGAAAAACATTTTCCGCTTTGCTCATATCTTTCTTTACCTTGGATGGCCTCTCCTGTGAAGGTGTGGTCAGTCCATTCTCCCAGCCCATGTGGTTGTCCATCCTCGTCGAATTCGCCTACATAAGTCACAGTGCTGCGCGAGAGACGGTACTCGTCTGGGTCCCAGGACAGATACGAAAACACGACCGACTTGTAATTCTGTGTGAGTGACATGGGCAACGGTGCCTCTCTGATGCGCCACCACCACGTGGAGTTGAGCCATTTGGCTCTGAGGACAATACGCGGATACGCGATCCGTTTCAGGGCCACCAAGCCCAGGGTACATCCTTCAAGCAAGGCGAGTACAATCAGGACAATCTTTGCTCCGAGGGTGATCCTGTCCTCTGTGGGCGCCGACGTGATGGTTCTGAACAGCGATCCATGGTTCATTGCAAACAGAATCAGCGTGGCAAGTACTAGCCTAAAATACACAAGAAGAGAGAGAGAGAGAGAGAGAGAGAGAGAGAGAGAGAGAGAGAGCAGTTTGTTCCGTTTTAGCTTATCAAAGTGATGTCATTCTGTTCAACAACAAACAACAAGGAAGAAAAAATGCAAATTCCTCCCCGCCATGCATCACTGTTTGACTTCAACGGATAAAACTATGGGAAGGAGATGGGTACGGGGATGGGATAGGATGGGATGGGAAAAGATAGGTTCGCCCACTTACCAGTAGAAACACCAACGGATGAGCATCGACACCTTGACAACCACATAAACCATGAACAACACCAGGGCCACCACCAGGAGCAGTTCTACCCAGGACGTGGCTAGCTCCAGCTTCTGAGCACCTATGCCAATCAGGGACATGAACAGGGCAATCACTACCGCCGAAAAGATGTATCGCCGCGAGCTGTGGCGCTTGTACTGGCCTACACTCAGTCGAGGTTGTTGATCAATCAGAGTTCCTTGTTAGTAAGAACAGCGTGTGTGTATGTTTCTGCCGTGTGTGTCAAACGTTGTCTCATGTGACTTGCCATGTGCTTTCCTCCTCAGCTTTCGATGCATCATGAATCTGAAGGTGGAAATCAGCGAGGCAATGGACGGGTCGACATGACCATTGTCGCTTTCCCCCGACATCAGCAGTAGAGGTATGAGTTCAGTTGAGTTGAGTTGAGTTGAGTTGAGTTGAGTTGAGTTGAGAGGATTGAGTGCTGAGGTGAGGCAAGGTGAGTGGGTGAGAGCTAGAGAAGAGGGCGGTGCGTGAGAATGAAATGAATGGATGGATGAATGGATGAGAATGGGAAAGAGTGTGCTCCTCTGAAGCGAAGGCTGAAAATGAGAAAGAGCGAGGACAGGGCCTACTCTTCAAAGGTGAAACAAACTCAAAAACACAAAAGTCGGCGTTGGAGCGAAATGCGGCGGGACAAAGGTCCAAAAAAAAAAAAAAAAAAAGCAGAGTTGGGCTGTCCTCACTTCTCCGTCGGCGCAATACTCTATCTTTTCTTGGCTTGGACTTTGTCTTTGCCTTTGCTCCTCCTTTTGCTTATCCACCAGCCCCAGGTTATCCAAATGGAGTAGAATTGTTGCATCGAGTTGTCTTTTCTTGCCAAGTTAGTTTTGCTTTCTTTAATGGGTTCTACGAGCGAGCTATCGAAACAGCTGGAAGCAAACACAAACAAAAAAAAAAAAAGTCGCTCAGATACCCTCGAGTTCGATCGTGTACTGCGGCTGGGCAACAACCGTGGCTGATCGCTGTCGATGCTCTTGGCGTCCCGGTCCTGCCCGGGTTGACTGGTCAGGCCTCTCCCACTTGTACACTGGCTGCACATGAGCATCGTAGTGTCCCACAATGTTGTGGACCTGTGTTTGTGCCGTTTTGCTGATATGGGGTTGCTGCGGTTGCTGCAGATGTGAATCGCCCAGATGTGACCAGAAAGACATCAACATGCTCACGACTACAAACGCCAAGATAATCACTCCGAGACATGCCAGGTTATGGTACGATGCCAACCATCTCAAAGGGACCTTGAAGGGTAACTATAAGGTCGTGGAAAGAAGACACGAGAGTAAGCATGCATCTCATGGACAAGGAAGTGCCCTATGCGAGAACATGGTGCGTTTACGTACCCGTTTGTTGAGGTAAGCTTCGGCCTGGGTGGTCCACTTGACAAGCTGTTCGTTTTCGTAGGACAGAATAATACTGTCGCGAGATCCTTGCACGGGAATATCGTCAATCGATTTCCTGACCAGCCCTTGTGGTGCATATCTCCTTTGCCTGACAGAAGAGAACAAACTTGGACCATCTTCCTCGACAGGAGCGATCAGGGCCTCAATTTGTTCCGCACTCAGCGCGCTTCCACCCGCCTGATTGCTTTCCTGCTTCCTCTCAAACGACTCGACAAATTCCTGGAAGAGATCAAACACGTTGCCAACATCCTTCATGGTTTCCCGCAGATTCGTCGACTCGGATGTGAGTGTGTCGATTTCCTTGGACGATGCAATCTTTGGCGCCGACGACTCAAACATGGCGGAGAGCTTGTCAAAGATTGAGTTTTGTGCTGCTGAAGGCTTGTTCTTGGCCTGAATGGCGGTCAGCTTTCCCTGTCGCGTATTCACGTCATTGCCCAGCTTGGTCAGAATTTGACGAACCTACAGATTTGAACAAACAGGTTAGTATTATTCCATAGAGAAAATTCGTCCGTACTCATGTAAACTTACTGTCGTCCGGCCAAGTCCTTCCGCCAAAAACAATGCTTGATAGCGGAATTCGGGTCCCTCCAGTTGGTACATCAGGGTGGGCATAGAGACCGCCATGGAGCTTAAAAACGCCGAGGTGGCATCCCGTCCCGTTTCCGAATCAAACATGTGGAAAGTCGACTCTGTGAACTGTTCTGGCGACAGCACGACCTGTTCTGCGACCTTCAGAATGTGTTTGAGATGCTCAGCTTTGTAGACATTTAGAACCTTGCGAAGTTGTCGAAGTTCCCGGGTTGGTGGCATTGGCGCAGGCGCTGTCAGGGACCGGTTTGACTGTGTTGGCTGAGAGAGTCGAGGAAGAAAGAGCTGTAGGAGTGTAGTGTAGAAAAGCAAGTTCTCAAAGATGTATGGTTGCCTATTCGCCATGAGAAAACGAAATTGTTAGTCGATAAAAATATGGTCTGAACATGTACATAAAGCAAACTCTGCTACGGAAAAAAATAAAATAAATAAAATAAAAAAATAAAAAAAATACCATTGTTCCTTGACAACGACTGCATCCTTCGCGAGAAGAGAATCACGGCGTCCGTAATGCCAGGGTGTGATCCAAGTCACCCAAAGATCAACAAGTCTGGGGAATGTCTCGTCCAGAGGCCAGAACTTCAAACCAGAACGCACAAAGGTATACAGTTTAGGTCGGACCACTTGGTACGCGCTCCTTCTGGCCAGAGCTGCCACATGTGTTGGTGCGACCTCGCCTCCATGTCTGTACTGTGAAATGTCGTAGGATAGGAGGTGAGAGACAAGATCGTTGATGCATGCAGTAAGGGATGTTCCTGGCTGGACATATCGAATTGTCTGTCGTATTAAGCGCAAAAAATGTGAAGCAGCTGTTAGCATTCTGTATTCGATTTTCTTCTACACCATGCCAGCTGCAACTTATTAGTTCGCTCACCATGTTGTTCACGTTGGAGTCGTTTTGGCCCAACCAAAGCTCTACCGTTGTGCCGATAAAGAACTCTGTGATCGCGAGCTGGGTTTGTTGTCTGTTGACCGAGTTTTCGATGGAAGGGTCGGTGAAAATTGAAAATGGCTTCTCCTTGGTTTGTTGAGGTCCTGATTTCTCTGGCTCTGGAAGAAAGTACTTTAGGTATTCCTCATAGAGATTGAAGTATGGTCCATGCACCAGACGTGGGAACATAGGTTTGGGCGCAGCTCTCGCATTCCAGTTGGGTTGTTGATATCCGGATGACTGTGATGGTGTTGATGGAGCAAGTCCTTGGATCCTGAATGCCATCTTTGGCTCGGGCTATTTCCAAGAACGAGTATCATCAACGCAGTGAGTAATGGGTCTTGAGAAAGGTGATGAGCAGACCGCGATCCGTTTGAAAAAATCATACCCGTTTCAGCATTCTGTTGTTATCTTCGTCGTCATCCAAGGTCAACGCATAGGCAAAGTAGAACAAGAAGTACTCCAGCATGTCTATTAGAGAAATATCCAAGTTAGTGCCTGTAAATCCAGATGATAAGGTCGGCCATGTTTGTTAGATGCGGAACATGTGGTCCATACTGAAGTTGATGTTCACTTTAGAAACCAGGGCCACTGTCTTTTGGGCGTCAATCGTTGTTGTGGTCTTGACCAGGCTCACTCGCGACAGGTAGATCGGAGGAAGACTCATGTAGTGTGCTGGATCCAGCTTTGACTGTGTGCTTTTCTATAAACGGTTCAAGAAGAATATATGCCCGGTCCGTAAGTAAACTGAGAGAGCATTTTGTTCCTGTTCAAGTCCTGCTGCTAAGCGCCAAGTGACGTACTGGCAATGACTCGGGGTTCATCTCATAAATAAATCCTGTATCTGTGGATCGATTCACGAGGAAGCGGAATAATAAACCGCCAGGCTTCAGTAGATCGAACAGGCGGTCTGCCTCAGCTTTTGACAGCGGTAAGTGCAGCCAGCCACTATTAGGTGTCAAAACAAAATGAGATTAGCATGTTGTCAATCCGCATGAACAGCCGCATTCCGAGGAAACTCCATTTCTCACGTACCGTGACTCTCTTGAGCCGAAAAAGATCTGGCACAGTCTTGGCAGGAACTCGTAGAAGCTTTTTGCATGGGCGTCTGATTCGGCGCATTGTTGGAGATGGTTAGCCAGGTTGTTGCATGCCATGGGCACGGATCCTACGAGGAGGCGATCCAGTTCGAAGCTCATGATGACACTTTGAGCAGTATGCGCGTTTGCCTTGGTCGAGTCGCGTGTCGAAGTGGGTGGGTGGGTATGGTTGTGGAGGATTGTGCGGTATCGAAGAGATTTGGTTTTTTTTTTGATTTTGTGCTTTTTGCCGCTGTCCTTTTTGGGGGCAGCCAGATCGAACGTTAATATATGCGATCATCGAATCTACCTTGAGGTCAGCTGCTCAGCAGCTTTGCTGAAATGTGATGCCTTTTTTTTGCTTCTGCAAATTCTTTTTTTTTGTTTCCCACCACACCACATCACATTACGCCGCAGGATACAATTGTATACTCATTCCTCCCCTCCCTCGACAAGACAAAGACATTGCATCGGATTCATCGCATCAACCACACAGGATCGATACAGGGCAAGCCAACGAAAAAAAAAGAACACAACAACAACAATTATTCATCAGCCATGAATACAGACATGCAGAATGGGTACGTTGAGTAGACTTGTTTATCTTTGTGGCACATTGACATTCTCACTGCGTGACAAAGTAAGCTTGTCTCTAACGACCACGTTTTACTGTGACATGAATATAAATAGCAAGCCGGCACCTCGTCTGGGAGTGACCATGCCTATCTCTGTGAGCCTCCCAACAAAGGAGGATCTGGCGAGCACTGAGCACCTGCTGCAGACACTCAAGGACGAAGGACTGTTCGAGAATGAGGAAGAGAGCAGACGAAGGTACATTTTGTTCTCAGCTGTCCCATTGTTGGACTGTCGGTACGCCTTTTGTTTCCTTGGTTGGTGACTGGTATCTAACACTTACTCTTGTTGTTTTGGAATAATTCCCTTTTTTTTTGAATAGAGAAATCGTGCTTGGAAAGCTGGACAAGATGGTCAAGGAGTTTGTTTTTGTGGTGTTGACAAAGAGGAGAAACCAGCCCGAAGCAGTGGCTCGTGAAGCTGGCGGAAAGATCTTTACGTTCGGTTCCTACAGACTGGGTGTCCATGGATCAGGCAAGTGTTTCTTGACCAGGATGGACTTCATATCATTCGATATCATATATTCCTTGCTCACTAACCATGGTCGTTACCTGGTGATCGATGTAAATAGGTGCCGATATTGATACGTTGTGTGTTGTTCCCAAGAATGTCGCTAGAGAGGACTTTTTTGACGTGATGCACGACATGCTTCGCAACCGCCCCGAGGTTACTGAGCTGACAGCTGTGCCCGATGCATTCACCCCCGTCATCAAGATGAAGTTTTCTGAGATCCCTGTAAGTATATTGTGATATCCCGTCTTTTTTAAAGAGCTTCAGATCGAGATATTCTCTAACGACAACGCAACCTTCACCACAACCGACATCAGATTGATTTTACTTTTGCGAAGCTGGAGCTCAATGTCATTCCGGATTCACTCGATCTCTCTGACGACGGACTTCTTCGTGGACTGGACGAGCGGTGTGTGCGCTCTGTGAACGGTTCTCGTGTGACAGACGATATCTTGCGACTTGTTCCCAACATTCCTTCCTTTCGCATTGCGTTGAGATGTGTGAAGTTGTGGGCGCAGCGCCGTGCGGTCTATTCCAACATGATGGGGTTCCTGGGAGGTGTTGCTTGGGCTATGTTGGTCGCCAGAGTCTGCCAGCTTTATCCTAATGCATGTGCGGCAACAATCATCTCTCGATTTTTCTCTATCCTTCACCAGTGGTATGTACCTTTTTTTTGCATTTTAACCGAAAATCGTAATATTAGCATGAAGATTGGACAGTGATCTGACCTTTACATTTCTTTATTTGTGTGTTTTTAGGCCTTGGCCTCAGCCTATTCTCTTGAAGCCCATTGAGGAGGGACCATTGCAAGTTCGTGTGTGGAATCCAAAGCTATACCCAGCCGACAAAGCCCATCGAATGCCCATCATCACGCCAGCATATCCTTCCATGTGCTCAACCCATAACGTCACGGACTCCACCAAGGCTGTCATGCTGTCGGAGTTCAAGGATGGTAAGAGCTTTTTCATAGTACCATTCCACGTTTTTGATATTCTTCTCAATACTTCTAATAACCTGACATCCTTTTTTCTACATTAGCTGCCGATCTTGTAAACAAAATCATGGTGGAGCGTCAGCCATGGTCAGATTTATTTAAAAAGGGCGATTTCTTTACACGGTACACTCATTACATCCAGATCATTGCCTCCTCCGACTCTGAGGAGCGTCATTTACGTTGGTCGGGACTCGTGGAATCAAGGATACGTCGACTTGTCATGGGTCTTGAGCGGATAGATAACGTGGTGCTGGCTCACCCATACATCAAAGGGTTTGATAAAGTGATTCAATACAGGACGGCAGCTGAAAAGGAAGATGCCGCACATGGAACCTTGAAGCCCCGACCCAATGCCGAGAGCGAGCCTCCAGTGACTGCACTCGAAGAAACAGGAACTATCTACACGTCGACTTTTTACATTGGCCTCTGCATTGCCTCCAGAGAAGGTGAGCGAGTCTCAAAGCCTAATCATTATTCTTGGGATCTTATTAGGTGTGCGCTAACTGTAGCCTTTCTCTCTTTCATTATTATTTTAGCTGGATCAACTGCACGACGCTCCCTGGATTTGTTCCGACCTAAAGAAGACTTTTTGGACTTGGTCAAGGGCTGGGACATGTATGACGAGGGATCAATGGGCATTACCGTTGGACATCTTACAAGGTTTGGAAAATTTGCGAGAGATAATTGGCGCCAAGATGCATCGTTATTCTAGGATTACCCGACTAAGAACTTCTTTCTCTGCTGCTATAGCTCGAAATTGCCCGCCGAATTGCTTGAAAACGGCGCTGACCAGAAAAAAGCCAAGCGGACCAAATCTGGAAAGGTACCACGAGTGACTGTGGGTGTCAGCGAAGATGTGGAAACAATATGCAAATACTAACGCACCCTCTACTTCTACTAGAAACACTTATCTGCTGAAGCACGTCCTCCACTCAAGAAACATCGCGTATCAACTGGACAAAATGCAGTGGTAGAGACGGGACCAACTAGTGACACATTATCATCAACGCCGCTCCCAATCGACCCATCAACAACCAAGGAACCAATGCCAACACCAGGAGCCGTCGTTGTCCCGCAAGCGTGATCAGCTGTCATGTAAAAATGATGTTGCTGGGCATTGACACTTTTTTCTTTTTCTGTTTTTTTTCTTGTCCCGCTAATGCTTTGATCTTCTTGAAGGCACACATGCAAGTCGGAAAAAGAAAGAAAGAAAGAAAGAAAGAAAAGGATAGATTTGCAAGGATGTCCAGGATAATGCTCTCTCATTTTTTTTTGCAAACATTCAAACATTTTTTTGTGCCATGTTCGCGAACCGTGGATGAATATTTGTGTAGGTAAACAAATATCAAACATTGAAGCGATCGCCTTGGCAAACCATCTTGGATACGAATGGAAAGGCGAATGACAGACGAACAGCTGGACTCTTTTTCTCTCCTTTCCTCACTCTGATACAATCAACTCTTTTCTTCCTTCTCTTTTCTTGTTCAATATTATAGATATTTTTCGATATTTTTTTTTTTTTTTTTTTTTTTTTTTTTACGCAAAGTTTTTTGAAATAAAGTAGCTTACACTACAAATATCGGACCCCATCGTAACATGAAGACTTGCTCAGGTTGCAAACCAACATCGCGGATATAAGTCTGCTCCTCTTGCTCACACAACTCCGGAAAGCAGTATCGGACTCTGGTCGTCTCAAAAGACGAGATCCGCCAGCCGTCATACCGCTTCCATTTGCACACCTTGCTCACAGGATCTGGCCCTCGTTGCCCAAGAACGGTGACCACCTCCAAGTGTGGCATCTTCTGTGTTTCCCGGACAAGCTTCCAAGCTGTGGCCTCGACAACCAAAAACGGCCAGAGTGCAGACATTTCGGAACACATGCCCGAACATGCTCCTCAGTAAGGGTTTAGGAATGTCCCAGCGAAGAGGCCAACCATTCAACAAAAAAAAACTGTCTCAGTATTTTTTTTTTTTTTTTTTTTGGGGAGGGGGGGTGGATTAAAACTTAACGCCAGCAAAGCCCTTGGGTCTTGAATATGAAAGATAAGCAAGCAAACACCAATGTCGCACTTTCTCGAAACATATTTACCATTTCAATATGCATGTTACTGGGGCGTCTTTCTTGGTTATTGTCGTTATTGTTTTTATGCGCTAGGAAGTTTTTTAGGATGAAATGGAATGATACCTGAAGGACGTGACTTTTTATATGTCTCTAGGAACCCTAAATATACACTTGAAAGGTCATTTTCTGTCGCATTCCAATCCCAGCTAGATGACTGCTTTGCACCCCAATTTTGCGACCATGAAACCCATGAAACACGATGCTTTGATTCTTTGTTTCTTCTTTTCTTATTAGGTACTCTTTAACTTCAGCACAAAATCTACCTTTGTTAGCACTTTACTCTTATTTTTGCTGTGCTGGGTCCACTGCGAAGCAGGAGAAAGTATAGCATTCACACATACATTTCACAGAATGAGAAAACCATCCCTTTCCACCGCGGCACTGTCCGCGACTCTTGCCATCGCCCTCCTCGCCCTCTCTACACCCGACCACGCATCCGCTCAGCGCATCGCTGCCGCACTCGAACACATCACCGTCCTCGGTGCCAAAGACCTCCACAGCACCTCCTCAAACGAGCGTTTATTGCACAAGGCCATTATTCACACATCCAGTGAGACCCCGAACGCACAACCAAACCGCTTCTGGGTCGATTTTCATGATGCGTTTACAGATCGGGCGTTGTTCGAGAAGGTGGTGGCGGCACACCCGGGACTGGAAATGGGGTATGAGTTCTGGGAGAGCCTGAATTCAGTCTCGATCGAGGTATCGGATGAAGGAGTGTTACACGAGCTGGCGAGAAATGTGCCGGGGATTAGACTTATTGAGCCGGTGGTAAGAACGAATCCAGTTTTCTGTGAGTTTGTTTGTGATGAACCATTGAGAAAAATGGAGAACAAAAATAAGCTACGACTCTCGTTGCTGATGTTGGTTTTAGATTTTGCGCCAGGCGCCCAAGGTGGTCGAGTCGTCGTTCGATATCAACACTGCGGCTGTACAGAAGCTTCTGCCAAAGTTATCATCGTAAGTGTATATATTCTTTTCTGACTCTTAGAAGATTCAAAAAAGATAAAAAGTCGCCAATGGCTGATTCGTTTATTTCTCATTCTCTATTCTCTCGGCGGACTCGTCAGACACGATATCACTGGTGTCCAGGAAGTGCACGACAAGATGAAGTTACTTGGCAAGGGCATCAAAGTTGGAATGATCGACACTGGTGTTGACTACACGGTATGCACATATGTCGAGTTTGTTTGCCTCTCGACCGACACACAAAAACCTCAACTATTATAATATGTGTTCCTTTTTATCGATCGATTTCGTTTCGTCTTAATTAGCATCCAGCCCTCGGAGGTTGCTTTGGCAAGGGTTGCAAAGTCGCCTATGGCGTCAATTTCATCGGTGAAAAGAAGGGTGAACAGCCCAAAGACGATGTAATGGACTGCCAAGGCCACGGCACACACGTTGCCGGCATTATCGCTGCTAACGATACTTCATTCATTGGTGTCGCTCCTCAAGGTAAGCACCACAAATAAGTCATATTTCCAAACTCTGATTAACATCACCAACAAACTTAAATTAAACAGCCACACTGGGCGCTTACCGCGTCTTCAACTGCGGCGGCGCCACCGGAAACGATGTGATCATCAAGGCTATGATTCGCGCCGTTGAGGACGGCATGGATGTCATCAACATGTCCCTCGGTGGCCCCGGCGGTTGGCGCCAGGAGCGTGAAGCCCGCGCCGTCGATATTCTCACCCGCAACAGCACTTCTATTTTTGTCATCGCCATGGGCAACGATGGTGACAAGGGTGTCTTTGAAGCGGCATCTCCAGGTGTATCCCAGTCGGCGATCACGGTCGCGTCCATGGAGGCGCGGTACCGGAGCGGGTTCTTCTTCACGGTCGATCCGGCCCTCAAGGGCGCGAGTGTTGATGTCGAGAAAACGAAAACCAGGCAGATCATTTTTACCGGTGACCAGGACGAGGACTTTTCCAAGAAACTTGTCCAACTAGCTCCAGGAACCTCTGGCCGAGTGAGCAATGACGGCTGCTTGCCAATCACACAAGACATTCGCGACAAAATCGTGCTTGTGCGGAGAGGCGACTGCACCTTCAATCAAAAAATGACAAATGTCCAAAACGCAGGCGGAACGGCCGTGATCTTTATGGACAACCTGCCTAACACCCAGGCCTTCCAACCTGGCTTGACCGAAAAGTTCAAGATCAAGTACATGGGGATCAGTATGGCCGATGGTGAGTACTTGCTCAGGGTGATCCAGACAAATAACGCGCAGCAGCAAGGGATCAGGCTGGTTCATGGACAAGGGCCTACGTCGGTCAGGAACAAGAATGGCTTGTTCATGTCGGTCTTTACTTCATTGGGACCCGACAATGAACTGTTTGCGAAGCCGGATATCACGGCTCCAGGAGGTAGTATCTGGTCAACTTATCCCGTGAAGGTATTTCAACTGGTCTCACCTCATACATCGTTTTCGCAGCGCATTCATATACCAAACTCTCTAACTTGATGCCATTCTCTGGTTTCATGTATGGTTTTTGTCCAGCTGGGCAAATACGCCTCCTTGTCTGGAACCTCAATGGCCTCCCCATACATCGCCGGATGTGTCGCTCTCTACCTTGAGGGCCACCCCGGTGCTTCCAACAAATCCGCTCGCACTCTGACCGCCGTCCGCACTGCCTTTCAGAATCCAAGCCGCCCACGCCCGAACCAGCACGGCTACAAGGGCTACGCCTCCGTTGTCCAACAGGGCTCCGGGCTCATCAACCTCTGGTCTGTGTTCAACAACCCTTCAATCGCCTCTCCAGGTATCCTGGCCTTGAACGACACGGCCAACATACACACGCAGCACCTGCAGATCACCAACGCAGGCAAGGAACCGGTCACATACAAGGTGGACATCATCCCTGCGGCCGGCTTGGTACCCTTTCACACGAACATGACCATAAATGTCACACCGCGTCAGATCTCGGCCAGGCCTAGCAGTGTCGAGATCTCGCAGCGTTTGGTTACGGTTGCTCCCGGTGCGAAAACGACAGTGGATATGACATTTGCAGGCCCCCAGACCGACCCGAAGCTGTACGCCATGTACAGCGGGTATATCCGCCTCACACCCCAGAACGCAACCTCCGACAATAGCACAATGCCACCCGTGCTGCACGTGCCGTACATGGGCATGCAGGGCCAGTACAAGGACGTGCCCGTGTTCGACAAGTCATTCGGCTTGCAGGTCGTGAACAGGGCTGGCGTGCCCATCACCAAGAGTAGTAAACACCGTGACAACCTCCTCGTCCACACATCTTCCCAACTGCTCGAACCTGGCTACGCTATCCCCCACGACGACGAAAACAATCCAGACGAGAACGATAACGATGACGATGACGATGGCGATGATAACAATGAAGAAGGCGCCGTCTACATCATCTACAAACTCATCACAGGCGCCAAGATCCTTGTCGTCGACTTGGTCTCACCAACAGGCTCCGACCCCCGACAGGTCAAGAGCTTTGGCGTGATCAGGGGTGGTGTGGCGCGGTACGTTCCCCGCACGGATGCGGCGAAAGGGAACACCATGCAAGTGATCCCCTGGGACGGGCAGGTCGTGAGCGCTGATGGCAAGAGCCTGGTGGCAGTGCCCAAGGGCAATATCTACCGGATGCGTATCTCGCTCTTGAAGCATTTTGGCGATCTGGAAAACGATGAGGATTTTGAGACGTTCTTGTCCGAGCCTTTTACTTTGCCAAACTAGTTTTCCGTATTATAAGCAATTAGTCGTAGAACATATAAGTAGACAGGTATTCAATATATATTTCTCTTTTTCTTGTTCTCTTCTCGAAACCTACACACAGATTGTATATATGAAAAAAAAAAAAAAAAAAAAAAAAAAAAAAAACATTGCAGGCCCTATATTTTTTTGTGGCCTATCTTTCCCAGTAATATCACGCGACCTCTGCCACACACTCTCTAGAGCTTAGCTCACACCGTAAGCCTCGGACACTTGATCGTCGCCCCAGCTCGGTCAATGCACCAATGGATGCAGGAATGAGAACAAACGAGAAGGCCCATTTACCACGGCCAACCTGAACGCAAAGAAGTAAAGGTTTATTTTTTCACACTTCTAATTTTCCTCAGTGCGAGAGCACATAGACACGATCATAAGGGGAGGTGGTCCAACCAGGCACCTTCTGGTGCTCGAGTGATGTGATGTAAGCAGCGTTCCTGTGATGGTGTCGCTCATGCTGAGATGCCTTCAAAAATAAAAGTGTCTTTTTGGGCTCGCAGAGCGTGTCTATGCGCTTGATCCACATGGTGTATATGCTTGGTACACTCTAGCCCCTGTGGCAAAGGCACTTTAACCCACTTGGCGCTACTTTCAACAACCATGACATTGTCAGCCCATTGTCAGCCCATTGTCCAAGAGTAATTCCTTCCGCTCGCATTTGAACTTTGACAGTGCAAAAAGAAGAGGAAAGTGATACCGACTTTTGAGGCGAAAGGTGTTCAGAGTCGATTGTTCGCCGTCGTCCCTCCCTCATGTTACGGTATAAATGCACATTTCACAGAAATCACATTGATCAGTAATTGCGCACGCACTAAACCTATGCATCCCAAAACAGTAGCAACAGTAACGGGAAGCCAAAAAGCCCTCCAGCTTTGAACGCATTCTAGAATTAAAATCTTGGGTTGCTCAGTATTCGTGACCATGTTTTTTTTTTGGAGTGTGCATGCCGAGAAAACACCACAAACAAGCACGATGAGGAATGAGGTGTTGGCCATAGTCTCTACATGCACTCATGCATCTCATTGAGTGCTGGAAAAGGCGGGACCATTCACTATAAGTATGGGGGTAACCAAGCACATTTGCAGAAACGGATGCGTAGCACAACCGTACAGCCAATCATATGATTCGTGGGACTTTGGGTGAGTTGGACAAGAGGGTGGGCTTTGAGATTGGCGTGCAGAACGTCCCCCCACACCCTTTTTTGCCGCCCTTTTTCTTCTCGACATTTGTGTGCGTGGAAAAAGGACTCTCGCCTGATTCTTTGTTGCCAGCCTTCATGCCACTTGTACACGAAAAGAAGCAAGCCAGAGTGGCACACTACTGTTTCGAAGAGGCATTTCGTCATTAGAAACACAATTGTGATTCGATGGTCTGCATGCGTTGAAGTGAAAATGCATATCTTCGAGCAGAAGTTCAAAGACCAGCAAAATGGATTAAACATCGTATAGACCACAACAGATCCCAGGGGTTGTAAGGGCTTCAGACGGTTACGACTCAGGGAGGGTGATATGGTTCACTAACAGCAGGTTATCATGTGATGACCCCAGGAACCTCTATGTCAACTCCATGTGGCAAGCAGGTGTGTGCTAGGTGGGCAGGGAAATCTACTCACTACCATTGGGATCATTTGGCTTGGTGGGTACACAAGATCACCAGCAAAAGGGTCAATCCCGATCATCGCACAGTTTCAGTGAGATATTATTTTGGTTATTGGTGGCAAATATGACAGTGAGGGAGTGATGCTCGACCTCCAACCTGTCAGCATCCATTACATCACGCTGCCATAAACAAATTACATGGAGCGATGCACATTGGTCAGAGAAATGATTTGTGATTAGGAGCGAGGATTGGACTCGATGGTTGACATGCATTCAATGCTGCATGCATTAACCGGCTCTATTTCCCCTCAACCAACCCACCCAACCATGTACGAGAAGGAGTCTTCCAAGCCACAATTATTTTGTTTTCTCCTTTTGCACTGGGAACGTAAAGCGCGTTTTTTCCCTTTTTTATTTCCACAACTTCCACAGACTCCCCCTGCGCCAACAACACGATGTCAGGTGGATCACTCACTTGTCTACCTGGATCTATCTTCCTCGACAACCCCACTCTTGGCAGAAAGCCATACCGGGACACCGTCGATCAAGCACGAGCTTATGCAAAAGAACTCGGACCGGATCTGGCATCGGCGTTCGACCATCTGAGCGACAAAACACCATTGGTCCTCCGTGCATACATAGGATCTTTGTGCCAGGAAGGGCACACATACAGCAAAGTCGAGTGTATCCGTAGCGCGATGAAGCAGTACTTCGAAGACGAGTTCCACTGCTTTGGCACATACTGGCAGTTCGTACCTCATCAAGGCATGGCGACTATCGGTTACGGGGACGAAGGAAATGACAAAGACGAGGAGCGAGGAGAATGGATCGGCAATCCCACCTTTGATATCGCGTTTGTTAGCATGATGCATGAGCTCCAAGAACAGGAGGAGAGATCAGAAGGGACGCACCAAGCAAAACGAAGGACGGCTATTGGATACGACGACATGACGAAGCTCATGGAGCATCTTCAGAAACCAGAGACAGTCGAGACTGAGGGACTTGGACACTGCTTGCTCTTTCAAGCTGTTGCTGCCACTGCGTTCGCGTTATGGTTGACGTATGTGCTGTGTAGTTTATTTTGCTCCGCATATGTCTCAAAACACTGTTTTCCGATATTTACACCTTTTTCTTCCTTTGGCATTTATAGATTTGATGAGGTTTTGAAGCTGAGGCATGGTCATGTTCGCTACAAACAGCCGAACTCCGATGGACAGCCATGGTTCACTATTACACTACCCTTCCGCAACTCGTGCCCAATCGATACTTCGCAAGGTAAATCGAGGATAACGAATGAGTTTGAAAAGTAAACGTTTCGAGAATCTGACTGACATTTCCTAACGTATCTTGTTTGAACATTAGTCAATACCTACGAGATCCACTTGCAAACCAATGAACCTCACGCCTGCTGTGTAACGAAGCTTCTCTTTTGGATTGACTGGGCCGAGTTAAAAGAAGGACGACAGCTGCAGGATGAAGACTTTCTGTTCCCACACCTCGACGGCAGTGACCAGATTCAGCTAGATCAGCCCTTCTCGGCTACACAACTGTCGAACCTGTTGAACAAATACGCCGCGGATGCTCGAATCATGGACCATCGGTACAACCGACTCGACACGGAGTGCTTTCGTCGTGGTGGCGGACAACACCGGTTTTTTTATATCCAGGACCAATGGCCGCTCAAGGCTGTCAAATGGTGGGGAGGATGGTCCGAAAGAGAGCCAGCGGAGAAAATCCTGGAATATCTCTTCGACGACTCTCAGTACGAGGCGGGCTTTGGAGACATGATGTCGCCTTGCAGACACAGGACACGTGGGCAATCAGGAGTAGCGAAGTTTCCAGTAGAAATGATGGTGACTCGAGAGTTCTTCAAATCAACAATCCGATCTATGGAATCCAGGCATGCCACGTTACTAACCAAGATCGAGAAGGAGGTCCAGGGCCTCATGCGACAAAACAGCGCAATCAGTCAACAGTTGGAGAATGTTGTCCAAATACTGGCGTCCCGAGTACCAGAGAATCAGGCGTTTCGAGTACCATACGATCACGCGTCTCGAATACCAGACGATTATGCATTTCAAGTACCAGGTGATCATGCATCTCGAGTACCAGATACCCTTGATCACTCTTTACAGCAGCCAGTTCAGTCACAGTATCCGCTTCCACGCTCATCAGAGCGACCGCAAAGGGAGCAACCACAACGTCGACCACTTCAACAGTCGCCACCGGAGCCTTTGCAACGAAATCTCACACGTAGACATCCAGTCCGTAAATCAACTCCTCAGCGTCCACCACCTCCATCGAAAAAGTCACAAGAACAGCATCCACGGCCTTTCTCAAGCCAGTATCTGACAACACCCATACCCGCCATCAGGCACTGGAGGGACGCCATCAAGCAGTGGGAACACGGAGACCCAGCCAAGGGCCTTGTCCTACCCCTTTGCAAATGGCCGCTGGAGAAGAGAGTCAATTTGATAACTTACAGTAATCGCAAGTTGATCTTCAAAGAGTTCGAGTCCTTTGGACGCAGTGAGGCCAAAATGCGCAAAGTGTACGGCAAGAACATGGAGGGGCCGGTCGATAGGTTGCTCCGCGCGATCCGTACCAAGCGCAAGCTACAGAAGAAAGGAGTGGAAGGCGAGCAGTGGAATGAAGACAAGACGTGGGAGGAAGAGGAAGAGGAGGACGCGGAAAGTGATGTTAAAGAAGAAGATCAACACCAAGAAAGCAGGATCGATGATGGCAACAATGTCCTAGCGCTACCGATCCCCAAGGTTTCTCATTGGAGAGATGTTATCCGTCAGTGGGATGAAGGCGATCCCGACAATGGCCTCACTGTGCCCCTTTGCAGATGGAGCATGGCCATGCGGCGACGGAACTTGCTGTATTCTCATCGCAGGGCGATCGTCAAGGAGTACGAGCTCTGCGGACGCGATGAAGCCAAAATGCGTCAAGTATATGGTGCCAACATGGACAGGGTGAACACGTTGCTATTGGCGATCCGTAAAAAACGACACAGGCAGATGGGGAGGACAAAAACAGTCCCGATTGAGCCACAAACATTCGACGACACCGGAGGAGATTCGGAAGAGCAGGACGAGGCATCCAACGAACCTTTGCCGACTATACCCAGGGTCATGGGCTGGAGGCAAGCGGTTGAGCAGTGGGAAAATGGCGACCCTGAAAAGGGTCTCACGCCCATTCGTGACTGGCCAGAATGTTGGCGAGAATACACTTCGCGGACAAGGCTGCTGTACATTTGTCGACGAAGGATTGCCGAGGAGTTTGAATTCTGTGGACGGGATGAAAGTAGGATGCGCAAACTTCATGGCAAGGCCATGAGAAGCCTCGGCACTCTTCTGGTATCGATCCGTAGAAGGCGCAGGCAGTCCAAAGAACAGGAGATGGTGGAAGCTTCGAGTGACGCAACGAGCAGCGAGGAAGAAGAGGTGGATGAGTTGGAAGAGGAGGAGGAGGAGGAGGAGGAGGAGGAGGAGGAGGAGGATGAGGAAGAGGAGAAAAAGGACCCTGTCTCCGACGGACCTCTGCTTTTTATACCCAGGATCAAGAATTGGAAACAAGCGGTTGAGCAGTGGGAAGCAGGCGACCCTGAGCGTCGTCTCATGCCCATCCGTGACTGGCCGGTCGAGTGGCAACGGCTAAATGGAAACTATTCGTCGTACATTCGGCGAAAAAAAATCGCAGGGGAGTTTGAGTTTTGTGGACGGGACGAAAAGCGGATGCGCCAACTTCATGGCAAGGACATGGATCGAAATGACACGCTGCTGGCGTCAATCCGCAGACGGCACAAGCAGTGGCAGCAATCAAAAGAAGAGGTGGCGCTGGGCGAAGTTCTTGTGAAGGACGAGGAAGATGAGCCGCTGATCAGGAAACGCAGAGTCACGATTGAAGGCAAGGATCCACAGACTTCATCCAAGAAGAACAGATCATAGCTCCTTCAATTCCATGACCGTGTGTACTAGCACCACCTGCCAATAAGCAAAATAGCACCTTCAAAATATGAATCGAGAGACAGGCAACGATGAAAGGACAGGGAGGCACAGTGGTATGGTCAGGCTATTATGTGATGGCCTCAGGAGTTTCCGTGCCGATTTTCCCTGTGGCAAGTTGGAATGAGTTGTTGCGGGGGTCTCTTTCAACTATTTGCCTCGACCATAAGGGAATGTGCCCAGAAGTTGTCATTTCCACTCGCTGGACGAGGGAAGTGGTTTCGGTTTCTCTTATACCGGTGGGCCGGGACCACTGGCTTGGTTGGTATGACGCAGGACCAGCGAAAGGGTCAACGGTTCAACAAAAAAAAAAAAAACTGCCACAGCAATTTTTGGAAAAAAGTCAACGCTAGCAAAGAAGCCCTTGGGTCCTGGATATGAAAGACAAGCAAGCAAACATCAATGTCGCCCTTTTCAAGACATATTTACCCTATCAATATCCATGCTACTGGGGCGTCTTTCTTTGTTGTTGTTGTTGTTGTTGTTGTTGCTGTTGTTGTTGTTGTTGTTGTTGTTGTCGTTGTTTTTACGCGCTAGGAAGTTTTTTAGGATGAATTAGAGTGATACTTGAAGGACGCGACTTTTTATATGTCTCTAGGAACCCTAAATATACCCTTGCATTCATTCCAGCTGGAAGTCCACTTGCACCCCAATTTCGTATCTATAAAATCCATAAAACGCGACACCTTGCTTCTTCCCTCATTATGCTACTCAACCTTAATAACAAATCGACATTTCGTCAGTACTTTTACATCTAAGTAATGTCATGAATACACTCTCACATTTAGTTCATAGATGAAGAAACTATCCTTATCCGCCGCGGCACTGCTCGCGACTCTTGCCATCACCCTTCTCGCCCTCTATTCACCCTACCCCGCATTCGCCCATTGCATCGCCGCTACGCTCGAACATGTCACTGTCATCGGTACCAACAACCTCCACAGCTCTTCCTCGAACGACTATTTCTCACAAAGACCATTATTCACACCGCCAGCGAGGCTTCTCACGCACTAAACCGCTTCTGGGTTGACTTTCATGATGCGTTTGCGGACCGGGCGTTGTTCGAGAAGGTGGTGGCGGCGCACCCGGAACTGGAAATGAGGCACGAGTTCTGGGAGAGTTTGAAATGCCGTATCAATCGAGGTGGCGGAGGAAGGAGTGTTGCATGAATTGGCAAGAGCTGTGCCGGGGATTAAGCTTATTGAGCCAGTGGTGAGAGAGAACGAAACTTTTCTTTCTTTTTTGTTTTGATGAAAACAACGTTGAGAGAAATACAATCTAACAACTTTTTTTTGTTTGTGCGGATGAATGGCGCTTTAGACCTTGTGCCAGGTACTCAAGGCGGACGAGCCGTCGCTCGAGGTCAGCAGAGCAGCTGTGCAGAAACGTCTGCCAAAGTTGTCATCATAAGTATATTCGTACCTCTGACTCCTAGAAAATACCAAACACAAAGTCGCCAATATCTACCAACCTACCATTGCTCTACTGTTTCGCTGAACTCTATTTAGGCACGACATTACTGATGTCCAGAAGTGCACAACAAGTTGAAGTTGTTCGGCAAAGGCATCAAAGTCGGAATCATCGACTCTGGAATTGACTACACAATAAGTACACATACACCGTTTGATTTGTTCTTTTTTTTATATTAATTTACCTTCCATCGGAAACCATACCCGATACCCGCCTCAACGAATACGCGTTCTTTTTTTTTTTCTCGACCGATTTCGATTCGCCTTGATTAGCATCCAGCCCTCGGAGGCTGCTTTGGTAAGGGTTGTAAAATTGCCTATGGTGCCAATTTCATCATTGACAAGAAGGGTAAACAGCCCAAAGACGATGTCATGGACTTACAAGGCCACGGCACACACGTCGCGGGTATTGTCGCCGCCAACGATACCTCGTTCATTGGTGTTACTCCCCATGGTAAAATATCAAAAAAGAAAGAGGAAAAAATAATACACCCTTTACCTATGGCCTAACCCTCCATTCAAACAAAAAGATCATGTAGCCACACTGGGGGGCTACCGTGTCTTCAGCTGCGACTTTACTGTCGGAAACGATGTGGTCATCAAGGCTATGATTCGCGCCGTTGAGGACGGCATGGACGTCATCAACATGTCCCTCGGCGCTCCGAGCAACTGGCGCCAGGAGCGCGAAGCCCGCGTGGTCGACATGCTCATCCGCAACAGCACTTTGATCTTTGTCATCGCCGCGGGCAACGAGGGTAGTATGGGTGTCTTTGACATTGCGTTGCCCGGTACGGCCCAGTCGGCGATCACGGTCGTGTCCATGGAGATCAGTATTGGAGCAGTTACTTCTTCACCGTCGGTCCGGCTCTCAAGGATGTTGATGTCGAAAGAACAGAGGCTGTGAAGCAGATCATGTACTCTGGTCTTCAGGACTTTGACTTTTTCCATGAGACTGGTACAACTGTCCCCGGGCACCTCTGCCCAGGTGAGCAAGGACGGCTGCTCGCCCATCAAACAAGGCATTCGCGGAAAATCGCTCTTCTGCAGGGAGGGGGTTGCAGCGACGACCAAAAAATGACAAACGTTCAAAAGGCAGGAGGGACGGCCGCAATTTTTAAGGATAACGTGCCTAATACCCAGGGCTACCGGCCTAGCTTGAACGAAGAGTTCAAGATCAATTACATGGGGATCAGTATGGCCGATGGCGAGTACTTGCTCCGGGTGATCCAGGCCAATAACACGCAGCAGTAAGGGATCAAGTTAGTCCACGGCCTGGGACCGGTGTCCATCAGGAACAAGAATGGCTTGTTCATGTCGATTTTCACTTCCTTGGGACCTGATAGTGACCTGTTTGTCAAGCCGGATATAGCAGCTCCCGAAGGCAGGGTCTGGTCAACGTATCCAATGAAGGTATTTCTTTTTAAATCAATCAGCAAGCGCTCCCCCATCTTCACCTAACCGCCACCAACTCATTCTTCACCTGTACGTTATTTTCTCTCTTCCACTCTCGCCTTCAAGATGGGCAAATACCTCACCTTCTCCGGCACCTCCATGTCCATGCCCTACATCGCCGGCTGCATCGCCCTCTACCTCGAGCGCCATCCGGGCCCCGCCGACACCGCCGCTCGCACCCTCACTACAGTCCGCACCGCCTTCCAGAACTCAAGCCGCCTTCTCCGGAACCCGAGCCACCAGCCATACTACAAGGGCTACGCCTCTGTCGTCCATCAGGGATCCAGGTTCATCAACCTTTGGTCCGTCCTCAACAACCCTGCCATCGTGTCTCCAAGCATGCTGTCCTTGAACGACACTGCCAACATTCTCCCACAACACCACCCTGCAGATCACAAATACGGGGAAGAGCCTGTCACGTACAGGGTTGACATCATCCCTGCTGCAGGTTTGCTCCCCTTCCATAAAAACACGTCGATCAATGTCTCGCCAGACCAGATCGCGACTAGGGCGAGCGTCGAGATCTCGCAGCGCCTGGTGACGGTTGCTCCTGGGGAACATGCCACGGGTGGATATGATGTTCACAGGGCTTTAGGCCAATATGCCGTACACTGTCTACAGCGAGTATGTACGCCTGACGCCCAATATGACTTTATCGGACAATAGCACGATACCGTCTTTGCACGTGCCGTTCATGGGCATGCAAGGTCACTACAAGGAAGTGCCCGTGTTCGGCAAGTCCTTTGGATTGCAGGTCGTGAACGTGGACAGCAAGCCCATCACCAAGGGACATAATGAGGACAAGGGAAAAGGCGACATCTACATCGTCTACAAACTCGTCACAGGCGCCAAGATCCTTGTCGTCGACTTGGTCTCTCCAACAGGCTCCGACCCCCAACTGGCCAAAAGCTTTAGCGTGATCAAGGGTGGTGTGACCCGCAGCCCAACAACACTATGCAGGTGCTCCCCTGGCAGGGCCAGGTCCTGAGCGCTGATGGCAAGAGCCTGGTGGCAGTGCCCAGGGGCAATACGTACCGGATGCGTATCTCGCTCTTGAAGCATTTGGCGATCTGGACAAGGACGAGGATTTTGAGACCTTCTTGTCCAACCCGTTTTCTCTGCAGTAAAATATCTTTCACATAATAGCCATGTAACATAAACACAGACATGGACATAGACGTAGACATAGACATAGACATAGAGCTAATACGAAGAAAAAAAAAGAAGTACATTACTATTTTTTTTTGGGAGGTGGATGGATGGGAACAAGGTATACGAAGAAACACAAAAAAAAAAGCGAAAATTATCTAATCTATCAATGTCATTACTCATGGGCATTCGTCAACAGCAAAAAACAGAAACTCTAGTAAGGAGGCGTCACCAACGACATTGTCGACCCATTCGTGGGCGTCACTTGGATGGTATTCAACAGATCCGCCAGATCTGGTCGTGACGCCAGATTCGTGGTCGATGCTGATGCAGAGGCCGATCCCGTATGGTGCTGTTTACGCAGCGTCTGTGTCTGGGTCGACAATGGGTAGATCCGCTGTGCGGCCGGTGACACGCCGCGCGAGTCGCTTCCTGCAATCGAGCTGGCCGCATCGCTGGAAGAGGTGCTGTCCACCACCAAGTGTGCTGCCGCCAGTGCCGCCTTCAAGTTGTCGACGCCAATCTTTTTGGATGCCATGACAGTGCTATCCCCCGCAGACGACAATCCCGCCGCAAAACTGTTCTCGCGTGTGAAGGTGGACTCTGAAAACTCGGTTGACTCATCCAAAGACTCGCCAATCGAGGATGAAGCCGAAGGTGCGATAATCTTGGGCAGCGCCCAATCCTCCAAAAGACGCGATACTCGAATTCGGCTGTCCATGCTGCGCTCAGATTTATGTCCCAAAATACCGACACTGTGATTGGCCGACAGGAACCCGCTGCCAAACTGTGGGTTGTTGTGTGAGTTGAGCAGGCTGGACTGGCTCTCGGGGCTGTAGGTCAGGCCGAACCGATCTGCTCCGGCCCGGAAGCGGTCCGAGACAGTTGTCAAGAGCGTCACCAAGTGTTCACGTGCCAATGGGTGGGTCAGTACAGGGCTCAGGGGTTCGGTGGGGGTCTCCCACTTGTAGGTTGCGGTCCGAGCCAGTGACTCTTGGTTCTCGTAATAGATGGGCATCCACTGTGACTCGCTTTCGCGCGACGTCTGAATGTTCTCGAGGTACTCTTGAGTCTCGGACATGCCATAGCTGGTGACGGCCTTTTGGAAGTAGATCACAATCACGGTGGCAAGGGCTCGTTTGCGTGCCACCAAGTTCACAACAGACTCTGTGGACGAGCTCTCGGCTTCTTGCTGCAGGCACCAGTCCTGGAGAGAGAACAGGACAGGAACAACACGCATAAACTCGTCGTCCTGGAAATGTGTGAACAGAGCACGAAGAATACCGTAGATGGCTGCCATGTCTGTAGGAGTGGCGCTATGGAGGCGGGCATACGAATGCAAAGTCTGGTGGGTGGCGGCACGGAAGTACAAATCGCTCGACACGGCTGGGATCGGGGAGGTCATCATGGGTGATCCGGCGTTTGGGTTGTCGTCCTCGGTAGCCAAGAAAGTGATCAATGCCTGTGCAAAGGCAGTACGAACCCCAACGCTCTCGTCCAGCAACAGGCCCAAGCAAGGAGTCAAGAGGTCTGACGAGATTTCGGTCGAGTGGAAGCCAGCCTCCTGTCGTCCGTTTTCTTTGCTGGTCTTGATCACGGCTGTGAGACACTTGAGGAGAGCCTTGCGGTAGTCGACTGTGGGAACACTCTCAATGATTTCTGGCTGAGGGGTAGCGCCAATCTTGAAGGACAGTTTGCCGACGATATGTGAAATGATATGAGGGACCTGGTTGGTGTAGTAGATGTGTGTTGCCAGTCCACCTAATATGCATGTAAGGGTTGAAATTAGTAAACATCCAAGGATCACGCATATCTCACATCATAAGCTACTTTTTTGAACTTACCGATGCTGCGGATCAAACCGTCTTGGATAAGAGTCTCGAGAACCAAGAGCTGACTGGATTCGCCCTCCTTGCTCAAAGATGAAGATCCAGAGAGCGACTTTGTAAGAGCAAGTATAAGTGAGTTGAGCACCTCGAGCACAGGCATGCCGATCAAGGACAAGGGAGACACTAAAATTGCTTCCAGAGCCGCAATCAGGGTTGCCTTCTTTTGGAGTCGGAGGGTGAGGTCGGGAGTAGTCGAGTCAACGCTGTCAACGCGGTTAATGATCTCGTTCACCACCATGTATCTGAACTGAGGCAGGATTGAGTTCAGAATAGCCTTGATGATGCCGACACCAAAGCTGGCAGGCCACCAGCGACTGTTTTCATCCAAGTAGGCGAATGTGGGTCCAAGAGCCAATTTGACATTACCGCCATTGGGTGTTTGGAACAGAGCACGCAAGCACTGCAGGGCTGCAGCAGTAACATCGTCGTCCGAGACAACATTATCGGGATGAACAGCAGCGTGGAATGACATGGATCGACGAGATGATGCTTCTTCGGGCTCCTGTTCTTCCTCAAGAAGGACTTGAACACCGTTCTTGGAATCAATGAGACAGTCCAAGATAGCGGGCAAGACCATATTGAGCTGAGCCTTGGGGTCGCATGCATACAATGCACTAGATGACACGACTCCTTCCAATGCCTTTAATCCAACCAATCGGTATCTAGATCATAAACACACATATTAGGTTATCATGGTCATGACTTTTTTTTTTTCCTGAGGGTCCTTTTTGTCCATCTTTGTTTGTTGTACCTGTTACTGTTGTCTCCAGTGAGAGTGGCAATGTCTGAGAAACGAGCCACCACTCTGTCGTAGATGTTTCTGAACTCTGTATCGACACCCAGGGTAGATCCATCGTGGGCGGAGCAGAATGCTGAAAACACGTTCTGGCAGTGGCGGATAATATCCAGATCCGTGATGTCGACGAGCAAGGTATCGAGGATGGAGACGATGTTTTTTGAAAAGATGTTGAGATGTGCCTTGCTGGACAGAAGGAGAGCCTTGATGATCTCGAGTGAACAATGAACATCGCTACAGGATTGGGTTGTATTTCACAAAGTGTTAGACATGATTGTCATATGAAAAAAAAAAAAAAAAAAATGAACAGGCCACAGGCCAGATGGTCGCACAAAGATATACAGTTCTCCGAAGTGACAAAGAGTGAAAGAGAGAGTGACCCAAGCACCGGAAACTGAACGAACATGTGTGTATAAGAGGAGAGTAGGCGAGTATGAAAGGCATGTGTGTATGTGTGTGTGAGAGAGCACAAACACAAAGTGGAGAGGACGAGCGTGGCGCAAATGCGAGTTTAACTGAAGGTGCAAGATTGAGAGTGAAGAGCACTTGTTTTTTCTCTGGATGTAGCGAGTAATAGAAGAAACCAGCCGTAACCATGGTTCGTTCCCTTGGCTTTGGGTTGGAGCCAATAATTGCGCCATCCATGGCCCCTTGTTCCTGTATTCGTATCCGTATCCGTATCATGTATCCTGTATCCTGTATCCTTGTCAATTGGTATCCATTGCATGGTTATAGTCTTCCAAGTGTCAGTTTCACGTCCTTGTCCTTGTACCTTACATTCCTTGTGTTTCTTTATCCTTGGGCGTGCGTTCCATGTCCATGGGTCTCCACATGTCCAGCACGCATAGTATCCCTGACAACTCGAGTAAAAAGCTCTTTTCCTCCCACTTATAAATGGCCCATGTCCTTGAGTAGCTTTGTGTTCACACACATGGTGGGAACACATGCACACCGTGTATCAAAATAATAAATAATATCCACATCCTATTCGACAAAATGCGGCACTTACGAGAGACGCTTCTTGCGGTGGTCGCGGACTACTCTGCGTTCGATAAAGTTGCCGACCTTGGTCAACTTGGCAGGCTTGGAGGTGGCATAGAAGACGAGGTAGGAGAGTTCGCTTGATTTGGGGCCTTTTTCATCAGGGCGGACAGGGTAGCAGTTGTTGATGAGCGAGGCGTGCTTGATGTATCGGCTGGGGATGAAGGACGAGTGGGTGGCATTGGGGGCAGGGATGGGAGGGACGGGCGAGCCAGGGATGATCAGGCCGTTCACGGTCGAGACCGAGGCGGCGCGGGAACGGGTGGGTGGTGGTGTGGAGATGGTTGATGCAGCCGAGGAGGACATCACGAAGTCCAATGGGGGGGTTGAAGAGGTGGTGTGTTTGTGAGGAACAAGATGTCGAGGAGGAGGGCAAAAAGGATGAGGATGAGGATGAGGATGAGGATGGAGCAAGGAGAGAAGAACAAGAGTTAGCGAGTGCGTGGCCAATGGGAGATGGTGATGTGGAGAGAAAGAGAGAAAGAGAGATGAAAGATGAGAAAAGGACAATTGCGAACGAGCGTAATATATTAAAGCCCACAGTGAAGAGTGAGTGATTGAGAGAGGCGCATTTGATGGTTTGAAATTTTATATTTTTAAAACGATCCACTCTAAATGATTTCGCCTGACAAAGGTCGCTTTTACTCTTCAGGGCTCACTAGTTTCTGTCTCTTTCTCTTTCTTCTTCTTTTGCTGGTCCACTGCTGCTCAATACAACCACAGCCATATAGGCTATGTAGTCATGCAGTCATTGTCCACTCTTTGCCTCCATCTTTTTCCACCACCACCACCATTATAACTGTAATATGTAAGGACAAGTGTGACAGAGTCACGTAGGGCGAAAGTGTGTGTGTGTGAGAGAGAGAGAGAGAGAGAGAGAGAGAGAGAGAGAGAGAGAGAGAAAGTGCGTGTGCTCAGCGAGGCGTGTCTGTGAAAAAAGGGTACTCGAACAACCAAACGACCAAACGACCAGGCCAAGGGAAAAAAAAAAAAAGTAAACCTCACAAAAAACACACACATACTACGATCGCTGAATTTGATATTAACCCATGCCAACGGTTTTCTTTGGTGGCTAGATCGTCTAGACACACAATGTGAATGAAAGTAGTCCGGAGGGTATGAATTGGGTGAAATGTGTGGATGAATCGTTGTTGGGTGTGTTTGATAGATGTCTGCGGGGTGTGCCCTTGACAATGCGCATAAGCTTCAGGGTTCTATGTTTGTTTGTCCAGAGGGTGATCTTTAGCCTGATCAAGAGAAAAACAAGGATGAAGGAGCGTGTTTTGCGTGTGTGTGTGTGCCCGGAAGATCGACAGTTTGTAGAGGATGGTGTTGTATCGTCATCATCAAAATAGACAACAAAGCGTTGGTGTGTGTATAAGAGAGAAAGAGGCGAGACTCTGTATGTGTATGTAAGGTGCACAGGTTGATAAATATTTTACCTGCAGCAAACCATGGTGTGCACTCAAAGAGATGAGTGATTCGGAAGAGGTGTTTGTGGTGCAAAAGTGTGAATGGTTGTGTTGGAGTGTGATTGTGAGTGTGAATGCGTAATTGGCGCAAATATGCACGGGGAACAATCAGAGAGATGGAAGAGCGACGAGAGACAGAGCAGGCGGGAAGTGGGGATCTGGGTAATTGAGAATACAAAACGAGTGGCACAATGAATGAATGGAAGGTATGAATGTGTGTTGGGAGTGAGAGTGAGAGTGAGAGTGGTGGGAGTGACGAGAGTAAGAGTAAGAGTGAGAGTGAGAGTGAGAGTGAGAATGAGGGTGTGAGTATGGTGAGTGTAAGAGCGAGAGTGAGAGTGTGAGTGTGGTGAGTGTAAGAGTGTGAGAGTAGCAAAGTGAAAAAATGCAGTTGTGAATGGGTGAGAGGGGACGAAGGGTATGTGTAACGGCTTTTTTTTTTTGTTCGGTTCTGTTCTTTTTTTCCTTTTTCGCGTCCTATCTCTGCCTCTCTCTCTTCTCTCTCTTCTCTCTCAGAGTCCCCCTCCTCCTTCTCCCCCTTTTGTTTTGCCTCGTGTCTGTTGGGAAGAAAAGACAAGAGTGAGTGTCCTGTTGCCACCAAAAAAAAAAAAACATGAAGCGATCTCGTGGATGTTGGAACAAAAGGCACATGGTGGCCACGGTGTATTAACTCTTGGAATTAGACGACAACAGAATCAAACTGGCACCATTTGGTGCACATCAGAACACACGCCTCTTTGTTTCCCTTGTTAGTCGATTCGCCGAAGAAGCAAACCATTGGCTCAACGCAGTATCAAACAACCGCCTGAGACTACAACCATGGGCCTGCTTTTGTTTGCTCGTGGGCACGCGTGAGGAGTACGAGAGTGTGGCGAGTATGCCGGGAGAACGATTACGAAGGGGAGCTTGGCTTGTGGTCCCTGCACATGTAATTTCTCTGTCTCTGTCTCTCGTGTGTGTGTGTGCAAGACATAAATGAGCCCGTATTGAGCACTTGGCTTGGGGATCTCTTTTTCGGCAACTAATTGTCCACAGGGAGACGTTGAAGTTGAACACGTAATGATACGACGCTTCGATCTTACTCTGGTTCATTGTCTGCAGAACGATAGCCATCTTATTCTTTTTTTTTTTTTTTTTTTTTTTTTTTTTGGCTCTCTATTTACAACTCGTCGTGTATGCTTTCTGGCTCCTTGGTTTCTTTGGCATCATTGGCTTTCTTGGCTTTCTTGGCTTCCTTGGCTTCCTTGGCTTTAGCCTCCTCTTCGTCGTCCTCGTCCAGCTCATCCATCTCTAGCTCGTCGGCGCTGACTTCCTTGGCGTTCTCCTTCTCTTTGGCCTCTTCGTTCTCCTTGGCCTTCGCCTCCTCGTCCATTCTTGCCACAATCACACCTTCTTTCGCGCTCATCTCCTTCCACTGCTCCAGGTACTTGTCAGCAACCCCAATCTCGTTCGTCACCACAATATCATCAAAGATCGAGCCACTGTTCACTTGCCACAGATCCAGCCCCACTCCCCCGATCTTGTAATGCACCATGTCTGGATCTTCCTTGTACTCTGGGTTCGGCACCTCGGCGGCTTTCCACTCACCCTTGTACGCAGGGTTGTCTATCATTTTGGGTGCCCACTCCTCAAAATCCGGGTTCGGGATCTCGGCAGCCTCCCAGGTCCCATCGGCTTCCGTGTCCCAGTCCTCGGGCTGGGTGGCGTCCGGATCAGGGATGTACCGGGGGATGTCGTCGTAATTAGCCGGTTTCACATGGCTCGGATCCTCAATCTTGGCCACATCGACCCAGTCTGTAGGTTTGGTGGCCTTGGGGTCGGGGATCGTTTTGGGGCCCAGGATGTCCCAGTGTTCTTCGAGAGGCACCTTGTCGATCTTGACGTCGCCGTCCAGCATCAGAGAGTACTTTTGGTTCGGATGGACGATCAGACGGTACAAGTGTGTCTTGGTGTCCTTGGGCACAGGGAACTCTTTCTTTGTCAAAAAGTTCTTGCCCTTATGCGAAAAGATGACGTGGACTCGACTCTGGACACCACAGACATCGGGACCAAACATAATAGCGTACTCGGACTCGCCGTTGAAGGTGGAAGCGTCGTAGCCTGCAGGGAGGAGCTTAAGGTACGAGCCGCCACACTCCTGAGGGACTTCTTGCTTGACCGTGTACTGAACGATCAAGTCGTCGTTGGAGGTATCAAAGGTGGCCGAGAGAGGGGTCGAGGCCGAGTAGAAGCGGGCGTCCTGGGTGGTGCGCAGGCCTTGGGAGTACTCCTTGTCGGCGTACCAGTTGCCGGGGGAGATCTCAAAGGCACCGAGATCTGTCTTTGCCGAGGAGATCGTCCAGCGCTATTTTCATCGTCCAACAACAACGAAAGAACGATCAGTTCTTCCATTCTATGTTCTTTCGATGAATTTCACCATCCACGTGGGCTTTCTTTCTTTCTTCCTTTCTTTTTTCCTTTCTTGTCGAGCAAGACTTACATCCTGCCACTTGTCGTCTGAAAAGGTTTCCTCGAGGTAGGTGGTCGCCGAGGCCAAGGTGGCAATGGCCAGCGATGCCAGCAACGTGGTCTTCATGTTGTGGGGTTAACGTGCGGTTGAGAGGGCAGTGAAGGGTGTTGAAGAAAGAAGAAGAAAAGAAAAAAAAGAAAAACAAATCGTGAAGAATGGGGATTAAAGCGATGTGGGTGGAAGGTCAAGGGTGAGTTGTGCGATGGTGGGTGGTGAAAAGGGCCAAATATCAGGGGTGGTTAACCCCGCGAAGAAAAACAGAAAAGAAAGAAAGGGCCACACTGGGAACTGTCAGCAACATCCTTTCACACACTGCGTCGAGAAACAAGGGGCGCCTATTATGAGGCGATCGTCTATTGGATTCTTGCCTTTCACTTGCCTTTGTTTTCTCTCTTGTGAGGTGGGAAGAGAGCGACAAGACAACGCGCTTGCACCGTCCGAGTGAACTTGCCAAAGGGGCAATGGTTCACGCTTTTCAACCCACCGCCCCTTTTGCTTAATCTCCTTCGGCCCTTTTCCTGCTGTCGTCTTTGATCCCCTTTCTCTCCCTGCAACAAAACATGAAAAACGAGCAAATCAGATCGAGCCATGTCATAACACACATCCAAAGGGACCAAGAATGTAAAAAACTGCTATTTCTTTTTTATTGTTTGTCGTTTGTCGTTCGTTTGTGTAATTCATGAGCTATGGTATAACATTCTTGTCGCCTTCCGTTCGATCATCGTCCTTTTTTTTGTCCTTACAACCGCGACACGGTCAGCGTGGCGCCCTGGTTCCGGAGTCGACTAATCAACACCTGTCCAAAGGCATGTGCAGGCGTCAACACACCGCCCGTGACCTTGTTCTCGACCCGCACGCGCTCCTCGTTCTGGACCAGACACAACGCACTCTCAACCAAGTACTTGCACGTCTCGCTGTAGCCGGGATCTCCTCCCTTGACCACTGCAATCGCACGAATGGGTTCGCTCTCTTCGCCAGACACGTTCTCGGGCTTGACCGCCTCACCGATCACCTTGATCGTAAAGTGGGACTTGGCAATGAGTGCGTCCGAAGGGCCTGTGCCGGGAGCGGGCAAGATGTACTTTTGCGCAAATCGGCGAATGGGGCCGATACCCAAGCCAACGCCGCCCAAGACCGTGGCCACGGTAGTGGTGGTGGCAGCAAACAGACCAGGGCAGGACATGGACTCGCTAAGAAAATTGGGAAGAAAAACAAAAAAAAAAAAAAATTGGATGAGTAATCCAGCTCCATTTTCTTTTCCGCCAGACAACGCAAGTTGATGGGATGGACACTTACTAGTATGAGAACTGCTGGCTATATCCAGTGCCATCCGCCTCGACACCCAAGCCGTGGCTCCGCTTGACAATCTTTTCGTTGGTCGAGGACATGAAGAAGTAGGCCTGCCACTTCTTAAAGTCATAGTCGTAAAAGATGGTGGGCATGGAGATCTTGGCAGGCACGACCTTGGAGGCGACAGACTCGGGCACCAACTCGTTCTGGTTGCCCATGGACTTGATGCTGCTATCCCGTGCCTCCATCATCCCGCACGCCGAGGACAGAGTGCCTCCGGAGGCTAGAAAGGTACCACGGAGAGACGGTAACATGTTAAAACAAACAAGCTTTTTTTCAAATACGAGCGTATTCTCTCCACAAAACTCAAGGGCGATTTTTGTTCCTATCTGCGTATTATTTTTTTTCTTACCTGCGCCACGCCAGTCGATCAAGGACATCTTGACAGACTTGGTGTCGAGGTTGTATTCCTTCTTGAGAAAGTCGACCACCAGCTTGGTGCCAATGTCTGAGGGCACCGAGTCGAAGCCGCAGCAAGGGACCACCACTACGTTCTTAGCACGAGCTTCTTCGTGGTACTTTTGGATGATTTTCTGTTTCATTCAAGAGTAGAAAAAAAAAGCACCCCGTTAAAAAAGATGATATTGGCTGATGGTATCGGCATGGATGTAGTAACAAGATAAAAAATGTCAAAGTCGAAAGAAAAAAACTCACGTTGACAAAGGGTGTCTCGCCAGTCGAGTCAATGTAGTGTGTTCCGCGCTTGACGCAAGCCTCGACCAGTGGGATACCGTAGGCGAGGAAAGGTCCCACGGTCGTAAGGACCACCTTGGTTCTGGCGGTCATGGCCTCGAGCGAGGGCATGTCCGAAGCATCAGCTTGCACGATCGGGAGCGTCTATTGTTGTGTAGCTCCGTTGTTAAATATGTGGATTACGAAGACATGTACGGACATCTTTTTTCAGCACGCTAGCTTTGTTTTCTCTTACCGAGAGTGCAGGATCGATAGACACAAGCTTCTGGCGCACCTCTTCCAGCTTTGCGGTGCTACGACCAGCAATGGCCCAGCGGACACCCTGGGGATACGTGCGGGCGAGGTACTATCATAGAACAATGCAGGGTGTTTGAGTTTTTGTTGGGGATCTTTGCATTTGGCGACCCGAGCCACCCTCCTCAGAGCCGAGAAACGATACCTGGCATGTCCGTAATCCTGTGAAGCCGGTGGCGCCGTAGATAATCACATCGAACTCTCTTAATGTCATATTGTGATGGTATGGGTGTATGTGTTGCTGTTTGGCTGATGTTGATGTTGATGAATGCAAAGCTTGATGCTGATTTTCGAGATTGTGAGATGAGAATGAATGCGCGACACAAAATGATTATTTATTCACTTTGCGCTTTGCCAGTCCCCAAATTAACCTTTTTTTGGCTTGCATGTGGCTCCTGCGAATAATGAGTTTCGATCGGTCGGAGTGATCGGTTAGCATGAGCGAAGAGTGAAGCGTGGAGAACAAAGGCCAAATGAGAGTGATCGCTGGTACATAATAATCGGTCGATGACAAAGACAGAGAATGACGTATCGATCCCCATATGGCGCACAAAGTGACAAAGAGTCCCGCTATCCAGCCTGGAGACACATGCAAGTACAGATCTAGAGCAAATAAGTTGGGCACACTAATTAGCTATCAAAGCATCTTATCTGGACGTGCATCGTCCGGGTAATAAATTACACCTGCACGCTTTATTAGCCGATATGTTTCTAGTCTCGCCTAGCGCACTAATAGGCCGATCCAGACGTGAGAGAGACTAAAAGACGACACAATATGCCTAAAACGAGCTTGTCTTATTACGTAGGGGTCATGCTTTTATTGTTTTGGTTTTGTTTCTATGTTGTGTGTTGTTGACTAAGGATGGCAATGCCAAACATGGTCAACCTACACCGAACGTTGTTTATTTTCCGCTCCCCCCAAGACAGGTGCACAAACCCTTCTCCCCCCGTATCGCTTGTCTCGTTGTCTCCACACCCAAAGCCTGGAGGTTGGACCCCACTAAGGGGGCAAGGGGAAGGAGGGGGGGAGACAATCGACCGCTGTATCATCACACATACACACCACCACACGGACCGCTCACTGCCCGGGTGACCACCCTTGGCGTGGGCAAAACTAAACAACCCAACAATGTCGTCTTGGTGTGTTTGGCAAACTGCTCAGAGCAAACACCTCCATCGACAACCATGGGAACAGGCGCGGCCAGGCGCAAACAGGCGCTTTCGCCCTTCTTCCGTTCGCATTCGCATTGTATCTCCAAGCATGATGTATACAACAATGCCCATGATCCATCCGCTCGTCAGACTCAGCGCAAGTGCTTTCTCTGTCTCTGTTCAGGATGAGTTGGGTTGAGTTGAGCTTGAAGAGAACGAGCATCCCTCGTCCCTCATCCCTATCCTTTACTCAATGGCCCACTGTGCCTATTTGGGATCTCCTTCAAACGCTAATAGCCCAAAACCCCCATTAGAGGTCAGCCCTTTTCTATCCTCACTCTCGAATACATTGCCATCCCTGAGTGAGTGAGTGGCGCTCGACGGCAAAAGCAAAAAAGAGGAGGGTCAATGTACCTGCACAAGTCAAATATGTTGTGTCCCACAGCCATGATGAACAAGGATGCATCGGGGACTTTTTTTTTCTCGTTAGTAACATACCCCTATTACCTCACACCCTTGCATCCAATTTTTTTTCCCTGGACTATCCCTCAATCATCCTTTGAATCATCCTTTGAACCATCCTTTGAACCATCCTAGGAAACACCTTTGCAACCCTTGTTTCGTGGCGGGAAATAATTGTTTTATTGGGATTGGGGGAGTGACCGAATACACGGTCTTCTATATGCTGGCATTGGAAGAAAAAAAAAAGGATAGGGAAACACTGGTATAATGCTGGACGGATCCTGGGAGAGAGCCCTCGATCCCCCCAGCGAAACTTGAGGAGAAAAATTGTGTTGGCTTGGTGGATAACAGGAGAAAGGGTATATACATATTAAGAGCTAGGTTGAGGGTGTTTTCAGTGGAGTTTAGGTCGAGGTGACCCAGACACGGTTGTCGACATCCGAGAATCCACCACCTAGTAGCCATAAAAGAAAGAAAAATAAAAGAAAAAGGTCAAATACCGTCCTCCTCGATCACCTGTCAAGATGTAGAAGATCAACATACCATCGTAAAAGCCTTTGACGAAATCATCGAGCTCGGGGTGGTCGTCACCCTCGGTAGGAGCTGGGCTTTCTGGTTCCTGTTGGCCATTGGCAGCAGTAGCAGGGGTATTTGAGCTTGTGGCGGGCTGGTTGGGCGAGGATGAGGTGGTCACTGGCACGGTCATCGTTGTAATGGGGGTATGTGTGCGTGTTTGTTTGTTGGTGGTTGTGGAGAAGAAAGATTTTTCTGTCCTTGAGAGCGATGGATTAGAAATTTTCCTTGGGATGGGTAGACGGATGGCTGATTCTGGATGATGGTTCTTGAGGTCGAGATGGACTTGAGTGAGGATGTATTTGTCGAAGGTAGAAATGAAGATGAGAATGGAGGAGAAAGAAAGAAAAGAAAAAAAAAAGTGGAATAGGGATCGCGGGTATTTATATTGTATTATTCCTGACGTACTGCACCTGCCTGGTTCCATCCAATGTCTACTGACGCAGAAGTGAGGCGCATTAGGGGATGGATTGAATTGATTTCTTTTCTTTCTTTGGTTGTTGTTGTTGTTTTTGTTGTGAGCAGACAGCAGACAAAGTCGAAGGAGAAATATATTACTCGATTGGCGACTGGACTCTCTCTTCCTCTCTCTCTCTTTGCCTCCTCACGCCGTGGCTCTCTCTCACTGAGCTCCCTTCTCTTTCACATCGCCGTGTAGAGCGAGACAGAGTGAGTGGGGTAAAAGTACAGGTTTAAAGTATAGTCAATTACAGAGATCGAGTGTATTGAAGGCATCATTAAAAACAATCAACATTTGAACATTTGGATAGAATGGGCGAAATGGGAGTGGGAAGGAGAAAGAGGGGGGGGGGGCACTGACAGCGGTCGATGACGATGTGTATGTTGTGTTGTTTTGTGCATTTGGTATGGGCAAGGATGTAGTAATGGAACGATTTCCAAACTCGAGTTTGGCATGTATCATGTCTTATGCATTGGTATTTTTTTTTAGCTGTCCGGAGGATGAAGAGGTCAGAGACCCATTGTCACGCAAGAGGCAAGCAACCCCCTGCCTTCCCCCCTGTGTTCAATACTCCTTAGCAAGTACTTCTATCTACAACCTGCTCTTGTTCTGATGGCAATTGGTTAGACACGAACAACTTGACCACGATGAACAACCGTGAAGGCTGTATGGTTGTCATTTTGGATCAAAGGATGGAGAGACGATATAGAGGAGGGGTTGGTAACAAGCCAATGCCATAGGACTAATGGATCATCGCTGATGTACCTCCCATTGCCGTTGGGGTGACTAAAAAAAAACCACCTCCACGTACACTTGGTAGGAAGAAGAAAAGAACCATGGTTGACAAATTCACAACGATGGAGAACAAAAAAAAACGGAGCACTCCTTCACTCTTTTCATTCATTCATACATACATACCATCCTTATCCCATGTTTTCATTTCCAATGGTCAGTAAGGTGTCATCGTGCTAATGCCCAGAGACCTTTTTCTTTTTATCACTGTTATGTCCATGTTGAGTAATACGTTATTTTAAGGGTTGGTTGTTTCCTTGTTATGAGTTCAATGGCTTCGCCTTTTGACACAAGAGAATGGAAGATCGATCCCTCGCGCGTCGGTTCAAATTAATTACGTTGCGCAAGTAGTACAGAACATGGTCTTTGACTGTGGAGAAAAAGGTGTGACCCCTCTTGCTCAAGCCTTGTCTCTCTTTAGTCTTTCGTCTTTTGCTCATGGGCACCATCTCTCTTTTTTACCCCTGCACAATGAGAGAGAACGAGAGAGATGGATGGGATGGGTTAGACCAAAAAAAAAAAAAAAAAAAAAAAAAAAAAACAAGCAATGCAGCAAGGGACTAAGCAAATGTATCAAAAGAAAGAACGCGAACTAAGCGAAAATATCTGAATGTATGTTTGTCTGTAGACAAAAAAATAAATGCTCAGTTCATTTCCCGAACCACACGAATCATTGTATTTCTCCCAGTTGTCACTCTTCGCTTTTGCATCGCCCTGCTGAGCCATGGCCCATGGTTTGGTCCCATGGGCTGAATGTTTTTCTCTCTCTCGATCTCATTATCTCTCTTCACTGTGGGGTACTGTAAGCCTTTACTCTATTAGTTGGACAAAGAAATAGAGAGATGGGGGACGGCACAAAATATGGGTTTTTGATGCAGGAATACTGTGCTCTCAGCTCAACTCGCGACTGAACAACCCTTTTGGGCAAAACGAAGGTTGCCTTAACTTCGAAGGAAAAGAAAGAAAAAGAAGATGGACCTTAGCCTTGCCTGTGTCCATCGTTGCCTTTGCTTTTTTACTCATGGTCACTTGTTCAATTGTTGTGTTTTGTTGTGCGTGAGTGTCTCACACAGATCTGATCGACGAATAATGAATGCAATCGAATAGGGCAGGCGTAGGCGTGGAGGTACTCTTGAGGGGTCTCGCCGTTGTCTTCCATCTTTGCTCTTTGCTCCTGCCTTGCTTCGTGCAGAGGCTGTTGGGGTCTTTTTTTTTTTCCTATATGTTCGACTAAAGATAGATTCCAACCTCTGTTTTTTCCCGTGGGCCTAATGGAAGAGGTCCTCGCTCTGGACGTTATTCTTCTCATTTGGCGCTCTCTCGTCGTCGTTCTCCACCTTGTCGGTGTGCCCTAGACCTTCTCTCTCCCCCTCTCTCTCTCTCTTGCTCTCTTCCTCGGTCTGTTCATTCAGGAACCAATGTACGGTTTGCCCGTCCACTCTCCCTCCCTCTCAATCCAGCTGACCACGTTCAATTAACCTTGTCTTGACGTGGTCCTCTCTTATCTTTAACCAAACAAACTGGGAAATGAACGCATACATGCACGAGGAACAGAGAGAGAGAGAGAGAGAGAGAGAGAGAGAGAGAGAGAGAGAGAGAGAGAGAGACAGAGCACACGAATGGGAGAATAAGAGAAAGAGGAGTTTATTATTTCCACAACACATGGCCAAGCGATGACACAAAGGCTTTGGGCAAACCAGACCAAGTAATTTGCTGCGGACACGTTGCTACAAGAGACTGAGTGAGGCAAGAGAACACAGGCGCATGTCTAGTAATTCTTCAAGAAAGAAAAAAACGTGGCTTTGCCTCAATTGCCTCCTCTCCTGTTCCCCCCTTGTTCGATGAGTGTTAGATCGGCGAAAGCAATATAAAAACGTGTTGTCAAGCGAGTTTGACACAAACAACCTTCCTTTCCCCCCTTGTGTGGCCACGAGGGACACGGCGCATTTGTAGCCGAACAGAAATGTCACCATCGCCACCGACTGCGGACTCGACCACAAAGGGAGGAAATGAGTAGGGGGCAATTGGGCGAAGGAAGAGTCGGTCGTGCATGGATGGATGGAGAGGTCATGGGTACGAAGTCGCACAATGGGCCGCAATGTTTTTTTTTCTTTCTTTTTCTGAACAACTGCAAGCACTGCAAAGGTTGGGCACATTTGGTATAACTGCACATTGGTTTTGTGCCGCGGAACGAGAAAGAATTGGAAAACCAAGAAAGGCCGACGATCTATCTATCCCTTTGGGATGAGAGCATTTTTCTCTCGCCCCTGAACCTATTCTCGACATTGACAAACCAAGCAATACCATGCCATGGCATGCCATGGAAGGGCTTAACTTGGGTCTGCATAGTTGGGAAAGTGGTGCATAGGTCATGCAACATCAATATCAACAAGTAATGAGAAAATAACGAGTTGAGCGATTATGTTCCTGTTGCACTTGACTGAAATCGAGAGAGAGAGATCGCATGTGTGCACAAAGGGTATGCGCCCATGGGGTTTCCAAAGGTGAGAAAGGACATGTCGTTGGCTATTGTTGTTGAGCATATTATTATTTTATATTGCCATAGAAGCTAAGAACAGACATTCACCAAAGCAGAAGCAATTGAGAAAATGATGACAAGTTTGGTGCGACGACACAAATGGAAACCACAGCCCGTACATGTTGTGCTATAGTCTATTAGGCAGGAGGCGTTCGAAGGGGTGGTAGAGCAGGCGAAAGAGTAGTAAACAAGGAACAGAGGACAGCGTGTGCGTGTTCAATATGTGTGCTTATGTTGTATACTAAGCTATCCAATTGCCCACGATGTGGCCAACATGACAGCTTTTAACATGACAGCTTTTTTGTTGATTATTGTTTTTTTTTTTTTTTTTTTTTTTTTCGTTTCGGCTATTTTGTTTTTGATACTTTGACAGACAGTGCCCACCATGGCCATCCCTTTGTCAATCCTCCCTTGGCCAGGTTTGTTGTTGGGGTCATTGTTCTCCATCTTGCCAATCCGATGACACCAACAGATGGCTCGTTCCTCCCTGTCTTCCTTCCTTCGCCACCTTGTCTATGTCTGGTGTATTCACGCTCGTAGGTGCTTCCATCCATGCGCGACCCCTATCCTTGTCATCCTCATCTTGTCCTTGTGCCACAGGCAACGTTCTTGGAAGCGATCTCGAGAACACAGGTATTGATGCTGTGCAAGTTGGCAAAGACGAGGACGAGGACGAGGAAGAGGAAGAGGGAGGGGAGAAAGAGAAGGCGGGTTGTTGTCCTGCGCAGACATCATCCGATGATATGTCGACCCTTTCTCTATCACGGTCGTCCTTGACGTGGCCCTGATATTGTGGATGTTGATGTTGTTGTGGTTGTGGTGGCAAAGGAGTGGATGGTGATGACGATGAGAAGGATGACGCCAATGCACTCTGGATCATGGCCATGGCCATGGCTGAGGAGCTCTCACGCGGAGGAATTCCTGCAACGCCCTATCGTATTCAATGTGAACAAAGAATGAAAAGTCAGATCGATATTATGTTCATTCTCTCCTTCTCATTCAAGCGCATAATCCCCTTTTTTCACTTACTCCCTTCCAAAGATGCTTCACAACAGGCACCTGCGCCAGCTTCCACAACCCTGAAGGGTCTTCCACAATACAACACATGGCGTTCAGGACCGGCATCAGACTGCACACTTCCCGCACTGGGATCGCCAGCTCTTGGACTGCCCTGCGGAACTGTTCATGATGCTGCATCGCGTCCCTGTACTGGCCTCCTCCTCCTCCTCCTCTAACTGTTGTTGATGCTGTATGTGTTCTTGGTGATCCTCCATAGCCCTCGAAATGAACAATAATAATCGATAGTGGGGCCTCTTGAACTGTCGTGGACGATCGACCCGTCGCTGTTGCCACTGTTGTCGAGGTTGAAGGCGGAGACACGGATGGTAAAACCGAGTTTTGTTGGACAGTGGGCGATGACGTCCGGTGGCTACGATTAGTAGCCAAAGAAGAAGCAGAAGTGTCGATTGTGAGGCTAGTGGTTCCACTTGCACTGGTCACCTGGGGTGTTGATCCTGTCTCGACTTGCAGTACTGAGACTTGCTCCTTCTCCTCCATGGCCGTGTGACTCGCCCGCGTCCGTCGTCTATTCGTGAAAGCCCTGAAGACGCCGTGATTGTGGCGTCTCTCATGTTGGAGTTGCGTGATGTGTGAAGGGACGGTGGTATTGGTGTTGGTCGCGGTGGAGTCAGTAACGATGGTGTTGATTAAGGTCTGCGATTCTAAAGAAAATGCTACCGTAGGTCTCGGTGTATGTGTCTGTGTGTGTGTCTGTGTCTGTGTCTGTGACTGTGTAGTAGCTCGGCGCTGGTGTGCTTCGAGTTGAGCTTCATACTGCTCAAGTTGCTCCCGTGGCTGCCGCCGTTGCTGAGATCGCTCATACAGGGACAATTGGTGACCATGGTCCCATGGCTGGACCGAAGGGTTACGAGAAGACGGAGAGAGAGGAGGAGATGACGATATAACAGGTTCTGCTACTGTTATCATGAGCGGGCGACTGCGCGATCGAGATGGGACAGAGGGTGGTTGTGGTGGTTGTCTTTGCGCTGAAGTTGGTGGTGACAAAGAAAGGTGTTTGGCCCTCCGATCGACGCGCCTCGCCATAGCCTTCTTCTTCGTTGTCCTCCTCATCCTGCTGGCTCTGTCGCAGATGGTGCGCTTGTTGCTGTTGCTGGTAGTACCGGAACAGGATGCTGGATCGCTCAGATCCGCGCCTGGGGGTGATGGTATCGACACGGGCAAGGGAGCTTTGGCGCGGCGGCCGTACGGGAGCTTGGTCTGATCTGAATGAAAATCCGACGAGATGCTCCAGCTGGGAAGAAGATGATGATGAGTGATGTGGATGCTGGTTGAGGCGCAAATTCTGGTAGTAGTGGGTCAGTCGCCGGTGTGGATGGCGAGGCGGGAGTGTCGGTGGCGATGTATTGGTGTTTGTGTTGTTGTCGTTGGTAGCGAAGCTGTTGTCATCGACTTGGTCTAAGTACACTGGGATTCCCATGTTCTTGGTCTGTGTTGTTGGTACTTGGTAGGGTTCTGTTTTTCTGGTTCTTTGGTTCTTTGGAATTGCTTTTAAGTCGACCAACGGTGTCCTTCAGGATGAGAAGAATGCGGAGTGGAGAAATAAAATCGGACAAAAGAACAAAACGGTGAAGGTAAAAAAAGAAATGCTGAAACTGAAGAAAAGGGCCGATCGAGTCTGTCAACCGAAAACAGACAAAGGACGGGACACAACACAGTGCAGTGCAGACGAAAAGGAGACTCGGTCGAGACGAAGAGAGGAAGGGAAGAAGGGGGTTGTGCATCGGCAAAAAGGGAGGCATAGCCAATGTGTTGCATTGTCGAAAGAAGGGACGGGATGCAACCGCACGGAGGAAAGGGAGGACCAAGGACGCGGATATGCGGATTGTTGAACACGATAGAGTTGGAACAGTAACAGAGCAACATGCAACACCATCGAGGAGCAAAGGCAGGGTTGTCGCCTTGCTTTTGCCTTCACATTTCTGCGTTTGCAATGCAGTGGATGGAGAGCAAAATCGGGGAAAAAAAATAAGGCGAAATGCCTAATGTCCGTGCTAATCGTGGATGAAGTAGCACAACGACACACCGACCACGGTAAAGGAAGCAGAGGACTTGTCATTTGCAACCTCACTCTTGTGGCACCAGTGGTTGCTTCAAGAGCACAGTAAATAGCGGAAATGTGTGGTAGACGCCAATGGACGCCGTTATTCTTTGTCAACTGTTTGGACGCTTTGTCATCGCAACCCATTTTGGACACAATGTCTACGGCGCATTGTCACTGTTTTTTTTTATTCTTCCCTGAAGGGAAGACACGAGCATCGTGGACAACACTGTGACCTTTTGTTTTGCGCACCTTCATCCTCTTATGGTTGTCGTTGATGTTGTCGCATGTCGCCAGCAAATATTGTGCGTTGGTGTATATTTGATGCCAAACAAAGACAGCAAAAGACTCCTTGGTCAATGATAGCAATTACAGCAAAGAAAAGGAAAGGCAAATGTTTTAATTTTTCTTGTTTCGACAACTGGACCCATGTTGTCTACTTGACTGAAATAAAGGAGTGGGCACAAATAGGACACACAAACAGACCAGCTCATGCCATGCATGCAAGGCAAGCCACTCTTTTTGTGCCGCAAGGACATGGACTTTCATCCCGTCACGACTCTTTTTGTGTGTGTATTCCCAGCGACGGTTGGAAGGGAATGTACTTGAGATGGGCCATGGCACTGGGTGAACACATCTATGAATGTGATACTCTTGTGGAACGCTGTTCAGCCCGCACCCATTCATCTATGCCATGTCTTCGAACAGGATGCTGCGGAGGGTCCTTGGAATATGGGTAGTGAAGGGTGCGCGGTAATGCGAATCCACTTATTCCATGGAAACTGATCCCGTGTTTGCGTCGCCAAACTTTATTTTGAGGGACGGTCGATATTCATATCTTTCCTCATTTGAACAGAGACGAATCGAAATTGGGCGCAGATCGGTGGGGTCCATCCCGCGCAAATTAAGACGGGATGAAACGGGACAAAGCAAGAACGTCACCTGGTGCACCAGGCAGCCCGGTTGGTTCGTCTCTGTTTCTTTCTTACTTGTCGTTGTTCCCCTTGTGATCTCATTTGTTCAAATCTCGCCGAACCAGCGACTTGGTTTCTACTTGGCTTGGTTGGATCAGAACGATGTCATAGCTTAGAGCCTTTTTACTGATATTATGATACCATGTTAATAAGCTTGCGGAGATGTCCTTGGTGCATGTGTGCCAAGACTCTCAAGGAGCACAAAGAAGCAAAACAAGTACAAGGAGAGGTCAAAGAAAGAGGCACTAGTAGGCTACGACAAGCAACAACAAGGCAATGGTATGGCGGCAATGCTCGCTTTTTTTTGTCTTCCTTCAAAGAGCATAATGAAATGAAAGATAACTAACTGGCCAGCATGTACTCACGTATTTCATCATCCCCACCAGATATGGTCAGGTCACCTTGGACTGGATGTAATACTCGGCAAAGTAATATCTCATGGGGTCACACGGGCAAAAGAAAGGAAAAGAGGGCAAGGAGAGAGAGAGGGAGGCAAGTTCATAAACACCAGTGTACTAGCACAACAAAACGTCCCTTGCAAGTTGCAACAGCTAATTCACAAGGGAAGGAGCAGGGAGGGATGGGGGGAGAGATACAAACCAGCCTAGTCCTTGCCTGTTGCCACTGCGACATTAGACCATTTTACGCATGCGTCACCCACGGACAGGGACAGGCCGCACAGGGTCAGGTACCATCCGACTGTGCTCATTTGAGCAAGGCCAGGCCAGGCCAAAGGAAAGGTGGCGCATATGTGGCGAGTGAGAGGTGTGCGTGTGTGTGAGTGCTGTCATGGGGCCAAACTCAGCTCCCTTCCCCAAACCATATTCGAATGTCGAGCAAAAGTGTGTCAGCTCAGCCATTTTCATTTCGCTCAAAAGGGTCGTCTCACCTTCTCTCATCTCTTTTTTCTTTTTCTTTTTTCTTCAGAATTTCACACTCACATCCATTTCCAATTCCATTTTCCTTTTATTCCATCACCACATTCACACTCACACACACTCTTTCTCCGCTTCACCCCTCCTCTCTTCTCTCTTTTTCTTCACCCTCCACTCCATTTTATTCTTATTCTTATTCTTATTCTTATTAACTCATACACCTCGTACATTCACTTGCACAAGAAAAAAGCTAAAAAAAAACCATGAAGTTCTCAAAGACCCAGTCCTACTCCCTCTTGGCGGCCATGCTCGCCGTGGCTTCCGCCCACCGTGCCCGTGTCGAGCCCTTCGGCCCTGAGTTGGCCCACGCAGAGTTCGTCACCCCCGCCTCCGTTGGCGCTTCTTTCGGTCACTCGTTCTTCGCTGGTGCCGCCCACGACCCCACCAAGGTTGCCACCGACTTTGTTGAGCGTGAGCTGTCCTCATCCGACTATGTCGTCAAGAACAGTTACACCTCTGCCCACAACGGTGTCACCCACGTCTACCTGCGCCAGATGGTCGATGGCCTCGAGGTTGTCAACGGCAACATCAACATCAACGTTGACCGCAGCGGAAACGTCATCTCTTATGGTGATTCGTTCTACAAGGGCCAGCGTAAGGTCGACTTGTTGTCGATCAAGGACTGGATCAAGAAGGAGACCGAGTCCTTCCGTGAGGGACGCCAATTGTCCTTTGGAGGTTGGGGCCGCCGCACTCGTCAGGTAATGAAATTGAACGAGACATGCTACAACATGCCACAACTACAACCACAACCACACATCCTCCCCCCCCCCCAATGGACGCATACAAACTCAGCTCTCAGCAGAACCATTGGACCATGGACCATGGACGAGTGTTCCTCTTGATCCTGTCTCTGTTCGTTCTCTACGTGTTAAACGGAATGTTTTTTACTGGATATGTGCTGGCCTTATGCACATAATGCAAAACACACAGCGAGGAGTAACAGGAACAGGAAAATAGGGCTTCTTTTTCTTGCTTTCTTGGCTCTCTCCTTTGTTCTCCCCTTTGTCCCTTTTTCTTCTTGGTCTGTGCTGTGTGCTTGGGATTGTTGGGGTTGGTCCTCAAGCGACCTTGTTTGCCTCTTGGCTTATTCATCCATCTCACGTTGCCAACTGGGGTTGCGATTGGTCGCCTCCAATCTGGAAAGAGGGGTTTCAGGCTGTGTTCATCTCAGTGCAATATCTTGGACATCATTTTGTTCTCATTCATTTGAGTGGTGGCAACGCATCGAAAGTCGACATATCTCATAGTCACAGGAGAGAAGAGCAATGACGAGGAGAGAACACGTACGCCTTCTTCTCCCTCGTCTTCTTCTCAGGAGTACATGCAATGCAGTCGTTTAAAAGGGACTTTTTTTTTTTTTTTTTTTTTTTTCTTCCTCTGTTGTGCGTAATCTTTGTGCTTATTGCGCAAGACTCGCTCTCAGCTCACGCAATGGGTCTCCTATTTTTCCCTTGTCTCCAAATCATGCAATCCGCTCCTTTTTTGGGTCGTCTGGTCACATGACTGTAGTTCCTCGTCCTAACCACCCTCTTCTTTGATTGGCTTCTTTTAAATCAAATAGCACCCTATTGAGACCCCTATTAAGAAGGCTACCCTTTCGCCCCAGGACGCCCTTCTCTCCTTCGCCAGATACCTCAACGTCGAGATCACTCGTCCCGAGGAGATGGACATCATGACCATTAACTCACTCAACTCGGACAAGGTCGAGGTCGTCATGACCAACTGCCCTCTCACCGCCAACGGACAGGTCCCTGTCAGTCAGGCTTACATCCAGACCGACGACGGTACTTTGGAGCTCGTCTACGACTTCCAGGTCGAGATGAAGGACACTGATAACTGGTTCCACGTCCAGGTTAACGCTGACACCGGCAAGGTCGTCCAGCTCGTTGACTGGGTCGCCGATGCTACTTACAACGTTTACCCCATGGGCATCAACGACCCCCATGACGGTGAGCGCCAGCTTTTGGTCGACCCTCACCACGTTCCCGCCTCGCCTCTCGGCTGGAACCGTCAAGCTCAGAACAAGAACTTCACCACCACCATCGGCAACAACGTCTACGCCGGTGAGAACCGCAGAAACGGCAACGACTGGCAGAACAACCCCAAGCCAGAGGGTAAGGTCGGCAAGGACGGTGAACTGACCTTTGACTTCAAGATTGACCTCGACAAGGACCCCAAGACCTACGTCGACGCGGCTGTTACCAACTTGTTCTACTGGAACAACCAGGTCCACGATGTTTTCCACCACTACGGTTTCGACGAGGTTGCCGGTAACTTCCAGGAGAACAACTTTGGCAAGGGCGGTCTCGAGAAGGATGCCGTCATTGCTAACGCTCAGGATGGCTCTGGATACAACAACGCTAACTTTGCCACCCCTCCCGATGGTCAGCACGGAAAGATGCGCATGTACGTTTGGGATATCACCGAGGTTCCCCGCGATGGTGACTTGGAGAGCGGCATCATTATCCACGAGTATGCTCACGGTATCTCAACCCGCTTGACCGGTGGCCCTGCCAATTCGGGCTGTCTCGGCTGGGGTGAGGCCGGTGGTATGGGTGAGGGCTGGGGTGACTTCTTTGCCACCATGTTCCGCCAGAAGAAGAACCACAACTACGAGTCCGAGTTTGATATGGGTTCGTACTCTGCTGGTGGCAACGGTATCCGTCGCTTCAGCTACTCGACTTCGCTCGAGACCAACCCCTCGACTTTCAAGATCATGGATGGCCCACAGTACTGGGGCGTGCATGCCAAGGGTGAGGTCTGGGCCGAGATGTTGTACGAGGTCTACCGCAACTTGAACTTGCGACTCCCCTTCACTGAGGACTGGTACACCGACGACAAGACCTCGTACGCCAACACTTTGGTGCTCCAGTTGGTCGTCGATGGACTCAAGTTGCAGCCCTGCACACCTTCGTTCATCCAGGCCCGTGATGCTATCCTGTTGGCCGAGCAGCAGCTGACCAACGGCAAGTACCATTGCGACATCTGGCGCGCATTCACCAAGCGTGGCATGGGACCCAAAGCCAAGGTTGTCGGTGCCAACTCGCCCTTCGGTTCTCTCCGCACTGAGGACTTTGTCAACCCCAAGAACTGTGGCGACGAGTAGATTTGATGCTTTTCTTTATTCTTTTTGAAATGATACCAAAGCCAGTAAGCTTGTAGGCGACACTTGTTTCATTATCTATTCCTTCTCTCCACCTTTCTGTGTATGTATGTAGTTTCTTTTCTTCGCTTTTGTATATTTATGCTTCACCCTTATGAAATAAAAATCGGTAGCTTTCCGAACACCGAGGGTTCCAAACTGGAAGCTGTGATACCCAGCCACCTCTTCCACCTGAAATTTCGCTTCAGGCTTCAGAGGGGCTGGGCGATTATCTCGCTCTCACCAAGGAAGCTCCATTCGCTCTCATTTTGCCCTCCTTTTACACTCGTCCTTGCAGCGTCTGGTTGGGTTGTGAGCGAAAAAGGGGCAAGGCCACTATCCATATATGGATAGTGAGTGAAAGCGAATGGAGCTTCCTTGGTGAGGGCGAGATAATCGCCCAGCCCCTCTGAAGCCTGAAGCGAAATTTCAGGTGGAAGAGGTGGCTGGGTATCACAGCTTCCCAAACTGATGACAGAATTGGTGGCACATAAGAAAACGAAAAGGCCCTCCACCCACAACTTCATCCTGCACCTGATCTTATTGCCATTAGTGTCGCACACATCAAAATTTACATGGGACATAGAAAAGTGTGTTGGCCTTAGTAACCTGGGTCTGATTCGATGACTTGGATGCATCCATCTTTGTTGCATTAATCGACGAGGCCCTTCAGGAGGACATCCGCCAACCTTGAGACATCCTCTCCCATGAACAAAGATTAAATTCTAAGCCACACTCCTTTTTTTTTTCTTCAATTCTGTCGTGGGAAGCGTCAAATAGTGCTTTTCGTAATTGCCTTCTTTCCCACTTTTGTTTCCTAGAACTTCCTGGTGCTACCTACCAGCTTATATCCTCCAGGAACGCAATGTCAGGAGGAACACTGAGCCGGGAGCCAGGACCGCCTGTACTCAACACTGGCAGCCACGCCAGAAACTCGTACCAAGGTACCGTCGATCAAGCTCGAGCTTATGCCTCCGAGCTCGACCATGATCTGGCATCGGCGTTCGACCAACTGAACGATAAAACAGCCTTGGTACTCCGTGCATACGTCGGATCCTTGTGCCAGGAAGGGCACACATACAGCGAAATCGAGAGTATCCGGGATTGGATGAAGCAGTACTTCGAGGACAGGTTCCATTGCATTGGAGTTTATTGGCAGCTTCTACCTGATCAGGACGAGGCGAGAAGCGGTGATGGAGGCTTGGATAAGGACGAAGAGCAAGGGAAATGGATCGGCAATCCTGTCTTTGATACAGCGTTTGTCAGTATGATGCAAGAACTCAAATACCAGGACGAAAACGCGGAAGAAACTCGTCAAGTTAAGCGGAGAACGGCTGTTGGATACGAGGACATGTCGAGGCTCATGGAGCACCTTCAGGCGCCAGAGATCGTTGAGAGCGTGGGGGTTGGTCGGAGTCTGTTCTTTCAAGCTTTGGCTTCAACCGCATTCACCTTGTGGTTGACGTATGTAGCGTTCTTGATCTTGCATGTTCGCGAATGGAGTGCCCACTCATTTATGCTGACCATTTCTTTTTCTTTTCTTGTTGACAGATTTGACGAAGCTCTGTCTCTGAAGCGAGGACAATTCCACTTTCAACGATCGAGCTCTGATGGATCGACATGGTTCACGGTTACTTTACCTTTTCGGAACTCAAGTCCCATAGACAAATCGCAAGGTAATGAATATAACTGGAAAGTAGGATGTACTTTATTTTTTCGTGTGTATCCAGCTTTCCTAACTTTGTTTTCCCTCATGTAATAGCCAACGTCTACCAGATCTACCCTCAGGCCGACGAACCTCACTCGTGTTGCGTGACAAAGCTCTCACAATGGATCGAGTGGGTTCAGCAACATGAAAATTGGTCGCTGCAAGCAGACGACTATTTGTTTCCAGAGCACTATAAAGACGGCCAGATTCAACTAGATCAGTCCTTCTCAGTTACACAATTATCGACCCTGCTCAACAAATACGCGACAGACGCTGGAATCATGGACCATCGGTACAACCGGCTCGACACACACTGCTTTCGTCGCGGTTGCGCGCAGTACCGATTCAACCACGCCCAGGATCCATGGCCGCTCAAGGCAATCAAATGGTGGGGAGGATGGTCAGAGACAGAGCCGGCGGAGAAAATCCTGGAATATCTCTTCGACGACTCTCAGTACGAGGTGAACTTTGGAGACATGATGTCGCCTCGTAGACGCGAGACTCATCGACAATTAGGAGTAGCGAAGCTGCCAGTAGGGATGGTGGTGACTCGAGAGTGCTTCCAGTCAACACTCCGATCCATGGAATCCAGGCATGCCACGTTACTAACCAAGATCGAGAAGGAGGTCCAGGGCCTCAGGCGACAAAACAGCGCAATCAGTCAGCAGTTGGAGAATGTTGTCCATATACTGGCGTCCAGAGTACCGGACAATATGGCGTCCCGAGTATCGGACGATCAGGCATCTCGAATATCAGATGATCATGCATCTCAAGTACCGGACGATCGTGCATTTCAAGTACCAGGTGATCAGGCATCTCAAGCAGCAGACACCCTTGATCGCTCTTCACAGCCGTCAGATCAGTCACGCTATCTGCTTCCACACCCATCAGACCGACCGCAAAGAGAGCAACCACAACATCAACCACTACATCAGTCGCCATCAGAACCTTTGCAGCGAGAACGTACACATAGGCATCCTATCTGTAAAACAGCTCCACATCATCAACCATCTCCACCAGAAGAGTCGCAAGATCAGCATCCACAACCATCTTCAAGGCAGCACTCGACAGAAACAACAATACCTCGCATTCTGGAATGGAAGGAAGCCATCAAACAGTGGGACGAAGGAGACCCAGAAAACGGCCTTGACATACCCCTTTCGCAATGGACGCTGGAGATGAGACGCAACCAATCGGCTTACAACGACCGCAAGTTGATCGTCAAAGAGTTTGAATCCTTTGGACGCAGCGAGGTCGAGATGCGCCTCGTCTACGGCGAGAGCATGAATGGAGTCAGGCGTCTCGTCAAGGCGATCCGAATCAAGCGCAAGCCGCCGAAACAGGAGACGGAGGAGGACGAGAAAGGGGTGCATGTTCCCAGGGCTACAGACTGGAAAGATGTCATCCAGCAATGGGAAAGAGGCGACCCCGATAATGGTCTCATCCCTCTTTGCAAATGGAACCGGACTATGCAACAGCAAAGCCATGTGTACCTAAAGCGCAGAGTAATCGGCAAAGAGTTTGAGTTCTACGGACGCGATGAGGCGAGGATGCGACAGGTGTACGGTGACAGCATGGACCAAATAGTCACTCTATTGAAGGCGATCCGTGATAGACACAAGTCACTGGAGAAGGGGGAAAGTAGAGCGATCAGGGCGCACCAAGTCCATGACGACGAAACGGAGTCAGAAGCAGAGGAAGAGGAGGATGATAATGAAATGGAAGACGACTTCGACGTACCTCCGGCGGTTGTGCCCCGGATCAACAGTTGGACGCAAGCGGTTCAGCAGTGGGAGGAAGGAGATCCTCAACACGGTCTCACCGTGCCCATTCGCAAGTGGCCAGCAGAGTGGCGTGAGTCGAAGCAGATGAGAATGTTGTACCAGGTCCGCAAAGATATTGCCGAGGAATTCGTGTTTTGTGGACATGACAAAAACCGAATGCGCGAGCTTTATGGCAAGGATATGGATCAGATCACGACTCTACTAAAGTCGATTCGCAGACGACGCAGAGAGCAAAGGACGACAGAGACGTCGCAAGTCGAAAACCGAGACCAGGAAGAAGAGGCTGAGGAAGAAGAGGGAGACGAGTCACTGACAAGGAAACGCAGAAGAAGGGTCACATTTGAGATTGAGGAAACACAGTCTTCGTCCCAGAGGAACAAACCATAGCTCCCTCAATCTCATGATCGCATGGAATAACACCGCCAGCCAATAGAACGAAGCAGCCCCCCCAAAAATAAAAATGTTGTAAGGTGCTAATTCCAGCAATACGTTCAGAGTCGATTGTTCGCCATCGTTCCTCCGTCATGTTACGGTATAAATGCACATTTCGCAGAAATCCTTATGCATCCCAAAACAGTAGCAACATTCTTCCCTTCGGTATATTTTTTGGCACCATTCAATTTTCACAGCCACCATCATTCGGGTGCATACATTTTACTGTATACACAGTAAAATGTCGAAACACAGTAGAATCGCCACCAAGAGAACTCTGAGCGCCATGCCAGCATGTCAAGCAAGTCAGCCATGGTCAAATGCAGCTGTTTGTTTCTCAAGTAAGGATTAAAGCATGCCGTGTGGGAAGGAAAACATTTATTGCCTTTCGCTCTCACATCGCCACTACACCTCCATACTTCTCCAAAATAAAAAAAAACTTACACTTCATCTCAAGCAATGGCATCCCCACACAACTCCTTTCGCGTCATGATGACGGCTACCTTCTACTCCTTATCGAATCCCTTCGTTACCAGACGGATGCAATGGCTCGGGAGGAGCTTATTGGCAATTTTGTCGAGGACATTCTGCATAGTCTTGACATGCCCGAGGCTCTCTCAAGCCTGCCCGGAAATCCTCCTTTCACTTCAACTCACGTACTTACTCTTCTGGGGCAAGACATCGCAAATGATCTGCGAGAGGGGCAACATTCCCACAGGCAACAACCCCTTTCACAACGCCTTGCTCTCAGAGTGAAGACAAGCAAGGACCCGACCAAAAACTGGACACAGTTGTATTATTTTCACTTTGTTCACTCCTGCTTCCAAAATTTGCCTCGACACTACCGCAGCCTAGTAGACACCGTGTTACATGAGGTCACTGCATCTGAAGAAGATGACACTGCATCCGAATAAGCAATAGCAAAATATAATGAAAGAAGAGAAAAGAACACAGTTGACATGCATAGTTCAGCGTTCAGAGTTCATTTTGGTGGCGATTCTACGGTGTGTTTCGACATTTTACTGTGTACACCGTAGACATACACCGTAAAATTTTACGGTGTACACAGTAAAATGTATACACCCCCCAATATACTTTTTCCCGATCTATCCTGAGCGCAATTCCCATTTTTTTTCTAGGCTTGCCTGATGACCCATGTAGTATGATTCAGGACCCGAAGGTCTATTTGTATTCAACTTGACATCGGAAAGGGCAGTAATCGACGCGTTCTAGCACGGATTCTGACTTAGAGGCGTTCAGCCATAATCCAACGGATGATAGCTTCGGGCCATTGCTTGCTCAGGCAGGCCCAAATACCAATTATCTGAATGAAGAGTTCCTCTCGTACTAAGTTCAATTACTATTGCAAAAACATTTTATCAGTATGGTTAAACGAATCTGTCTCACGACGGTCTAGACCCAGCCCACGTTCCCTATCGGTGGATGAACACTCCAACGCTTACTGACTTCTGCTTCAGTATGATAGGAAGAGCCGACATCGAAGGATCAAAAAGCAACGTCGCTATGAACGCTTGGCTGCCACAAGCCAGTTACTAGAGCATATTTTCATATAATAGACATCAGATGATACTGCTTTTGTGGGTAAACAAAATGGTAGCTGATGCTGGGGGCGATGTAGGCGATTTTTGAATTTTGTGAACGGTGGCAGAAAGTCAACAATTAAAAACGCCATTGGTTCTCGCCTGTAAACCTTAAATTTCTCGAGAGGGTTCTTATAATAACACTGCTTTCCTCGTAAAGCTGAGTGCCGGGGGCGAAGCAGTTAAATTTGAGAGCAGGGGCGGAAAGTTGACACGCAATAAGAACCGAGTCGAACTGAAAATTGATGTCTTTCACTCCTTCTCTCTTTCTCTCATCACCCATTGTCGCACTCTCACTGCATTCTCTGTTGTTGCCTCCACTCTCGCCCATATCACTCGCTGTTGCCACCACTTTTACAACTTTCTCGTCATCTTCACGCATCCTATCATCAACACCCATCTCTTTCTCCTCCTCTTCGCATCAACCTTATCTCACCCTTTTTTCAGTCATTTTCACCTCATACTCCCGCATTGTGTTGCCTCTTCTGAGCTAACCTCTGTTTATTCGCTGTATACCACGACAAGCTGTTATTCTGAAAAAGTGGCAGTTTTCTTCGTAATGATGCTCTGGTCGATTTCAATGACTATTTGAAAACATCGCTGTCATTTTGCTCCTCCTCTTCCTTGCGCTACTTCCTCCTAACTTCGTTGCTCTCCTCATTTCTCATTTTTATTAGCACCTTTTTGTGATACCACCATCACTGTCCTCGTCATCACCCCTGTTCACGCTCGCCACACTCTTCATCTTTTATGTCTAAGATGTTTCGGACACATGCCCTCGATCTACATGAGATTCGCTCAAAAATTGCTAGCAGCCTTAGTCTCAAAGACCTCGCGTCCTGTGCACGTGTGAGTCAAGATTGGAACGACTCATTTACACCGCCACTCTACAAGTCTGTCGTGTTGTCAAAACATGGCCTCAGCATGGAATCTCTCGAGAGAAACAAGCACCTTATATACCGCCTGAATATTCAGAGCTCTGTCTATGGAAAACAATCATCGATATCTGCACGATACAAAGTAATTTGTAGCGTCATGACCAGCTCCACTCTAACCACTTTGAACTTGAGGAACAACTCGATCGGATACAACGGAGCTCAGGCGCTATCTGAAGCACTTAAGACCAACTCGACCGTGACCACTTTGGACTTGGGGGGCAACTCGATCGGAGACTACGGAGCTCAGGCACTGTCTGAGGCACTCAAGATCAACCCGACCCTAACCACTTTGAGCTTGTGGGGCAACTCGATCGGAGACGATGGAGCCCAGGCGCTATCTGAGGCACTCAAGATCAACCCGACCCTAACCACTTTGGATTTGAGGGACAACTCGATCGAATACAACGGAGCTCAGACGCTGTCTGAGGCACTCAAGATCAACTCGACCCTAACCACTTTGAACTTGGGGGGCAACGAGATCGGATACAACGGAGCTCAGGCACTGTCTGAGGCACTCAAGATCAACTCGACCCTAATCACTTTGAGCTTGTGGGGCAACTCGATCGGAGACGATGGAGCCCAGGCGCTATCTGAAGCACTCAAGATCAACTCGACTCTAACCACTTTGGACTTGAGGAGCAGCTCGATCGGAGACGATGGAGCTCAGGCGCTATCTGAAGCACTCAAGACCAACTCGACCCTAACCACTTTGAACTTTGGGGACAACTCGATCGGAGACGACGGAGCTCAGGCGCTGTCTGAGGTACTCAAGACCAACCCGACCCTAACCACTTTGAGCTTGTGGGACAACGACATTGGAGACAATGGAGCCCAGGCGCTGTCTGAGGTACTCAGGACCAACTCGACCCTAACCACTTTGGACTTGAGGTATAGCTCGATCGGAGACAACGGAGCTCAGGCGCTGTCTGAGGCACTTAAGACCAACTCGACCATGACCACTTTGGACTTGGGGGGCAACTCGATCGGAGACAACGGAGCTCAGGCACTATCTGAGGCACTCAAGATCAACTCGACCCTAACCACTTTGAACTTGAGGGACAACTCGATCGGAGACAATGGAGCTCAGGCGCTGTCTGAGGCACTCAAGACCAACTCGACCCTAACCACTTTGAGTGTCGTATTTTAGTGACCGCCCATGCCTTATTATGGGTGATAAAGAGAGAGAGAGAGAGAGAGAGAGAGAGAGTATATAATAGCGATATCGGCCTCCACCTTCTTTCTCACCGACTCCTATGCACACACTTCTGTCTGCTCTTTTCTACTCCTTTCATTTTCTAGCACAATGGGCTTTTAGTAAATCGATAACGGTGCTTTAATACTCAAACCCCTAAAGTCATGGCACAGGTCTAAATCATATACCCTGAATGGGTTTTAATATTCTTATTCGCATGAAATTATCAGTTGTCATGGGTTGGTGCTCAAATAGTCCTTAAAATCAGTACAAATTTTGACAAGTGAACAAAAGCATCGACAACGCGACCTCGAATTCTAATAAAGCAGGGATTGAAAGAGCCGACATCGATGGATCAAAAAGCAACGTCGCTATGAACGCTTGGCTGCCACAAGCCAGTTACTAGAGCATATTTTCATATAATAGACATCAGATGATACTGCTTTTGTGGGTAAACAAAATGGTAGCTGATGCTGGGGGCGATGTAGGCGATTTTTGAATTTTGTGAACGGTGGCAGAAAGTCAACAATTAAAAACGCCATTGGTTCTCGCCTGTAAACCTTAAATTTCTCGAGAGGGTTCTTATAATAACACTGCTTTCCTCGTAAAGCTGAGTGCCGGGGGCGAAGCAGTTAAATTTGAGAGCAGGGGCGGAAAGTTGACACACAATAAGAACCGAGTCGAACTGAAAATTGATGTCTTTCACTCCTTCTCTCTTTCTCTCATCACCCATTGTCGCACTCTCACTGCATTCTCTGTTGTTGCCTCCACTCTCGCCCATATCACTCGCTGTTGCCACCACTTTTACAACTTTCTCGTCATCTTCACGCATCCTATCATCAACACCCATCTCTTTCTCCTCCTCTTCGCATCAACCTTATCTCACCCTTTTTTCAGTCATTTTCACCTCATACTCCCGCATTGTGTTGCCTCTTCTGAGCTAACCTCTGTTTATTCGCTGTATACCACGACAAGCTGTTATTCTGAAAAAGTGGCAGTTTTCTTCGTAATGATGCTCTGGTCGATTTCAATGACTATTTGAAAACATCGCTGTCATTTTGCTCTTCCTCATCCTTGCGTTACTTCCTCCTAACTCTATGCTCTCCTCATTTCTCATTGTTATTAGCATCTTTTTGTGATACCGTCATCACTGTCCTCGTCATCACCCCTGTTCACGCTCGCCACACTCTTCATCTTTTATGTCTAAGATGTTTCGGACACATGCCCTCGATCTACATGAGATTCGCTCAAAAATTGCTAGCAGCCTTAGTCTCAAAGACCTCGCGTCCTGTGCACGTGTGAGTCAGGATTGGAACGACTCATTTACACCGCCACTCTACAAGTCTGTCGTGTTGTCAAAACATGGCCTCAGCATGGAATCTCTCGAGAGAAACAAGCACCTTATACAACGCCTGAATATTCAGAGCTCTGTCTATGGAAAACAGTCATCGACATCTGCGCGATACAAAGTAATTTGTAGCGTCATGACCAGCTCCACTCTAATCACTTTGAACTTGAGGAACAACTCGATCGGAGACAACGGAGCTCAGGCGCTATCTGAAGCACTCAAGACCAACTCGACCCTAACTACTTTGAACTTGAGAAGCGGCTCGATCGGAGACAATGGAGCTCAGGCGCTGTCTGAGGCACTCAAGACCAACTCGACCTTAACCACTTTGAACTTGGGAGCCAACCCGATCGGATACAACGGAGCTCAGGCGCTATCTGAAGCACTCAAGATCAACTCGACCCTAACCACTTTGAACTTGGGGGACAACTCGATCGGAGACGACGGAGCTCAGGCGCTATCTGAGGCACTCAAGACCAACTCGACCCTAGCCACTTTGGACTTGAGGTACAGCTCGATCGGATACAATGGAGCCCAGGCGCTATCTGAGGCACTCAAGATCAACTCGACCCTAACCATTTTGAGCTTGTGGGACAACTCGATCGGAGACGATGGAGCTCAGGCGCTATCTGAGGCACTCAAGACCAACTCGATCCTAAACACTTTAAACTTGAGGAACAACTTGATCGGAGACAACGGCGCTCAGGCGCTATCTGAAGCACTCAAGACCAACTCGACCCTAACCACTTTGGACTTGGGGAACAACTCGATCGGAGACAATGGAGCTCAGGCGCTGTCTGAGGCACTCAAGACCAACTCGACTGTGACCACTTTGGGCGTCGTATTTTGGTGACCGCCCATGCCTTATTATGGGTGATAAAGAGAGAGAGAGAATATATATATTTTATAGCGATATCAGTAAAGATCCTCCACCTTCTTTCTCGCCGACTCCTATGCACACACTTCTGTTTGCTCTTAACTACTCATTTCATTTTCTAGCACAATGGGCTTTTAGTACCTTTTGGTCAAAAATGGGAAGAGCGCAGGATTAACAACGAAAAGGTTCAACCCTCGATGCGCAATTTTGGTGGCAACTATGGAAGAGTGGGAAAAAAAAAAGGCTGACTTAATGCTCAATCTCCAACCCATTTACCCATCACTCACATCGCGCACACAACAAACAAAGTGCATGGGGCGACGGAAACTGATTGGAGAAGTCATCCAGCTTTGTAGCCGAAGTCTGATTCCAAGGTTTTCATGCGCTCATTCTTCGGTGCATCAATTTGCTGATCCAAATGCAGTCTTGTTCGTCAATTCGAATTTTTTTATGAGTTTCCACACACCCAACTTGGTCCTTGATCTTATTGAACCATCAACATCATGCATAGCAAACAACGTAACATTTTTCACTGACTCGGAAACATGAATGATTAGTAAATAAGGAGTCCATCAAAGTTTCGTAAATGCAGTCTTCAGCGGTTGTATTAAATCAAACGATGAGTAGATTTTTTTTTTGTTAGTTAGGATATATGGCGAATAGATGGTGGTGTGAGATGTAAAAAAGAGATATGAAGGAAAAAAATCTCGAGTGGCTCTACTTGAGCTCCTCCTTCTCGTTCGAAAATCTTGCACTAGGACCAGCGTCAGCAGGGGTAATCTCGATTGACACCGATGGATGCTCCTCGCCCTGGGTGTTAGCGCCGACTGGGCGGGAGTAGTTGACCGCCGTGGGCCTGTTGCCGTCCTGTTCCATCAACCGATGCACCTCCTCCAGACTCAACCCCAATAGCTGCTTGGCCGACATGTGCGAGTTGCTCAGAGGGTAGTTGTTGTCCGAGAAGATCCAGTCTGCGGGGACGGGGGCACGGTTAGCGATCATGGCGTTGACCTCGGCTTGAATGACCTTGCAGAAATCATCCAGGGGCAAATCGTTGTAGTCGTCGTTGAAGGGGTTCTCAATCTCATAACCAATGCCCAAGATTCCCAACAGGGTGAAAGCAGAGAGCATGACTGCAGGAACCATCAGGTACTGGAGACTTGAGACGAGCTGGAAGGGGAGGGCGAGCAGGTAGATCCAGGTAGCGTGGTGAAGATGGATTGAGTAGGCCAGGGGGATAGGGGTTCTCAGAATACGCTCGAAGCCGGTCAAGCAGTCGACCATGGACACGAGGGCATTGTTCATCATGGTCAAGGTTGCTGGATCCACCTGTCCCTTGTTGCTGCAGGACTTGATGTAACTGCCAATGTAGAACGACAGCTCCACGGGAATGTTGGTTGGGGTCAAGAAGTCGAAAGCGAGAGCTTGGCTCTTGGCGGCACGACGAGCGCGACCGGCTCCACTGATGCTGTGACGCGACCTGTCCGACAGGAATGAAGTGAGGTTGGGCTGCTGGTGGAGGCCGTCCAAGGCAGCGGGCACATCGGTGCGCCAGTCCATGGGCTCTGTCGAAGTTGGGATCGAGTACTTGGGGATGTTGTTCAACAAGTCAACCATGTCTTCATAGTTGTAGCCGTACTCCTCACGGAGGTAGTGCTTGGTGCTGTAGGCAAAGGCGACCAGCAGGTTGATGGCGGACTTTTTCTCGAGCAAGTCGCGTGTTTCCTTCTCGGCAACACAGACCCAGATACCGCGGGTGAGGTTACGGATGCTGAGGGTCATTTGGGACCAGAGGCGACGACCCTCCCAGTAACGGTCGTAGGCTAACGAGATATGTGGTTTGTTTTGTTTAGAGAAAGTCAGCAAAGATGGGTTAGTCTAAAGCGACTGCGCGCTCTCGCTCCCCTCTCTCTCCTCATAATTTTCGAACCTTCGAGGCGATAGATGGGGGAAAGAAGAGAGAGCATGCTTCTGCTCTGGATGTGACCATTGGAAGGGAAGAAGGGGACTAACAACGCCTCCAATTCCCTCCTTGCCCCCAATAATTATAATTATCGATTTGCATTATGCATGAGCAATTGGGCGGTGAGTGGGACAGGGCGAGAGAGGAAAGACGAAAAACCCGAGGAGGTCATAGTCTAGTTGGCGTGTGGGCTAGGGCATTTTTTGTGTTATTGTCGAGGTGTACGACAGTGAACGATACGTACCAGTGTTGGTACGGAAGACCAGAAGCAAGGAGACGACCATGCCCATGACAGAGACGAGGGAGAGAGTGTAGTTCATCTTCCAGGAGGTGTAGTCGTGGATCAAGGCGACGACGACCGAGTAGATGCCCATGAGGAGGACTTGCCACCAAATCGTGAGGATGACAGTGCCCTTGAGCCGGAGCATCAAGGGCCACTTGCTCCGCACAAAAGCGGTTGTGCCGATCTCTGTGGCCATATGTAGTTAGTTGAGGTTGATTGGTGGTCGAGATTCGAGAGAGGGTGAGTGATTGTATGTATGTGGGCGTGAGTGTGAGTGATGAATGAGATTGGATGGAGGGGTATGGATGAGAATGGGGGCGGAGAGAATGGGGGATGGGTGATGGGTGAATGAAAGTGAAAGAAAGGAAAGAGAAAAGAAGGAAGAGACGAATACAAAGAGAGTGAGACGAATAGGGTGAAACCCGTTATGAACGAACGCAAAAGGGATTTCGGATTGGATGGGAGCAGTGAGACAGTCAGGAACAGACAGCTAGGCACACTCGATAAAAAGAAAAACGAGACTAGGCCAACTTCGAACTACACCGAGGGAAGGGAGGGGAAGGAGGAGTGGAGGAGAGTGAACAATGGAAGGTAAGAGGAAAGAAACGACAGAAACGGAGCGGAGGAAATATTCGCCTCGTTTTTTCTTAGATCAAAATGGAAAGAAAGAACGAGGGCAAAGGCAGACGAGTTCTTTTTTTGGGTTGGGTGACAGAGCGAGAAAAAAAAAGGGTTGGTGCAACAGGACCAAAGCAAAGTGGGGCAGGGTGGTGCGACCATGGACAACTTCACACCAACTACACTCGACAAAAAAGCACTGTTTTCGAAGGGAGAGATTTAAGGACACACACCACACCACCACACCACACTCGGAACAAGAAAACAAAGAGAAGGTATGCGCGCATGAATACCACCAGAAAAACGATGAAATGGCCATTTTCACTGGTCCCTGGGATGGAAAGGAGAGGAAGGGTCAACATCACCAACTCATTAAAAGGTGGGCCAGCCAGAGATAGGAAAGGGGACGCACGTTCATCCATGAAAGGAGGACAGGATAGTGAGCAAATGGACCACACCAACAATATCAAAAGTATACAGATGGACAGTGGACCCCAGAAAAAGGAAGATCGAGATCGTGGTCTATTTTTTCTTGTCTCTTTCTTGGAGTTGTGTTCTCACCGGCAAAACCAAGTGGACAGCAAAAGTCCAAAACCCCTGGGCGATAAAAAAATATACATTTGCATTATCAAGGAGTACTGACGATTGACCGAAGGAGTGGAGGGGAACAAACAGAGGTGTCTCCGACAGCCACTCCCTCAGCCCTCTTTGGTTTATCCCATTCGTTCCAAGATGTCTTCACCAAAACCAGCCTAGCCAGCAACGCAAAACCAAAATACGCCTCCATACAGTTTTATTTTTTGGTCTTCATCCTCGGCGTAATTTTGAGCTTTCGGTAGGTTTCTGAGCCAATGGGGTTTGCTGCATGGTCATGCTTGATGGAGCAGACAAGAAAAGATACTAAAGCAGGAACAGGAGTAGGAACAGGAGTAGGAGTAGGAGCAGGAGCAGGAGCAGAGGAAGAGAGAGTAGACAGAGAACCAGACCAGACCGCCTTTTTCATTTTTTTCAGCCTCATTCAAACTCATATCGAATCGATGGCCGATGGACCTGAGGAAGGGCCTCTTTGCATGGCGGAGACAAAGAGGAAGGAAAAGACGATGACGAAAGACAAAGCACCGTTTGTCGGTAACTCGGCTATTGCCATGCGATCGATAATCCCCACATGATTCCTGTAAGACATGCAGACCTCCACGGGAACTAAAGGATTTTCTTTTTTCTTTTTTTTCCCCGCTCTGCTTTTTGGTGCCATGTTAAAAAAAAAAAAAAAAAAAAAAAAGAAATCGCGACAAAGCAATGAGTGGGCGTCAAACACAAAAGAGCAGAAAAGCCCGTTGGCTCGTGTTTACTTTACGCACTTTAAGCACGGCACATCGTAAATTAGCATGTTCGGTTTGGTGTGTGTGCTCCCTCCACACAACAAATGTTTTCAGCAGGGATTATTTCATCCTTTCTTCACTTTCCTGCAACGCAAAGATTCATAGTCGAGGAGACGTTGTTCCTTTGTCCTCTCTTTAAGGGCAACGCGAATGCTTTTTTTATCCACTGGGCACTGTCGCGTCCCCTGCAGAAGTCGGGTATGTGTCCTCCTTTTTACGTAAAGAGACAAGCATCTTTCCTTGTTACGGCCATGCACCACAATGGTCTATTTGCATATTCTGTACGGTGAGGATGGCAAACCACCAAGAGGGCAGGGAGAGATCCAAGGGTGTAGAGATAGCGATGGGTATGTATTTTTATTGTTAAAATGATGGTTTGTGTAGGTATAGACAGACAACGGAAAGGAAGCCATTTCAAATATCCAGCTCAATAATAGCCTGGACAGGGTAGTGATCCGAGTAGTCGTTATACGTCGCGCCCTTGAGCACATATGGAGTCGAATGGACCAGCATCGCGTTCTGAGTAATCGACTTGACGCCCGCGCTGTGCTTGTTGTCCACAAACACAAAGTCAATGTACTCGTTGGGTCCCTCGGGGTAGTTGTAGTGTGCGATCGAGTTGGAGTCGGCGTCCCAGGTCCATGCGGTACCAGTCCACTTGCTGGGAGCACGGGCATCGAGCGTCGACAGAGCCGAATAGTACTCGTTCGACTGAAGATCAATGTTAAAGTCACCAGCCATAATCACCAGCTCGTTGGCAGGGATGTTGCGAGAGTCGATGTATGAGCGCCAGGCCTTCAATGAGCTGGTGCGGTAACGAGCAGCCTGGCCGGATGTGCAGGCAGGGTCGTTGCTCTGCATGTGGGTACCAAAGACGTGAACCTTGCGGCCGTTGACGTTGAGGATGACATAGGCGAAGCCCTTGTTGGAGAACCTATTTTGTGCAGAGTAAGAAACAAGGTTAGCCAAACAAAGTCGTTCTCTCTCTCTTGCTGAGGAGGCCAAGGGTCATGTTGTTCTTTTCCTTACCAGTCAGCTCCACAGCCATCAGCATAGATGAACTGGTGCTTGGCGATAATGGGCCACTTGCTGGCAATCACGACACCACCGTTCTCAATGGTCGTGGAGGAGTAGCTGCCCGAGGTCGAGTCCCAGCCGGACTTGGACTGACCGACTTGAGGAGTCTGGTAAGGGTCTAAAAAAAGTAACGAATATGCATCCAAAAATAAGATTAAGACCTTGGGCATGGGCATCATCCATCTGCATAACACAGACAAAGTTGCGTGTGGTCAATGAAGAATAGAAAGACGTACATTGAGAACGGAGACCGCCAGAGAGGACTCCATACGGATCAGAGTCGAAGCACTCTTGGAAGACAACAACGTCGTGGCCCTTGATGTAGTTAGACTTGGCGATGAGGTCGGCACGGAGTCCTACAAGTTGTGATCGTCGATTTTTCGGTAAGTATTCTGTGAGCGTTGAGGGCGGGGGGTAGAAAGACGAGAGAAAAGTAACGTGACATGGGAGTGTCGAGAAATCGAAGCTTGCATGGCTCATCGAAACAACAAGAGCAGGATGTCTAGTCTGTCAAAATCGACTTCTTGATGTCTTTGGGAGGTACTCTGCACGATGTACATGCGTCATCAAGTAAAATAATAAACGTCCCATGACTGCAAGGGAGCCGAGAGGGGAGTGGGGTTTGGGGAGCTCTGTGAGCTGAATTGCCACTAGCCGTGCAGTGCCAATGTACATCCTGGACATATGTACCCGCGCGTGGCAATTGGGCGATCGATCAAATGATGGGCGCACTTACTCTGACCCCAGTTTGGATACTAAACACGCAGTATGTGGGGAAATAAAAAAAAAAGAGTACTATTAGTATCTATTCCTTTCCCATGTCTCCTGTTGGCTGAAGGGTGTGAGAAAGGCGTAAAGGCAAAGTAGTTACCAAGGTTTCGCTCAGAAAGTAGACGTTGTTGGAGAGGACGCTAAAGGTGGTGTTGGCGGCAGTAGCCAGGGAGGGCATGGCGGCAGCAACAGCGGCAACCAGGGGCAAGATTCCAGTGAGCTTCATGATGACGGAGAGAGTAGTGTTGGGTCTGCTAAAGGGGTGAGGTGAATGAAGTTCGATCAGGAGATCGTTAGCGTTTGATGTGGAGTGAGACGGACAAGGAGATGTGAAGATGAAAAACGGAAGGGAAAGTGGGTGAGTATGGTCCATATTTATCTGAAAGGTCCTGAAAGCGATTCAATCCGTGTTACTCTACGTGTAGTCCAACATTCCAGTGCATTTCGTTTTGTTTGTTTGTGTTGTTTGTTGTGGTTGTAATGTGGCCAAGGGCGCATCTTTGTTCGTGGGGACAAGCAGGGCAGGTCATATCCACTCAAACACTCTCATGTTTCCAGTCTTGGAGAGGAGTAGCTGCTAGTCTAGTCTCCCATAAGCCTCACTATGTCTCCAGGTATTATCGACTCGAGTGTATGTACATCTCACTGCACGTCACAATTTCACATCTTCAACGCCAAATTATGAGGGACGTATCACTCTTGTTACTGTTCAGGCGTGGGCACCAGTCTCTAATGTCGAGAATGACCATGGGGAGCATGGTTTCAGAGACGTACTCCAGAGCCGGTTCAGCATAGCATGCGTATGAATGTACGTACTGTTTCTTCGTCGATCAGTGTCTATGGAGGTCCAGACTACCGCCATTTTCTCACCAAGAAACACCACATAAAATTTCATTGACACCTTTACGTTGGCAACCTTTTTCTCTCTTCTTTCTCCTGTTAAACCAGTACCTCTGATGTAAAATCCATCTGTGGCCCAGAGAAATGATAGCAAGCAAACAAGAAGCGCCCATTGCGAAAAACAAGGTTGTTGGCAGAGTTGTGTAGTACCGTACCAGGGATGAATTCTCATTCCTCATTGCGCATAGAGAAGAGGAGGGTTCTCTCTCTTTTTTTTTTGTTTGTGTGCTTATTTAGAGTGCTGGATCCATGAGCTTTATCATGCTTTGATTTTTTTTTGGTTCCCAATGGCTGTTTGGATCAGCTCTTACAGTACGTACCACGTCAATTGCCTTTAGAAGCAATGGCGTAACAACAAAAATCCATTCCCAAAAATTTTGCCGTTTGTTGTCGAACCACAGACAGAGACGACGCTATGAGACAAATAACCAGCCCACAAGACTCGGCCCAGTCCGCTCCAGTCATTTCCCCTTGAAGGGAGTGTTTGTAGTACACGAACAAGCAATTGGCCCAAAGCGCGTGCCTTGCAGACAAGGAGAAGGGGAACAGAAAGAGAGAACAGTACACAGACAAAGGAAGCGTGGACAGAAAGTGAGGCCGTTTTCTTTGTTGTTGCTATTGTTGTGTTGTCTTTGTTGTTGGCGTGAAGTTTTGCCTTTTCCTTAATCTAAAGTTGAGAACATTTGCTCGAGGTTAAGGACGGGAAGTCAATTGCATGTGCATGGGTGCCAAACAAGTCCACAACACAGAAGAATGGAATGGTGTCTGTGATATCTAGCAACAACAAAAAACTCCGTGATGGTTGTCTGGCTAGTCACCTTTGCTGAACGTGGGTCCATTTGAGAGGACTGTCTGGTCAGCATGTGGCAACCAGTCGCACTCCCATTTCCCACCTCTATTTGGGGGTTTCAAACCTTGACATTGTACCAAAAAAATAAGCCTTAATTTGGCTGATTTGAGGGTAATCATGTTGCTCAAACAAGCCTTGAAAAATATCAAAATACGCCATTGGCATGGGCTTGTTTTTTGATTTTTCAAGGCTTATATCCACAAATAAACCATCCTTACTTTTTTTTTCTTTTTTTCTTTTTGCATACTCGTCATCACCTGAACAATTACCACATGGACAAATCAACATCCATCACATCTATTCAAGCACTTTCCTCATTCCTTCTTGAAGGAGAACAACCCATCACCACAACAGAGCCAATCACCAACTCATCTAAGAAACAAACACCATCAACAAAGACAACGCCCGCACATTCAGCAAAGGAACGTTTTACGAAACAGGACATGGAGTTCATCTTATCATGGCTTGAGCATGTCCCCAACTTTACATCGGTTTTCGGTGCTGGGGGACAAACAACTGTTGGAAAGCCAAACAAGTCAAGGAGCCAGGGCTATGCCATGCTAGCGGAAGCCGTATCCAAGCAGAGTAAAGGCAGGCTCAACATCAACGGGAAGAATATGCGCGAGCGGTTCCAGCGACATATGAAGGTCTACACCACCACCAAGGCCAAGGCTTCAGGCACGGGCTTCGGCGTCACGGAAGAGGACTCGAGGAATGGGATATACACTGTGGCGCACAAGCTGGAGAGTATGTGCACTTGTTATAGCAGGATGGATGTGCTCTTTGGGCTCCGGCCGAACGTCACTCCTCTTTCCCAAGTATGTATTGGTGCTGGTCCAACTGAAGAGCAGGATGAGCACCAGGAATCCAGCACAGCACCTCCACGCCGACGACGACTGATAATGGAGGAAGAGGAGGATGAGGAGGAAGAGGAAGAAGAGGAGGAGGTATTAGGCAGCACCAGTTACGAAACAACCCAGCAATACCAGGAGGACAACAACACCCAAGACAACATCATCAGCCATCACCATACCAACACCTTTGATTATGAAGACCTCGACAATGATTTTTATGATGACGGTGCTAATCCGCAGGAAGACTCTGTAAGGGAGGCCAACTTTGATGAAGGTGACGACATAAGTGAGATTTCCATCTCATCACCAGTTCTCCAGCGGCAATCAAAGCGTCAGCTGACAGATACAGAATCAGAGACTTCCAACAAGCGATCCCGAGCAACAGACCGACGCAAAAAGCCACCAACACTGGAGCCGAGTTCCTCTCCTGAGACATCGAGGCGATCGCTCATGTCTTCTTATGAGCAAAATGCTTCCAAAAGAATCACAGGTAAGATTTTCATACAACTGGACTTTATCCTAATGACTTGAACAGATATGATAATTTTCATTTAGCTCTAGAAACCATGGAAAAATGGAAATTAGAGCTGGAAGCAAAGCGATTGGAGACAGACAAGAAGAAGCTGGAGCTGGAAGAGGCGAGGGAGAAGAAGAGACAGGAGCTGGAGGAGGCTAGGGAAGCTAGAGAGGCAAAACGACTCAAGCTCGAGGAGGCTAGAGAAGCTAGGGAGGAGAAAAAACTGGAGCTGGATGCAAAGAACCAAGAATCAGAGAGGGATGCAAAACTTGCATTTCAAAGACTGCTATTTGTACAGGCTGGAATGGAGAAAGGCATGTCAAAGGATGAAGTAGAAGCATTTATCAATATGGCATTGCCTTTGACACGTTAAAATAAACAACCCATCGTTCCATAATTGACATAAACACTAGTGAGGGCATCGGGAGAGGCCCTTTCATTAGCGAGGCGGCCACTCCAAAAATTTCACCGATGACATTTTGTTTTTCGACGCTAGCAATAACTACCGAACCGCTTACCTTCAAACTTGGTAGCAACGTTGACATACCAATAAAGAACAATTGTGCAAAATTTCATGTCAATAGCTCTTTTCGTTGACGAGATATCACGTTAGAGAGATCGTCAATCACTGAGACGCGTTTGCACCATACTTTATCTATTATTTTATTGCAATGGCAAAACCCCGCTTCTATAGTTTGTCTCCAAGGTGGTTATCTTTAACATCTCTCTAAGACTGCTGGTGCTAGGATCCAATTGGCCATCTATATATCCACCATCATTCTCGTCATCCTCACTCTCAAGGTACATCTCCTCCCATGCATCGCCAAGACGAGCGAGCATGTTATGGAGCACACAGCATGCTACTACCCATCGAAGAAGTATTTGCATATCTGTATCCGACCGAATCTGCTGCCTCATCTCCTGTAGTGAACTCCAGCGTGACTTGAGGATTCCAATGCAGTGTTCATTCCTTACACGGGACTTCGCAACACAATAGTTGAACTCCTTGTTTTCCTTCTTATTTGCTGCTGGGATCTTGTACGTAGGGATGCAAGTACTTGAGAGACCATATGCAGAATCTGCTAGAAGATATTCACCGCGTGAGAAGAACAAATGAGGCTGCTTATAGTGAGGCATCAGCTTGAACACAGTGGAGTCAGCACAAGATCCTGGACAACCAGCATGGATCGCAATAATACGCTTATCTACGTCACAAACGACCTGCATTGCAACAGAGTATCTACAAAAAAAAAAAAAAAAAAAAAAAAAAAGACGTTAGAAAAGACCTATGGCTAATAACTTCATGTTGTGAAATTATATTTGTATCATACCTTTTCTTGCGATCAAAATAAACCTCACCATCCAGTGCTGGCTTTTGTGAGAGAGGGATCGTGGTTCCATCAATAAATCCGATGCAGCTTGGGAAGCCCTCCTTTTTCATGACTTGTCCAATCTCTTTTCTTCTCTTGGGGTTTGGCCACATGATCCAGTCAGTACGTTTATCCCACAGGGCTTGCAAGACACGGTTGGTGTAAACTGTTGCTGTCCCAGTACCAATACCGAAGAGACCTTGCATCTTGCCAACACTTGCTCCTGTTCCATTGACGCCAAAACGGGCAAGAGCAACTCCCAGCTGTACATAAGGATGTGCTTGAGGGCAGGTGGAGTTATTCGAAAATACTGGGTGATCCTGTATCAAAGCCAAAAGAGCCGAGAATCCTTCTCGTGTTGTCCTGAACATCGACCGAAACTCAATAGCTGAGAGTACTGGAAATCTGTCGGTGAAGTAATGGGGTGGTCGTTTTGTTACTGTGCGTTCAGCTGTGTACCGCGAGTTTGAGATGTGTTGGTAGAGATGGTATAAGTCCTCAGCTTCTTCTTCCTCGCCGTCAGTGTCCAAGAGAATTATGAGAAGCTCTATGTCTAAGAGAAGCCGCTGGCGTTCAGATTTGTAAGGCATTACAGTGTTGATGTTGTTCGCAATGATGTTGAAAAAGATAAATGTTAACAATGAAAACTGAAAAAAAAGGAGGGGGAAAAAATAAGGCTTGTTTGGAGAAAAAAAATGGCTGATATGAAATACATCAGCCCTCGAGGTGACTTATTTGTGAGCAAGGCTTGTGGCCAAAATAAGCTCTGATTTTCAAGCCTTCAGATTTGAAAACAAGCCTGTGAATGTCAAGGTTTGAAACCCCCTATTCTCTGTGTCCAATGTTTCCGAGGGTAGCCCAAAAAAAAAATGTTCAAAAAAGACAGTGAATAATAATAATACCTCGGATTAGTTCTTTTTTCCTCTCTTTTCTCAGGAACAGGATAGTCAATCGCCTACACGCGTGTAAATCCGTCCACGTTGCGCGCTGAGTGGCCGTGTTCCGTTCTGGGAACTGAGAATGAATTTTACTTATTTTTCGTGAAATAACCCCTGTCTGTCACTTCAGTCCAAAGAATGGATGACCAATTCTCAGGGTGCATGCAGCAACTCGTCTACACCCCGGGGATCCATTGGCGAAAGAAGAAAAAAGAGAGAGGCAAAAGTGTCTCTCGTCCAGTCGATTTGTTTACTTGGCCCATTTGTGGAGAGAACCAAGGTTCCGATTGGGCGAGAAAGGGGGTTTGTGAGCAGACAGACAGACAACAACAGCACAAACAACACACCAACCATCGAAAATACGCGATCGAATCGATGCTGGACATTCGTTGCTCTTGCCTTTGAACCCTTTTTGTGCGCGTGTGACCCACTTTTCTTTGCTCATGTTTGCCCTCGATAGTCGTGCACAACAATTGCGCTAGTAGAAGGTGCAGATGCGCCCAGGGGTACAGGGGGAGGGTCCATGGCGCACTACCTTATCCCTCTGGCATATCCGGGAGTCCATTTGTCAGCTATTTCCCGTGAGTTGGGCGATAGACTTGGACTACTGTCAGGGATCACATCGTAGATATTTTTGTCTTTCTCTTTCTAGGCTAGGTTGACCAACAAAGCTTTGCTGTTTGTAAGGACGACGAAGGCTGCTTTGCGTCTCTCAGACAGGTCATTTGTGGTTGAGATCAAAAGAACGCCCGCGATTTCAAGAAGGACAAGAGAGCATTTGTTAATCACTAATCTGATCGGCATCTCATAAGTGCTGCAATATCCAGTCGCTGTAAACATCTGGCACAAAGTCACAAGCAGCGCGACTACCCTGCTTTGACTTCACCGAGTGTATCGGAAGCTAAAAGCACAATGCCAATTGGCACAATTCAGCCCCATGGCGCTACCTCCTTCCCGGAATTGGGAAAAAGGTAAACTCTTGCGTTTATGCAATTGTCTCCGTTTTGGTTTTCTTGGCTATCACAACACCTTTTAATATCATTGGTGACCCTCCGCGTGGCCCGGCCCACAAAACCTCAACAGCGCTCAACGTTGCAGAAGTTAATCCCGGACAAAAGCCAGAGGTCTTCCTTCCTTCATTCAGGGATTTTTTTTTCTGGTGCCACTCGTTTATTATGTGGGATATAGACCACATCCGAGTCGCTGGCGGAAGCAATCAGTCTCAACTGTATACCTTCTCTAAATGCATAATGAACTCTTGACCCGATTACGTTCATATAGAAAAGTGCATAAACACTATCAACATGCATATTTCATACTTTGTCCTCGTCCCCCATGTTCTCGAAATGCATATCCAACAAGCGTCAGAATTACAATGTCTAATTTTACTCAACAAAAGTAGGTCTGAATAGACGTTTGTTGCAGTTGAAAGATTTGCTTTGACTCGATCTGGTCCAACAGCCTTTTAACTATCGCTCGTTCTGGCCCCATGTCCTCGTCCTGTTGTTGAAGGTACGTTCCCAAACAAAGCAAGGATTCCATTGCCTCTTGTCTAGTGATCTTAGGTGCCTCCTCTGAATCGTCCTCTGGGAGTGGCAATTCATCATCTTCCTCTTCTAAGAGTTGTTCACGTTGTTCACTATCTAAATCCTCATCCTTTTCAAAGCCAATGATATCCTCGTCACTGTTGTATAGCAGAGATCGGATATCGAGATGGCCCGGGAATAACTCCGGCCTCGTTGAGGAAAGTACATCATGTGAATCCTCACGATCCCGTAGAGCACCTTGGTCGAGTTCAGTCTCTGAAGAAGATTCAGCTTGCTCGTTGTCAGAACTGTCTCTGGAGGCCGTTCTAATGTCACAGTGCTGAAAACAATTGTGGAGGGTCTGGGGGGTGACATCGTTCCAAGCAGGTACAAGCAGGTCTATCGCACCTCGGAGACTGATGTAGGCAGGCTGCTCTGGCTTTTCCATCAGCAGCTCCTGTCTGTTGAGTCCCACTGCCAGGTCCATTGCGCCTCGGACTCGCACTGTGCTCAGCATCTCCAAGCGACGCAAAGATGTATCTGTTAAAACGTTTGTGATAGTATAGCTTGAGTGAGAATTCGCGTTAATTCTCTCTCTTTTATTCTTCACTTCGGCAGACAAAATTGGTAGTTTTTGTAGTCCGAAATCGAACTGTGGCGTGTGTCCAAGCCCAGAAGATATCAACATCTCGAATGCTGCTTTTTAAAAATGCATAACCACTTTAAATGCATGGACATTGCCTGGTCCCAGCATTATGCGTTCGACTGTCTTACAGATCCAAGTTGTCGAGTCTATCCCACATGGCTCACTTGAAATATATCGGTGCACAGGAAGCCACAACTATTAATACCCGAGCGGATTCAGCACTCCACCGTAAAGCGCCAAGTTTGTAAAATAGGCCGGGTGCCCGGCCTTGATCCGCGTGGTTTCCGGTCGAGATCCAACGTTCCCTGCCAACTATATCCTTCCAAAACTCGACTCTCCGTATTGTCACGCAGAACAACACGTAAAGCATGACCCAAAACTCAACAATAAATAAATGTTTTTTGAGTGCTAATGAACTTGTTGATTGCATGATCTTAAAGTGCTGGCATCTGGTGCCTGGAAGCGAGAAAAAAAAATGCGAAATCAGAAGAATGAGAAGGCGGAGGATGAGAAGGAAGAAAGTGCTTTGCTGACATACTCTCTATAGTTATGTTCTCTCATTTATATCATATCATTTCACACAAGACGGGATAACAAGAATTACATGAGTGGAACAAAAAGTTTCTACTTTAAACATTTGAAAAAATGGTTCACGATCCATTGTTGAGCTTCAAAAATTCTAAAGAAAGGTCCTCGGCTACAGCTCCAAGACTCGTGCTGACCGTTCTATCATCCCTCGCTGACAACACCGGGCTATGGACCGGGACTGGGCTCAGCAGTGGACCGTATCCAGGGCTCGGACCTGGTCCCGCAGAGGTGTCGATGCCACCAGGAAACCCATTGACTTTGGTGACGGAGTTTGTTCCTGAGAGGTCTAAATTGTCTAGGCGATCCCACATGGCGCCTTCGAATTTAATGTCGAACAGGCCGAGAATAAACCTGCGCACGGGCAAACGGAAGTGGTAATACCCGAGCAGGTTCAGCACACCGCCGAAAAGCGCCAGGCTCGTAAAGTACGCTGGATGCTCGGCCTTAATTCGCGACAGAGACTTGGACGCGCCGTTTGTCAGAATGTGGTTGCTCAGCTCTCCAGTCGCCTTCAGAATTTCTTTTTCGATCAAGTTGCCCTCAATCGCCAAAGGCTGGACCAGCGGTGGGACTGCCTCTCTGTACACGTCCCACGGAGGCATCTATCAAATATATAAAAAAAAGTATGCGCGATGAGCCCACCAATCCAGTTCGAAGCACTGACTTATCCAAATTTGGCTAACATACTTCCAGAAACCGGTTCAAGTTCTTTGGTAAGCACAGCCCTCGCGGCGTCCGGTCGAGATCCAAAATGCCTTGCCAGCCATAGTCCTCAAGAAGCTCCACTCCCTGTGATGTTTTGCAGAGCAGCCCCAGTACATAAAAGCATGTTCTATAATACAGTGAAGTTTGAGCGAGTTGGTTAGATTTTTTTTTTTTTTTCGCAAAATGCTGGGTGTACCATAGTTTTTGCTTTCTTACCCTTTTAGAGACAGGATCTTGGAGCGCTCTGCCATGCCGACAATGTACTTGATCAGATCTTCTTCCTCCAGGAACGGAAGGCCGCCGGGTGTGGATCCAATGTTGCCCTGAAGTTGACAATAAGCGCGGGTTAGAGTGGGCTTAGCATTGGCATTTTCACTCCTTGACCCTCGATGTTGCGGACGAAAATCTTACCACTGCCCAGAGCACCGACTTGAGCTCGCTGATGATGCTCGGATCCTTACATTCGTTGCCGTGCTCTCGAATATACCGGGCATACTCTGAAAAGTGACCTTTCTGCCTCAAGAGTCTGCAACCTTCCTCTGTTCGTGTCAACTCGCCATAGAAATGTGGGGTGAGCACTTGCTTTGCAAGACTAAAACCAACAGAGGAAAAAAAAGGATTAGTGATACGGGTTCTTTGGAGATATGTTTCTGCGCCCCATTCTCGAATACCGGTGCTCCTTACACTAGTTGCACTTCGGCTTCGTTCTCAAACTTTCCGTCTTCAGAGAAAGGGTTGAAGCGCTGGAGCTCCATGGCTTTAGCGAGCTTGACTTCAGTGTGGATCATGTACTGCCTATTCGCAAACTATTGAATTATCAACAAAGGAAAAGTAAATGTCATCAGTATCCTGACCTGACCTCAAAGATATGCGAAATCCCAGCATAATTCTTACCATCGACCACTCATCCATCTCCCCGTCAATATAGGACATGTCATGAAGATGTTTGAATCCCTTGGACGTGGACAAGAACCGGAGCAGCAAAGGGTTGCCTGCCTCGCCAAGGTGATCCAGATTAGGCTTCAGTCGGATAAGAAGGTCCAAGTTCTTTCTGTGAGAGCACGCCTCATCTAAGGCTCGCACCGCCATATGACAGACATCTAAGGAAGGATCGCACAGCTACGCACAAGAACGACAATATCAGTTGAACACTCTGATGGAGCACAATAAAACGTGAGCCAAGGAGGTCTCGAGCTCCCTACCTGAGTGCATAATAGCCGGATTCCCCAGTCGTTGAACTCGTTCTTCTCATTCCTGATCACTGCTCCCAAGTGCTGTGTGGCATATAGGCGAATGTGCTTGTAGCCAGAGGTCATAATCTTGGAAAGAATCACGCGTGGATGGCCATCCCTAAAGCACGTTTGGAGATGTCAAAATAAAAGTCAGAAAATTGTAGGAAGATATCACCGCCATCCATTGGAAGGGATATCAGGAACTTACATGCTATAGTCCATGGAGGTGATAATCTTCTTGATAATGTCGTCACGACTCCTCAGCTCACTTAGGCGGTAGTAGAGATTGAAGATCTTGAACTTCTCCAGCAATCTATTAACGCAATAATGAAGATGGAGTATGAGATCGTGGCCAGCTGGATACTTACTACTCGCAATGAAAAATATATGCTCCGAGCCTTTACCTTGAGCCATTGCGTGATTTGCAAAGTGTTCCCAGCATTTCAAAATAGCCGGAAGTCATGGTGGCCTCCATCTTCTCTCTCGAAAAGATGGGATCGGATCCAGGATGACTGTGAATCTATGATTTTGTGGAAAGGCAAATAGGTAAGCATGATCATTGCAAGTGCCACTTGCTTCAACTAGACATCCGCGATCCGTAACGTTTCTTACAGGATCCAGCTGAGCAAGTCCATCGGCAATGAGCCTCAAAATCTTGTTTTGTGAGAGATATTTGACTCCTTCTGACGTGCTAGCAAGTGTCTCAAAAAGGGCACAACCTATCTTGGTGAATGTTTGGTGTGACTAGAGATTGTACATGCAGGTTAGCATATAGTCAAAGATGCTCCTTCCCACATCCTCCCAATTTCTCAAGTCAAACGCTTACCTCACTGGCAGGCTGGTTGGAATAGCGATGGTTCAGTGGCCGGTAGAATGCCAAGAGTCGTTTTGAAAATTTTGTCCCGCGGACTGCTTCGTCTAGTCGCCGTGGATTGAGCATAGGTCCCTGAATTATCTCCAAAATCAAGTTCCATCTCCATTTTGAAACCTCTTTGGTGCTCAGAACCTTTTGACAATAATACCGAGATGATGAGTTAGTACCATGCCCACAATAACTCCACTTCAAAAACGTTATAGCGCATGCTACATACAAGGGTATCGTTTAACAAAGTTCGGAAGTTTTGCTCGTCGAGCTGTGTTCCAACACGCTGTTTGATCCTGTCCAGCTGCCGTTGACCACGATTGTCGTCATATCTAATAAGAGGGTTGTGCTTTCAATATCAGCTAAAAGATGCAAGCCCGATAATATGAAAACCAGGATCACCACTATACCTTTCAGCAAGAAGCCCAGTCGACGACCGGCTCAGAGTGTCGATAAGCCGAAACGCGTTCGTGGCGACATGCCGAAGGACTTGGTCATCAAAATTGGATGCGATTTTAAATAACGAGGGGAGGGTTTGCATAGGTATGCTTTTTGAGGTGGGGAGGACCTTGTGCGCCAGCTGCATCAGTTCCGAGATGAGCACGGTCGCCTTCCTAATGATTTTTTGGTTGTCGATATCCCCAGGCTTGGGCGACTTGCTATCGTCTTCAATTAACGAAATAAGCGTCTAATGTACGGGACAGAGTCTTGGTAAGGACGGTTGTTTGACGCAAAAATAACACGAGGAGGCTATGTCGCAAGACACTCGACTCGTTACCTCGATAAGCCCAGTGTCGATGAACACCGTCAACACAACACTTTGATGATGATCCACAAGACCCATAGGCTGAGCATGCGTAGTCCAGTACCGCTCATAATCTTCCTGTGATGGTTTTACTAAGGTGTAGTGAATTCCGAAGGCAGCATGCGAGTTAGGACTGATAGGGAGCGGACATAAAAAATACGAGTTACGTGCTGCTCAGGCTCTTACCAGTCTTTCCATTCATGAATTCCTTGAGCCATTTGGGTGTCTGTATTCGAAAGACTTCAAACAACATATCCAGAAGAATCCTCTGTAACAGGAAAAGAAACAGAGTTAGAACGCCTGCTTCTGTTCAAGACGAGACAAGAAACAACCTGCAACAGGTAGGTTGCGTACCTTGTTTTCTTGAATGGGCAGCTTTATTGACTGCACCAATGAACGGATAGCTCTCTTGTCGTTGGCACATAGATCAAACAAACCAGCCCAGGATCGGACCATAGAAATGACGATCCGTGCAGCTGCTTTCACTCGTTCCAGATAGGAGGGTCCCATAGAATAAATGTCCGTGAACACAGCCATCACCATCTAGAGTATCATCATAGAGATAAACTTTGGTAAGAACACAACGCGCTTCGCACTGAGGTTAGTTCGTTCAATGGCAAGATCGTACCTCTGAGTCAAGTCCCTGTCTGACATAGCAGCGAGTGTCGGGACTCTCTAGCATGTAAAGGAACACCTTCAGTAATGCATCCGATAAATCCTGAAGGTTGTCTGAAAGCGCCACAAGGATGGCTCGGAACCCTCCACACCGTGCCACTGGTTTGGGATCAGCCATAACTACAAGTTGAAGGTAAAGAGATGAGTATACACGCATACAGCCATAGAGAACATGTACCAGTACCCATCTTAATTGCCTTACCCATCTCGCCTAGGGTCTCCAGACACGCATTGCGGAGCTTTTCGTCCGATTGCTCCGCAATCGCGATCACTGCGCGCATGACGCCGTCCGAGAGGTGCTGCATCCCCTCCTTGGTGGTGATGAAACAGCGCACGAGCTTAAGAGCTTCTATACGTTCGGACTCCAGGCGGTGGTCGGCCATCAACGATCTATCGAAGAGGCCATTGGTACTGTTAGACTTCACGAACTCTTGGGATGGTAGGTTTGGGGTGGCAGAGCTCGCCCACATCATACCTGATAATGAACACGTCAATTTTATGCGCGGTCAATACAGGTCCAAGAGGTCCAGTCCCTGAAAGAAGACGAAGGCAGCGATATGCATTCAATCGAATCTCTCTGACTGTGCTTGCGAGACAGAATCGTAAACTGTTCCGGGAAGAGGAAGAGTACATAAGATTAGCTCTTGTTCCTGCCACACAAGCTTCCCAGTAGTGATAGTCCTTCAAGCATCTCTGCGATATTCACCATGATACAAGCTCTTGCACGGGGTATCCTGGGTGAATATGCGGGTTCTGCTTCAAAATATTGACAAGACTTGACAAATGCTCCAGACGGACTGAGGGCGAGTCCAGAAGGCTCCTGAGAGATGAAATTATATCGCCCACTGCAGAGTGGATGCTCTGCCGGTCTATACCATCGGTTAAGCAAAGGTAATGTCCGTTAGTTATAGTAGGAGGATCGACGTTTTCTAAATGGAGACGCAATCCTGAGTGCCACTCGTACCATCCTCATTGTCGGCATAGTCACTTGTTGAGAATGAATTGGAGTGGCTTCTTCTTGTTGGCACTGTGAAAGACTGGTTAGACTCTTTCAGTACATGATCCGGAATAAATCCTAGTAGATTGAACGAAAGACGTTGTCAGGTAAAAGACATCAGGTATCATATCATTATGAACGGTTGTTCTGCTGTGTTCCTAGTCCATACCATAGGATGGAGGATCGAATGCGCGCTGCTTGTAGTAGTCCAACTGAAGGTTGATCTCCGCAATTCGTTCAATAGTCGCTTGAAGCTCCAGCTCGACTTGGTTGCGCAATTTGTTGTTGCCTGTGTTCCCAACATCCTTGCTTCGATAGACCTGCAAAATGGTAGGTTTTTTCTTAGTCAGTTCACGCCTTCTATCGCCTAGTCCAGTGTGTAGTACGAGCCGTGTTGTCTGTTCATACTTCCAACAAGTTTTCGGCAGATTCCTAGATTCACAGAGCGTTGATCGTATCAGTAAACCTGGTCATGTTCATTGCTTTTTTTCGGAAGCTGTTGTCCGTTGTCGCTTTACCTTGGCCTTGGTTTCCATTTGCAGCTGGATATATAGCTCATCCATCTATGCGACAGGGATCCATTACGCGCATGGTCAGAACCAGGAGCCTTCTCAAATTCCGACTTTTCTCTCTAGGTCTGGTTTTCCGGCCCAGCCGTGACTTTTTACCTTTGCTTCCAGGTCATCATCCTCCTATCGAGATAAAACCAGGGGACACAACAGTATTTTGATACGCTTGGATCATTTTAGTACACGGTTTTGCAATTTGCATCCTGCAGCCAGCCTCCCTCTCTGTCTGTCTGTTTGGTTCAATATCGAAGGACCACGAGCAAATACGTTACATGATCTTGGTCCTGCTCGTCTAGTTCCTGATCAAAGTTGTCTGTGGTGTCTGGATCGTCCGAGTCTTGCATATCCCCATCGTCCAGCCCCATACCGCCGTCATCACCCTGTGAAGTGGTCCAGGAGGCGGGGCCTTCGGTGACGGGGAGGATAGGCGGTGAGACCTCAGAGTTCAGTTCCTGTGACGACTCCATGAATGGTGACGAGTGAGAACTCATTGTGAAATGTGTGAGGTGTGGTGCCCTGTGGTGTCTGTGGTTGGTCGTGAACCCGAGCGAGGTACTATTGTTTCCTCAACTGACTATTTTCTTGTCTGTGGGAAGGTGGTTGGCAATGATGAACGGACGAGAGAAAGAGAAAGAAAGAGAGACTGGAACAAGGGGGAACGGACGTGTTTAAAATGATGGGGCAGAGGGGCTGGTTCCAATGATGTCGATGTCTCTGGCCTCGCGAAATGTGGTTGCCCTGTGTCCGACTCTCCAAGCTGCTTCGATGGCTTTCTCCTCGTAGTGGATGATGAATGATGGATGGATGGATGGCTGTGGTGTGCGTACGAGTGAGTGGGTGTGTGTGTGTGGTCACTGTGGTGTGTGCAATGGTTTGTCTGTTCTGAGGAGCTCCTTGCTAGCGCTTTGCCTTCCTTTTGCCTGTCCCTTTGCCATCATCCAATCAGACTTAAGGGTGGCTTGGGCATCAAGCCAGTCTGTCCCACCCTGGACGAGGACTGCAAATTTTGAGTTCGCGAGAACGGTGGGAGAGACTGGGACTGAGGGTCTGAGGGAGTTCCTTCGCCACTGAGCACTTCGCTTCGCCATTTTTATATTTTTATTTTTTCCTTTTGTTTCGTTGCACACCACACTCTGCATTCACACTCCTCTCCACCCAAAACCACACACATCACATACACCCTTCCCACACACACATCGTCGACAATGTCAACATCGACGAACAACATGGACGCATTGCGCGCCAGGCTCAGCGTGTGTCGGGAACAACTCGCATCCAACACGGTCTTCAACACGCCCGCACGCAAGAAAGCATTGAAAAACGAAATCAGCGAAATCGAGGCCAAAATGTCACTGGCCCTTGGCCTCGAGGACGATCTCGACGAGAGCGACTCAGACTCCACCTTTGCTAAGAGCGAGGACAAGTCCTCTTCCGCCACCACGCCCGACTCTATCAAACTCGAATCCAGCACCCCACCGTCCTCTTCATCCAGCGGATGGACCACTCCTGCCAAACGCATGCGAATTAAGGAAGAGGAGAGCAGCTATGCGCCACCAATTCACAAGCTCCACCTCAACACCAATGGCGCCATTGACACCAAGAACACCAACGTCAAGTCCGAGGCCTCAGGATCTTCTGTTTTTACTGTTCCTGATGATAACGAGAAGAACAGTGTTCTCAGTGCTCTAGCGGAGACAGGCGAAGTCTTCGACATCGACACTCTACTCAAGCAACAGGCCGAGATGGAGCAGAGGTTGGCGGATTTGAAGAGAAGACGCGAGGAAGACACGGATGAGTCCTTTGCGCGGTCCATCCAGGAGGAAGAGTTTAGGTCCTCCAACAAAGCCTCGTCCTCATCATATACATCACCGTCCTTTGCGCCAGCGTCATCTTCGTCATCCGATCTTTCCACAGTTACCAAGAATGCGCTTCAGTCTCGCCTAGAAAAGGCCCGTCAAGAGCGTATGGACGAGGAGATGGCTAGACTGTTTGCCGAATCCGACGCCAACACTTTCAACCTCACAGGATCGCCAACGAAGATCCCCGATCCAGTGCACCGACCCACCAGTACACCTGCATCAGTATATCCTATTTTCAACAAACAAGCCTCATGGAGCTCATACTCACAGCCAAGTATCGCTCCGCACACTCCTGGACACCCAATCATGAGTGCGTTCGGAACCAACCCTTTTTTTGCAACTCCAGGAACTAGTCAACATGCCAGCATGGCTAGCCAGCATGCCAATATGGTCGCCAATGCTCGCGCTTTCCCACAGCCAGGTCAGGCGCCAGCCCCAGGCAGTAGCACTACTCCTACAAGTAGCAGCACTACTCCTGCAAACAATTTGCTCCAAAGTGTCGCGACTTCTATCTACGGTAATTATTGATACCTTGACATCTAAATATCCTAATGTTCACTGTACAACTAACCCTTTCTCCCTTTCTTGGGAAACTAGATGCGGCTATGGAGGCCACTAGACGGGTGGCAAACTCGACGATCGACTTGACCAAGCCACTGATTGATCTGACGAAGAATGTGGTTGAAGTTGAAAGCTCGGGCGATGAGGATGGCCACCCTACTCACTATGGCTATGGCTACAACTATGGCAACGAGTATGGTTTTGTTGACGACGAAGACGATGACAGTGATGGCGAGGGATCTGGCTGGCTGTATGACTACTATAACCAGCATTACAACCAACAGTACAGTAGTAGTCACTACGGCAGCTCACACTACAGCCAGGTTCGAGACTTTGCGCGCAATCTCACCCAAGATGAGTCCGAGAAAGAGTTGCGTGATTTATTGGCCAACATTCAGTCCGCCGAAGAAGAGATTCCGCCAAAGGACCGGACTGGGACTCCGGAAGGAATGTCCGACGACATTGTTCTCTTGGAGCACCAAAAGATCGGATTGACGTGGCTGCAGAAAATGGAGGACGGTACCAACAAGGGAGGAATTCTTGCCGATGATATGGTATGTGATTTTGATGAAGTCACTGTTGAGAATTCAAGGATTTTTACTGAACACATATTGTGCCCTTTTCCCATCCGATCAGGGCCTTGGAAAAACTGTGCAAGCGATGGCATTGATTGTGTCGCGCCCCTCGGACCCTATCACGGACGATGTCGCTTGGGACAACTCCAAACCCTACTACACTCCGCCCGCTGAGAACACGCGTATCAAGACAAAAGCTACACTTGTCGTAACACCCGTGGCCCTTATGTACCAATGGGCCGAGGAATTGCGGACAAAGACACGCAATGGCCTGCTCAAAGTCCTTGTCTACTATGGATCAGGCAAAACCAAGAACCCTGAAGATTTCCGCCGATACGATGGTAAGTTGGGCTATTATTTGCTCTTAACCTTGGGCATTTGTCTAACGAACGTTTGAACGTTTTTGATTATCAATAGTTGTCATTACGACCTTCACGACGGTGAGTAACGAGTTTGCCACTACCAAGCCGGGCAGGCCGCCGAAAGAAATTGGCACACTGTTCAAGGCACGGTTTCATCGCGTTATGCTCGACGAGGCACAGGTCATCAAGAACAGGGATACCAAGGCGTCGATTGGATGTGCTGCCGTCTCGGCTACCTATCGTTGGTGCCTCACAGGTATGGTAGCTCTTTGTTTCATTTTTTTTTCTTTTTTTTAACATTTTTTTTCTCGTTCATGTGCGCATGACACTGACAATAGCGATCTGGTCATTTTATGTAGGTACTCCAATTCAGAACAGCATCACAGAGCTGTACTCACTCATACGATACTTGAATATCAAACCATACTGTGACTGGGACGAATTCAGGAGCAAGATTGTCAACCCAATGAAGAGGACCGAGGGATACAGCAAGGCAATGCAGAGAGTCCAAGCTCTGATGAAGGCCGTGTGCCTGCGTCGAACCAAGACCTGCAAGGTTGATGGCAAGCCCATTCTGGAGCTTCCTCCCCGCAACGTCGCAAAGGTGTCTATTCCTTTCTCGGCCGACGAAAAGGCCTTTTACGATGCGTTAGAGACCAGAACTCGCGAGCGATTCAATGCCTATGTGAAAGCCGGCACAGTTATGAAGAACTACTCCAACGTAAGTGCGCTGTCTTTCGTTTCAGCGTTTTTTATGTGTTTGCCCACGGACTAACATTTTTGCTTTATCATCACAGGTGCTGGTCCTTTTGTTGAGGCTGCGTCAGGCTTGCTGCCATCCACATCTCATCAAGGACTTCGAAAAGGTGCAAGATGGCTCACAAGAGAGCGGAGGAGGCAAAGACCGTGTCAAGAAGATCTTGGACGGTCTTGTTGATAGTGTGCGTACTCGTCTCTTGGAACGCGGGCTGGATGCGGTTGAGTGTCCGATTTGCATGGATATCGGTGAAGAGAGTGTCATCTTGAGCAAGTGCGGACATATTTATTGCCGCGCATGTATTACAGGTAAGGGCCCCTGAAACTATATATCTCGAGATAAATGCTAATGCTTGAATGTTCCGAGATTTACATTCTCCGTATACCTCTGTTATTTTCAGACCACTTACAACGTCACGAAGGAGACGATCGCAAGTGCCCCGAGTGCCGAGGTGTGACTTCGCTTGAGCAGTTGATCTCGGTGGCCGACTTCAATGCGCGCTTCAACCCCAAGCCTCCAGCGGATCCCAAAGGCAAGGGTATCGCCAAGGACGAAGCTACTGAAGACAATAAGCCTCTTGTGGAAGTGCCCGACGCCCTGGATGATTGGATGAGCAGCAGCAAGATTGACCATATGATTGAGGTGATCCGTGACGTGAAAGCCAGGCGAGAGAAGGTGATCGTATTTTCACAGTTCACCAGTCTTTTGACCTTGATCGAGAACCCCCTGCGTGCCCAGGGCATCAAGTACTTGCGCGTAAGTTTTTTTTTTTTGCTTTCTTAATGTGCAAAAAAAAACAGTATGCTAACGCGAGTCCTTTTCTTTTCTTGTAGTACGACGGATCTATGACGCCAAATGCTCGAAACGAGGCGGTCATCAAGATGAACGAGGATCCCCGATACTCTGTCATGCTGATCAGTCTCAAGTGTGGATCCCTTGGTCTCAACATGACCGTTGCCAACCAGTAAGCTACTTTGCCGGTCTAGAAGCTTGTATGACTTCGCCAAAAATTTCTTCTAACGACTCCCCTCTACTTTGTTTTTGTTTCATGGAAATAGTGTCGTGATGATGGACCCTTGGTGGAACCCGGCTATCGAGAACCAGGCTATTGACCGCGTTCATCGCATTGGACAGAAGCGCGAGGTGTTTGTCCATCGCCTCTGCATCCCAGAAACTGTTGAGGACCGTATTCTGGACCTTCAGGCAAAGAAGCAGGCCTTGGCCGATGGAGCCCTTGGTGAAGGAGACGTTCCCAAGCTTGCCAAGCTCGGAGTAAATGGCTTATCTTTTAGAACTATGTTTGGGCAGATCCATTACAGCAGATACACTGACCGTCCTTTTTTTATTATTTTTATTATTAGCTTCAAGAACTCATGTACCTGTTCCGGGGCAACTAAGGACACCTCGCCTGTTCACCGGGATCGTTTTCTTGCTTGCCACGCTTTTTTATTTTCCATATCTGCCAACCCTTTACTCATTGCTTTGCTATGTTTGCTGTAATTCTCTGTACAAATAATGAAATATAAACTCTTTGCTATATCAACAACACTATTCAACATGGACGCTTGGCACACTGAGAAGAACGATGGAGCTGAGCCTACAGGATTTAGATCGAAAACCATGCTTTCAATTTCCTCGTTGAGTTGGAAATGACGTCAAAGCAAACTTTGATGAAGCACTTTTGTATACAACACAATGTCCATGTCCATGAATCTTCTGCAAATACACTCTCTTATCCATCCATGTACAACTGCAAATCGCTACTCCTATGAAGCTTCGCTCCAGCCCTGTTACCCAGTTCAGCACTTGTCTTGTGACTTACATGGGTGCCTACTATATAGTGGATCAGTTCAATAGGTTCGGCGATACTAGACTCCCTACAGGTGGATAAAAAAGGAGCTGATCTTTGATCGCGACTGGACATCTCTTATTGGAAGGATGTCCTCGTTAACTGAATTTTTGTTCACATCGATTACTAGAAAGCAATCATAGTATGGCCTCACTGGACTCAGCTTGGAATCTGTTGAATCCTATCCTTTGGCGCCAGAGAGGACAGACTCAGGCTCCAGTGAATAAAGTAATAGGATCGACTTTCGTTCCCTCCCTCACGACACACATTCGAAGAACAAACGCGTCACAACGGTCGAATGTTTCGCCCAAATTGAATTTGACGTGCTCTTTTGAGAAGACAGAGAACCTGCCAAGGCAAAAAGCCAATAAAATAGGGCATCACCTCCCATTACATCGTTCTTCATCTCTTATCTTCCTCATTCTTGTCTCTCATCCCTCCTTGTCCACCCAACCAGTTCCCCGCTTTTATTCGCAACGCTCTTTTAGCCATTGACACACTTGGTCATCTTATACACCTCCTTTCCCCCCCTCATTTTCCATCCTTCCATTCCCGCCATGTCAAAGCGACTTTTTGCCTCTTTCTCAAAGTACCGGAACTCGGTTGGTAAACCTGCCAAAAACGAGGTACCTACTTGTCATCATAAACGAATTATGTCCAGGAGTGTTTGCCAGGATGCTGAGTGCCAACCCATGAAACCAACAAAAAAAATAGGATGCCTACACCGACTTCAAGCCCTCCACCAGTCCTTCAACGGACTCGAGCCAGTTGATCAAGGTCAGCCACTCCTGGATCGCGTTCAAGCATGCCAACGGAGGTAAAACAGGGGAAAGACTACGCTCACGATGATTACAGGCAAGCAATCGTGGATCCTGTTCCAAGAAGAAAAAAGCTAACGCTTAGTCTTTGCCTTCTGCGTAGGAGCAATCGGAGTTCTTCCTGTAGAAACCGTTGGCCGCGTAGGAAGCGACATCCAGGTGCTTAGTGCCCACGGCTCGGGCGTCTCAGACTGGGAGTTCAGTCCGTTCGATGCCAACCAACTGATCACTGGATCCGACCAAGGCGAAGTCAAGGTTTGGTCGATCTCAAAGGACGGTGACTCGGCTTCTTTCCAGCTGGACCTCACTATTGCCTCAGGGACAGGAAAGGCTATCGAGACTATTGCTCATCATCCAACAGCGAGAGGAGTACGTTATTTTTACCGCGATCAATTAGACTTGCGAAAGTTTGCAGCATTTTTTGGCGCCTGCCTAATAACTGTGTCTCCTTTTCTGTGGTATTAGATCATCGCTACTGCCTCCAACAACATTGTTCAGATTTGGGATATCACTGGTAAAGAGCAAGGATCAACTTTGTCGACAGCATCATACACTCTTACCCATCCTAATGTTGTATCAAGTGTCACCTGGAAGGCGGACGGAACTTTGCTCGCCACAACATGCAAGGACACCAAGATCCGGGTGTTTGACCCTCGTCAGCAGGAAACACCCACCCAGGTACGATATGCTATGATTTATATACAGGCTCAAGGACATTATGAGGTTTTACTTATGACTAATGTTCCTTGTTAATAGGAGTGCCTCGGTCATCCTGGGAACCGGCCATCACGTGCTGTGTGGGTCGGCGAGAAGGATTTGCTCTTCACAGTTGGATTCAACAAGATGCGCGAGCGCGAGTTTGCTCTCTGGAACACCAACGACCTCAACAAACCACTCGATCTCAAACGCATGGATTCTTCCAACAGTTTGATGATCCCACTCTACGACGAGGATACCTCTATTATGTTCCTTCCTTCTCGCGGCGAGTCTATTGTTCGCTGGGTCGAAGTCGCAGATGCTGCACCTTATTTAACGGAGGGTGTTGCATTCTCCTCTCAGGGATCTGTGGCTGGAGCAGCGCTTGTTCCCAAGCAGCTGATGAAAGTCATGCAGGCCGAGATTGCCAGATTGCTCGCCGTCACCCCCAACGGCATCTGGCCTCTTAACTTTAACGTTCCTCGCAAGGTGAGCACAGATCGAATATTTTCATCTTGACAATTTACTAGCGACAAGAGGATCCTCACTCACTTAACATCCTTTTCTCCGACCCTTCCAAATTAGTCATATCTCGACTTTCATGCCGACATTTTCCCAGATACAAAGGCGCCTGTGGCAGCACTGGAAGCCTCGGAGTGGCTCAGTGGTGAGAACAGGGAGGTTCCACGCGTTTCGCTCGACCCAGGAATGGCAGGGAAGCCCGTGTGGGCCCAGAATGCTACCAGACAATTACCCCCTGCGCCTCTCCCAGCATCTACCGCCAAACCTCCAACGCCAGCTCCAGCACCAACCTCAGCACCTACAGCAGTTCCTGCCAAGGCATCACCCCCGCCGTCCCCCCTATCCACCCCATCCACCCCTTCACAGACTCTAGCTCAGGGTGCAACTCCCCCCGTTTCAAGCTCGCCAACTGTCAAGGAGGAAACAAAGAAGGAGCCTGTTGTTACACCACCAACATCTCGATCTCAGCCCACGTTAAGGCAGTCTCCACTTCGACTCGGTACGCAGCAGGCGTCTAAGTTCCGGTTCTTGACTTTCAAGCCGTACCACGTCAGCGAGCACTTTGAAAGCATTTCAGGACTGAGCATCAGTACGCTACCAGAGTGCAATCTCATTGAAGTACGCCACCAAAGACATGTTTTTTTTTTGTATCCCAAGGGGTTTTAAGCGTATCCTTACCTCCATCTCTTTATGTTCTCCACTCGCAGATCAACCACAAGTTCTTGGCTCTCCCACTCCACGGCACAGGTGGAAGAATTGGAATCCTCAAGGCCTCTGAACCTGGTCGTGTCGGCAAGATCCCAGCGATCGTCTGCTCATCGGACCTGCTTGGGTTCAAGTTCGATCCCTTCAACCCCAACCTGCTTGTAACAGCGTCAGACGACACCAAGATCAAGGGATGGATTATTCCCGAGGATGGACTGAACAAGGAGGAGAACGATGTGACAAAGCCCGAGTGGGTCTTGAGCGCGCCTACCATGGACAAGATCTCGACCATCAAGTTCCACCCAACAGCCAGAGATGTTCTGCTATCGGCATCCATGGACAGAGACGACCCTACCTTGCGCCTCTGGAATCTCAAGGAGAAAAAGGCTGAGGTCACTATCAAGGGCCACAAGGACGCAGTAAGTACTTCTTTACCTGTCCTGCTCTCGGATCACATGTTTGTATATGATCACTAACTCCACATTGTCTATTCGTCCTTTCAGATTTTCAGCTGTGACTTTAACCACACTGGAAGCAAGATTGTGTCTGTGTGTAGGGACAAGCGGATCCGTGTGTGGGATGCCTTGTCGGGCAAGCTCCTTCAAGAGGGTCCTGGCCACGACAGTGTCCGTTCATGCCGTGTGCTTTGGTTGGGCGAGTCCGATCTTGTTGCTAGTGTCGGTTTTGGCAGAGGAAGTCAGCGCGAGATTCTGCTGTATGATTCCAGGGATCTCCAGCAAGGACCTATTGATAGGAAGCTTATGGACATGTCGCCCGGTGTGCTTGTACCCCACTATGATCCCGACACTTCTGTCCTGGGTGTCTCTGCACGCGGTGACCGTGTGATGAAGCACTTTGAGATCTTGATCCAGGGCACCAAGGAGGATGTCAAGGGTGGCAAAAGCCTGTTTGTGGATGTGGCCAGTCTTGAGCAGGGCACCCTTCAGCAGGATGTGGCGTACTTGCCCAAGAAGTACAATAACGTCCAGGAAATTGAGCTGTCCAAGATGTACCGGTTGACGTACAACTCTGTAGAGGTGATCCGGGTGTGTGTACCCCGCAACAAGAAGGAGTACTTCCAGGACGACATCTTCCCTGTTACGGATGATGTTGAGACACCTACGCTTGAGGCGAGCGAGTTCTTTGCAGGCAAGACGGTCACTGCTCTCAAGAAGCTTGATCTGTGTCCCTCTGGCATGGAGTCTCGTAAGGACTCATATCATATCGATTCCAATGCTCATCAAATCGCGTTTCAATATGTTATTGACAATACCTTTTTTTTTTTTTTGTTATTTGATATGACAAAATAGTGTCGCATCATGTGGCCATGACCCCTTCTACTCCTCAGCAAGGCGGCAACTCGCTGGACAAATTCTTGCAGGGCAAGCAGCAGGTGGCAGATGATGAGAAAAAGCGACTGGCAATGGAGCGGATGTTTGAGACAGCCAAGGAGTCCAAGGCAGACCGCGATACGCTTGTGCCTGACACAGGGATCATTGACGACGACGAGTGGGATGATTAGTTAGGCCACTTGTATGTATCACACATCATACATGTAATCTAAATATTTTGAATCGAGATCCTTATTGTTGTTTCTTTACATAATGTTCTGTGTGTTTATGTTTTTAAGAGAGAAAGAGTTGGCCCATGCACTCTTCTCTCGATCTCTCGCTCTCTTGTTTTCACTCGTTCAATTCAATCGCTCTTTCTTTTGTGTGCCTTGCCTTGCCTTGACTTGCTTTTGGTTGCCCTTGTTTGCAAATAAAAAATAATAATCTTTTGTTCATTTGGCCGATCCTATTGAGAAGCGAACAAACAATGCACATAATAAAAATAGTAATAATAGTAATAATAATAATAATGAACTCTGGCGAGTTAACCTAACCTGACCTGACTACTCCATGTTCACATCACCCCTCCCCTCCCCAACGAACGTTGTCAAGGCTCGTACGGGTTGACCTCGACATCTAAATGAATGAATATGTCTGCCCCTGTTTGTTTGATACGTTGATCTATGACATCCTCGACATTTGAAAGTGAGTGCAGTGCACACGTGCCACCTATTCAATCAAGGCTATTGCGGTCCCGAGTCACGATGGCGAGTAATTTTAAAAAAAAAATCGCCCAAGCCAAAGGACTACAATAATAGCCCTCTCTCGTCCTCGCCACTCACTTTCCCCCTTTTCCTACTCTATTCCTTTCTTTCCTTCCTTTTTGTTCGTTTCTTTTCTTTTGTTTTAAAGTACTCTTCCTTTTCATCCAACACCGCTTTCTTTACGCTCTTCTCTTTCTTTATTCAGAACAAAACGACCCAATACAGAAACAAACACTCTTCTCTTTGCTTAGCAGGGGCATCTCACGCAATACACTTCCAGTAAAGCAAAAAAAGAAAAAGAGTAAGCAAAGCACACACTCGCGCACACACACCATATTGAATAGGGACATCCTCACACATCCTCCTCCTCGACCTATATCACTCGTCAACAACAACCAGAGACACTCCATCCACGGTACTTGCTCACTCCTACACACGGATTCGCAACAACCACACCACACCCAAACCACCCTGCACACACACACACTCACCCCTCTCTCTTTCTCTATCTGTCTGTCTCTCTCTCCCTCCCGTATTCCCCATACATTCTGAACATGTTCGATGTACGATGGATGGTGCTTGAGCTTCTTTTCTCTTTCCTTCTTTCCCTCGGTCGCACACGCTATTGCATTCAACCCCAACCCATGAAGCCATGCATTAAGATGGAGTGTTTGGGAGAGGGCACTTGAATGCAAGAGTAGAGAGAGAGAGGACGGTGGCAAAATGAACATACTCGAGACTTCCCAATGCTTTCTTGCATAAATGGGGTGTGGGTGTGGGTGTGGGGTTGGGTGCACATGACCTGCTTTTCTTTTTTTTTTTTTTTTTTCCATTTCCCCAGCCCATTCCTTCCAGTTCATTGCCGAGGCAATCTTCCCAGAGCTTAAAAAACGCAAGGAGGAAGGAGGAAGGAGGAGGGAGGGGATGGAAGGGGGGTGTGAGCTTTCTTTTTCATTTTTTTTTTTTTTTAAAAACCACGATCCAGCACGAGCGAGCCTGTAGCGTAGTCATGTTCGAGGAGAAAGACAAGGACCTCCCCTTCCTCCGTTGGGAGTGGGCGTCGTCATCATTGTGGTTTTTCACCGTTGTGGTTGTTGTATTGGACGTGATGCCTTGTTGGCACCTTCATGTATGTGATGTGTATGATGTGCACCCCCCCCCCCCTCGAGATATCCGTTTTTTTTGTTGGAGTATTCAACGGGACATGACATGAGACACGGTGCCTGAAAAAAAAATTGGGCCCAAAAAAAAAAAATAGTCGTTCCTGGGCACAGAGAAAGTGAGGTTGTGAGGTTGAAGAAGTGTGAGTGAGGAATAGTGGAATATTGCTATGTATTAATAGCACATGAACGATTGTACATGGTACTGGAGTGTGGGAAAAAAAAAGAGAGTCTTGTAAGGAAGGAACAAACGGGGAAAGGGAAGAAAAGCTATTGACCAAGTTGTCATCTTGGACGTGGTCTTGCTTGCTGAAGGGAGAACGCGTTTCTAACTATCTCTCCTTGATGTTCAAGTATCTCTTATTAGGTCACGTTGATACCCGGCAAAGACAAGGAATAACCAGAACAAGCACGGGAAAGCAACCAGGACCCCCAAGGACCAATCACTCAAGCCAGAGACATGTCCTCGTATCACAGCCAGAGCCACAACTTTGTTGGTTCAACAGCCCGTCCGTTTGGATCGCATCCTCCGACTGGACAGATGTCCTCTCTCGGAACCCACGCCTCTCAACCCCCGCAAACATCGCACCAACAGCATTACGCAACCCATCTTCACCATGCCACCGCCAACACCACCAACACCACCAACGCCACCAACACCACCGGCACCAATAACAACAACTTCGGGATGGGTTCATTGGCCAATAACTACAAGATCGACAACCCACGGGACTCGCGCACAAATGCTGGTCTCCAGGGCTACAACAGTATGTCCAGCGGGAATTGGAGCAACGGAGACCTGACATTTGGTTCCACCCAGTCGAGTGGCCAGCTCTCGCACAACATTCTTGCCCCACACCACACAACATCATCGTCCTTGCCACTGTCACCTTATTCTCAGCCATCGACCTCTTCTCAGGCGCAGCCACAGGCCTTCATGTTCTCGACGCACAACCAATCACCCACTCAAGTCAGAGTAAGATCTTCGATATTATTGTGTGAACCGAGTGACTTCCGTAACTGACCTACTTTTTATCCTCTTTTAGACATCGTTGCCCGCCACACAGCAAACGCCTCAACCACCCTACAGCTCGCATCACACACCCACCCACCAAGGCTCGTTTGGCACCTCACTCCTATCCTCAGCGCCACCATTGTCTCGCCAGACCTCGGCTCCAACCAGCGTAACCAACGGACTCAAGTCGCCTGCCGCGCTCACGAACAACTCTCTTGGTCGGAACTACTTGGACTCGGTCTCAATGGGCCATAGCACCTCCAGTCTTGGTTCCACCAACAGCTTCAACATGCCGACTTCATTGAATCACCATCAATATACCACCTTCCAACAACCGCAGACGCCACAGGCCCCTCAACAGCAGCATCAACCTCATCAATATCACCCCCAACATGTCCAACATCCTTCTTCCACTCCCCAACAACACCAACAACAACAACAACCACAACAACAACAACCACAACAACCGCAACAACCACAGCAACAAATCCAACCTCAGAACACACATGTGCATCAATACTCAACCCCTCATCATGCTTCGCACTCATCTGTGAGCCAACCCCTGTCCCAATCACAACCACTTCGGCATATGCACCGTGACAGCTTTGATCCTTTGCGCGACCCTCAACCTCTCGTTGCTCCACCCACGCCGCCAACTCCAGCCCCTCCAGCCCCAACCTTGTCGGCACCTGCTCCAGAAAAGGTCAAGGGAAAGCGAGGCCGGAAAAAGAAGGTGGTCGATGAACCTGCGGTCCCACCACAACCGGTGCGCCCTCCTCCCCCGACTTACACCCATGTGCCTCCTCATGTTCCCGTGACCATGCCGTTGCCATCAACCACCATGGCCAAGAGAACCAAGAAGCAAGAACAGATGTTCCAGCACGCCCAACAGCAGGAGCAACAGCAACAACATGTTCACCACGTCCAACAACAAGCACAACAAGTTCAAGCACAAGCACATCACGTACGGCAGCAAGCTCAGTTGCAAGCTCATCTGCAGGCTCAGCACCAAGCTCAGCAAGCTCAGCAAGCACAGCAAGTACAGCAAGCACAACAAGTACAGCAAGTACAGCAAGCACAACAGGTACATCAGGCACAGCAAGCACAGCAAGCCCAAGCTCAACAAGCCCAGAGGCAAGCTCAGGTCCAACAGCAAACGGGGCAGGAAAAACAACAACATAATGTTCAAAGACACTACCAACAACACCCTCAACAAGTTCAACAACAACTTCCACAGCAAGTTCAACAGCAAGCTACACAACAACCTCAGCAACAACCACAGACACAGCAACAAACACAGCAGATCCAGCTGCCGCGTGCAACAGCGATGCCCGCCTTGCCTCCCACATCCTCCTCGCAACCCTCAGGTGCACCCAAGATGACCAAGAAGCAAAAGATGGCCCAGAAAGCTCAGCAGGATGCATTGAAGGCACAACAAGAGGCCGAGAAGGCTCAACAGGCTCAGGTTCAACAACAGCTTCAGATGCAGATGCAACGTCAGCAAGAACTTCAACGCCAACAGCAGGAACTGCAGCAGCAGGAGATACAGCGCCAGCAGCAGCAATTTCAGCAGCAGCAGCAACAACAGCAACAGCAACAACAACAGCAGCAACAGCAGCAGCAGCAGCAACAGCAACAGCAACAACAACAACAACAACAACAGCAGAAGATGACTGTCGCACCACCTGTGCGTCAAAAGAAGCCAACCAAGGCACAGCAGCTGGCGGAACAAAAGTTGCAGCAACAACAACAACAGCAACAGCAGCAACAGCAGCAACAGCAGCAACAGCAGCAACAGCAGCAACAGCAGCAACAACAAGTTCAACAGATGCTCCAACAACAGAAACAGCACCAACAACAGATGGATCAGTTCCGCCTGCAACCTCAACCCCAACAGCAACAACAACAACCTCAACAACAACAACCTCAACAGCAACAACTCTCATCTGGCCCTGGACGCAAGCGCCAACCCCAAGGTCAAGCCCCTCCATCGCAACCTCAACCACATCAAAAACCAGATATCCTTCTTCCTCCCACCACCTTGGGAGTGACCCGCGCAGGTGTTCACCCCAATGGCAAGCCCAAGCGACCACCCAACGCGTTCCTGGTCTTTTCTAGTGTCCGTAGGCGAGAGCTGCAGAAGATGTACCCACATCTCAAGACAGCTGACCTCAGCAAGTTCCTGGGTGACGAATGGCGTGACATGGATGCAGTACGTATTATTTATTTTTTCTTGAGCTTATTTTGTGATATTTTTCAAGTTTCACTCGAAGTTAACCATATTTTATTTCTCGAAATACTTTGTAGAATAAGAAGATGGGATACACTTTGAGGGCCAAGGGCATCAAGGACGACTTCCAGATCACCAACCCGGACTATGTATACACACGTCGCACATCCAAAAAGCGATCCTATGAGGACTCTGGCTCCGGATCCAAGAGATTCAAGGGTTCCGACGAGGTAATGTTTCTGTATATGTTACAAATTTCGACTCTGTTGATGTAGGATCTAACCAACACTATATTTCTCTATGTTTATAGAATGGAGGAGAGTACGCTGCAAGCATTGGACTGGATCCCAATCGACCTCGTCGACCCATGAACTCGTATCTGATCTTTAACAAAGAGATGCGCCACAAGCTCCTCCTGGGCAACGCCAACTTGACCGTGACCGAGATTTCGCGTGCGATTGGCCAACAGTGGGCCACCATGGCACCCGATCAGAAGCGCATCTATGCCGAAAAGGCAGAGACGATCAAGACACGGTTTATGCGCGAGAACCCAGACTATGTGTACTCGCGACGAAGCAAGGCCGAAATTGCTGCATCCGGTGCGTTGCGTCGTCGTGGTGGATCGACCTCTTCAGCTCATGTGATGGCGCCTACAAACACCAACACCGGTGGTGCTTCTAAAACCAAGAGCAAGGTCTCGGAGGCCAAGAAGGGCGACAAGGTCTCCAAGGGTAACACGATCACCAACCAGGGGGTGATCAACAAGGCACCCGTTACAGCTCCAACCAAGACGCGGGCCAAGAAGAAGGCCAAGGACCCCGATGCGCCCAAGCACCCTATTCCGGGGTTCCTGTTTTTCCGGAGTGAGGAACGCGAGAGGATTCGACAAGAAAACCCCGACAAGGCGATCCCTGCGTTGGCGGCCAAGATGTGGAACGAGATGACGCCCGCACAGAAGGAGCCGTGGCAAAAGATGGCGGCCAAGGACAAGCGGCGGTATGCAGAGGAGATGCAAGCTTACTCGGCCAAGAAGGGACGACAGCACAAGGTCCGGTAGAAGGAAAACCCAACATGTATATATCCCTCGTTATTTTCGTTTCATTTTTTTTTCCCACACGTGCGTTTTGCGTTGTATTAAAGAAGAACAAGTATGTATTTTTGTCCATGTTTCATGCCATGCATGCGCCTCTTTTCCCCGTAGATGAGATCTTTGGACCATGAGCAAAAAAAAAAAAAAAAAAAAAAAAAAAAAAAAGAAAGAAAAAGAGTATGAAAGAAAGGAAAAGAAGAAAAGAAGCGGACATCCAACACACACATGAAGAAATGTATGACTCCCAGACAAGACAGAGTCCAAGCCCACACGGTAGACTTTTTCAGAAACTCTCTCTCGTAATAAACACTCGATATCCCTTGTTCATATGTCGGGCATGTAGGGTATGCTGGATGACATAAAGCAAAGACGAGAGAGGTGAGAAGAGAAGGAAAAGGTTAGGTTTTCATGCAGAACTTGCTGCTATGCATGCCTTGGTTCAGCCTCAGTTTCGGAACTCGGATTTGACCCAATCGAGCACTCGCTCATTCGGGCGTCATCCCAAGCAAGAGGCAAGGGGCGTACTGTACTTGCGAGTAGAACATTTTATTATCGATCGAGTGCGGGGTCTCGGTCCAGTGGGCCTCATATTCGGGCAAATGCCCTGTTTTGAAGCTATTTGTCGTGTGTGTGTGCCTGATTGCCTTGATTGTGGTCTGCGGTTTCAATTAGGGCGCCTTTCTCTCTTTTTTTTTTTGTTTCTTTCTCTTCTCTTTTTCCTCTCTTTTCCTTTTTGTTTCCTCACACTGTCAGGTTCTCGCATAGAGAATATATTTCAACCCTTCCCCAGATCTCGATTGAGAATCAAAATCAAACCCCATTCATTGTACATACATCACATTTACCATTCCTTTTCTGTTTGCTGTTAACAACAACAACCCCTTGTAATTATTATCTATTCACTTTGATACTCGCTCTATCATCATGGTGGCCCCTGCACTCATGGACCAGCAGCAGCATCGTTCCCCGTCTGCGCTTGAGAGCATACCCGTCAACAACAGACACTCCTTGCCTGTTCAACGGACGCGCACAAAGTCAATGCACCTCCCATCCTTCTCCAATACCCACCCATTGGTCATGGCTGCTTCTTCTCCCTCGTCTCCTCCTTCTCTCTCCCCTTCTCCTCGCTCTTCCCTCGAGTCTGCAAAGAAACGACCACATCCTCCATTGGTCATCTCCATGCCTCAGCCATCTCAAACTAATAACGACCTCACACGCTCCACTACTGCCTCAACGGCTTCCACACCTTCCGTTCTTAACCGAGTGAAGCGCTCCTTTTCTCGGACGATCAAGAGCGGCCGAGTCGCCGACAAGCCCGAGGCTTCGCTTACTTATGAATCTCACGCCAAACCCAACCCCACCTCACCCTCTTCTCTCACATCACCTGTTTCCTCCAAAAGATCCTCCATCACTTCAATACCACCACTCTCCCCATCCTCCCCCACTTCCTCACGCGCATCCATCATGTCTATTCATCACCAACAACCCCACCATCCACACTACCACCACCATGTCCACCGCAAGAGCATTATTTTGGACCCCATTTCAGAAGAACAACCATTGAGCGAGGCCAAGAAATCGGGCAAGCTCAAGCGGTGGCAGTCCAAGTCCTCGGCCAAGCTCAAGAAATGGCTGCACATCGACACCCCCTCCAGAACACCATCTCCCGACCACGACAACAACACCACTACACCCTCGACACGGCGAGACAGCAATGCTACGACTTGCAGCAGTCGTGTCAGCCACGACGACTCTCACACTTCCTCAATACGCTCTTCGCCCAACACATCCATGCCCCCTTCCCCTGCCCTATCTGCCAGATCTGTGCTCAATTCCTTCAGTTCCCGTCCTACATCCCTACCACCTCCAGCTCTTCAAGACATTGTTTCTCCCCCTCCTCCAGTGCCCCGCCGGCGCAGTCTCCCAGCACGTTCTGAAGGCAGGCCTCTTTCGAGCCATGGCCGGATACTTCCTCGATCGACCTCGCTCCGCGCATCATCTGTTGGTCGGTCGCCTCCGGGTAGGATCCCACCCAGATCCTCGTCCCTCCCACGATCCTACCGCTCCTCACTCAAGCGCCGCTCCTTGCTGGGTCGAACCTTGTCTGGCGAGATCACGGTGGTTCCTGAATCCCAAGAAGAAGCGTCATTCTACGCAGCGCTTGCCCAAGTCGCTGCCGAGGTGGACGAGGTCATTGCAGCCGCGACAGAGTCTGAACCCGAGTCCGAATCCGAGTCGACGTGCTCTGTCCGGTCGCGGTCTTCTGAAACGCTGCTCTTGTCCGAGTGTGAGGAAAGCGAACACAACACACCCAAGCACGAGAGTATCCTTCGATCTTTGAGGCGGCCCTCGTCGTCGTTGGAAGTTGTTTCACCTGAACCCGTTTCCATCCCGTGGTCTTGCTCGGATGTGTTATTCGATCGGCCGGTGGCCATGGAGGTGCTCGAGGATATGGAGGCCATAGAAGAGGTTCAGGCGCTGGTGGCCGAGCAGTTGGAGCAGTACGAGCAATCGACGACGATCATGTCGGTTGATGTTGTTCATGGTAAGCCTATAGGATAACTATTTGTTTGATTGTTTGTTTGTGTTTTTTTTTTTGGCTTCGCCCAAATCATCGTGTCGTTTCATCCTTGCCCCTCATTGGCTGACACACTCCTTTTGTTGGTTGACAAATAGGCATCGACAACTCGATCCAGCTGGACATTGACATTCCTCACAAGACTGAGTGTGTGGATATTAGCTTGGAACATTGTTCGCTACCTAAACCCGAGGTGGCCATCGTGGAGCCCGCGCACGTTATCGAGGTCTCGGAAGCCGAACCCGTCGTTTGCCATCAAGAGGAGGAAGAGGATACGACGGAGGAGGCTCCACCAAATGAGGTGGTTTTCACCTTGCTCCGCGATGATGAAGAAATTCTGGATCGCGCCCACGTCGCCATTTTAGCTCAGGATGAAGAGGGTCTCCTCGAAACACCAAAGCAGAATGACAACATCGAGGAGGGCAGGATAGACGAGCACCTGGATGACAACGTCGACGAGGATACTATGGTCCTCACTCGGGGCATGTCTATCGAAGAGCCAGAACCACTGGATGTGGTCCTAAAAGAGGCCACCATCGAGGTCAAAGAAGAGGAGAACGAGCTCGCCGTCACCATGTTTTGCGAATCTGAGCCGATCCTTCCCATGCATGACATTGCCCTTGCCTTCGATGAGGCCGCTTCTTTCCACTCTGACGCCGAGGTTGTTGACGAAAATCTGGTGAGCGAGGAGACACAACAACCTATGTCGGAGGCGGCTGACAACATGGACCAACAAGTTGTGGTCGATGAGGCCTTTGAGGAGGAGGATCAAGTCGAGGAAGTCGTCTTGGCGCCACCAGTTGAAACCATCTCGGATCTCGTTGACGACTATGTCATGGATGTCAAGGAGGAGGCAGACGAGGAGGTAGAAGCGATCGTCGAGACCACCATCGAAGATTCCGAAGTCATGAAAGACCCTGTTGAGGGGCGGGAGTTTTCGTCTGTCATTCCTGTAGAGGAACCAGAAATCGTGTCTGTCCCAGACGAGATCGCCATGGAAGCAACTCAGGAGCTCGTGAAGGAGGTTGCACCCATGGAGATCGAGGCTTCGACAATAGACATCCTGGTCGAGGCTGAGGAAAAGGAGGAGGTCAAAGAAGTCAAGTCTGACGAAGCTTTCGAGGCTGTGGATGAACTGGCTATTATCGTTGCCTACGAAGAGCCTTGTCAGGAAGTGGTTTCATCGATGAATCCATACAAAGCAGCCAGCCCCATGCCTTCTCCTGAGCTCCACCCCGTTGACCAGGACAATCTGGACATTGTTCCGCTTGTTCTGACGGTAGTTGACATCATTCCCGAGCCAAAAGTCGAAAGATCCGTCATGATCCAAGAAGATACCCATGTTCACCATGCCCAGGAGGGCCCTCTTTCAACGAAGGGAATTGTCTGGGATGCCCTCCAGGAGTTGCACCCGCCCGCGGTGTCTCCCTGGAAGCGCGCCTCTCGGTCGCCGTGGCTCTCGGCATCCTTCTGGCTGCATGGACAATAAGTTTTTTTTTGTTTTTGATGTAAACTCGTTTGTAAATAAAATAAAATAGCGGCACACATCACCATCAGTGTGTGAAGACATCAGAACCAAATGACCAAGTGGCCCAGGTGAGAGGAAATGGGTGGACATGAGTGCGGTTTACACTCTCGGCCTTTTCTGTGTTGCCTTGTTTTCATCTTCTTGCTCTCCTCCCAACTCAACACTTTTGCACGCACACTCCCTCGCAAACGCAGTTCCCATATACACAGACATACAACTTTTCTGCACACACATCCATCCTTCCAAACAACTACCAACATGTGCCGAGGTAAGAGTACCACTCCTGGTGACCCCCTGAAAGGAGTGCTCGCCTCGCCCTTCCCCATTTCTCTCTCTCACACACACACTCACACACCCATCGTTCGTTTTCTTCGTCACATTTAGCTCGCCCTACCCAAACCATCTGTCGCAAGGTTGGATGCAACTTTCCAATCTTTGTCGAGGCCGCGCCCGTGCACACGAGTGACGGCGGCAAGTCCGGTGTGACCCGCCACCCCTTCTGCTCCGTGGCCTGTGCCAATGCCTGTGGCGAGAACCCTCGTCCTCGCTCTGTCCCTGCTGTGCCTTACTACAACAAGATGTCCAAGATCTCCAAGGTGTGCGGCCCCCTCACCAGCGGTCTCTGCGTCCCCTCCAAGGCCTCGCCGCTCATGCCCCTGCACGCCGAGCTGCCCAAGACAAAGTCCGAGAAGGAGAAGGGCGATGAGATGTCCCGTAGCGAGCGTGACGCCAAGCTGTACTTGAGCCCTCCTCGCACCCCCTCGGCGGGTTCGGACTCGGGTTCGGACTCGGGTTCAGACTCTGACACTCTCTGAAGCCGGTGTTGGTTTCTTTCGATAAGGGTGTGCCCGCTTTGCGTGGGAAAATGATGGATTGATCGAACTGATGTCACAGGATCGGTTTGATTGATGGGGCCCCAAAAAAAAAAAAAATCTTTACTCTCTTTTTTGCACAAAGATTGCTTTTTTTCTTTTCTCTCTGCATATTTCAATACTTCTTTTCTTCCTTACACACACCTCGCAAAGGACATTAGCACTTTCGCACTTGTTTGCTTCCCTCAAAATAAAAACCCTTTGCACGAACTACCTCTCCATGATAGTTGACGTCAAATGATATCAAAGATGTAGTCGTTGTGACCTTTTATTTATTTATTTAAAGATGAATGCAAAGGATAGATCTCGGCGAGAAAGGAAAGGAAAAAGAAAGAAAAAAAAAGATACAGGGAGGAAAAGGTGCAAAAGAGAAGTTTTTTTTTTTTTTTTTTTTTTTTTTTTTTTGGGATGTCTGTGGGAAAGGTGTATGGTCTGACGAAAAGGTATCGAAGATAGAACAATGGAGGAGATCCCACTTGCTTCCATTTTTAAAAGTTTTCTATGACGCGGAACAAATTAAACAAAGAGCCATGTTAGTTTCTAAACCTCAAAAAAAAAGAAACGCCCACCACTTTTCTTCCGTTTCTTTGCTGCTTGCTTACCTTTATGCCAAAAGAACTTGGTGCTACCACGACTGAATTTCGTGCAGCACGAGTGCAGCTGCTTGCCCATCCGCTTGGGCCCGCAAAAGAACACACCGATATCCGTGTCCGCATGGTTGGCCCGGATCCGGTCAAACTCCATGTCCAGGTTAGGGCGTCCAAAACACGTCCTTGCCCTCAGTCCTGTCACTGTGTCGGCATACGCACTGTCCTCGTTGATCATCAGGTTGCCCACCTCCGAATGACGCAGACGGCCCGTCAAGAACGTGTGAATCTCAATAAACTGGTTCAAATCCTGGGACTCGAGCGCCAACAGCAATGACTGGAACCATTCGAACGACTCCTTGTCTCGACAGATCCAAAAGAAGTAAACCTTGTGCAGCTTGGTCGCCTTGGTTGGGTAGTTGACGCGGTACCAGATCGACTTGAGCACACTGGCAAAAGGAGTGACACCAATACCGGCTCCCACCAAGACAGTCACCTCGTACTTGAACACATCCTCCGAGGCTGCTCCAAAGGGTCCGTCAATCATGATCCGGGGCAGCACCGTGACCAGTCCGTTGCGGTCGCCCAAGCTCTCTTCCCACTCGCCCACACCCTCGGCATCACATCCAAGCTTCTTGGACAACTCCTTGGTAAAGTCTCCGACAACACGCATGTGGACACTGATGTAGTCCTCCTCGGGCGCACTGGTCAGCGTGAACGGGTGCCACTGCCACAAAGACACCTCGGGGCAGCACAAGAAAATATACTGGCCCGCCAGGGCGTGGCAGTTGTCCTTCTTGATCTGGATCTCGACGACCTTGGAAGGGTGCAGAATAACTCTCGAGATGACCGTCTTTTGCCGCGCGCGCCACTCACGCATCACGCGCTCGATCAAGTAGATGGTACCACTGGCGACCCAGTACTTCCAGAAACTGGCAATGTCCTTGCAGTATGGCTTGCGATCCGGGGTCAACAGGCAGAAGGCGCCGTGGAATGAGAAGAAGAAGAAAAAGATCAAGAACAAGTGGTGCCAGTACCAAAAGGTCTCAAACTTCTTCATCCGGACACTGGGCAAGGCGGTCCCGACAATGACCAACAGGACGACCAGCATGATGTGGCCCGTGTATCCGGGACCCGAGACGAACATCAGGTTCCAGAAGGAGTACTTTTCCGGGAAATCGCGTGCCAGTTTGTAAAAGTTGACATAATGGGCGAACGTGTGGACGAGCGAGAAGAACACGATGGACCAGGCGATGGCTTTGTGGAAGGTGACGGCCTTGTCGAAGGGCACGATGCGGTTGAGAGGGGTGGAGCGGAGCCAGGAGATCAGGGTTCTGCAGACGGGGAGCAGGATGACACCCGAGTCGACGTGGAGGACCAAAGCGGCGCCACGGGCAATCGGCAGAGTGATACCGACGGCTGCACGAGCGTTCTCAAAGTTGTCAGAGTAGAAGAAGTTGAAGAAGGCGAGGCCGAACAGGCCGATGTGGACGGCGATCCACAGTCCAAAGAAGATGGCACGGTTTCCTGTATCACGTAGAGTTTTCCCGCGAAGTAATTAAAAAGTGGCGCGATCCAGTATCCAGTAGTGAGTAGATTGATGAGCCAGATAAGTGGTTGATTAGGTACCGCATATGCAAGGGTACATAAATTGAAGAGAGACATGAGATATTACATGGTGAGTGATCAATAGACACGTCTGCCTAAGCCATCGCATTACAAATTCAAGCAGGGAAACCAAGAAACCAAGAAACCTGGTTTCTCGCTTGGCCAAATCGAGCAAAGTGAAACACACATCCAAAAAAAAATAAGAAAGAGAGAGAGTACAGACTAATTGGACAAAGGTCCCATGAACACAGCAATAACCCATGAGCATCCATGGGCATGGGGTACTCTCCACCCACACAGAGGATAGACAGGGAAAGAGTACATGCGGGAGGAGTAGAACAGGGGCATGGTGTAACAAAACACAGAGAACCGCGTTCCGTTCCAGGGGGAGAAGGGGGGATCAGCGACGGAAAAAAAAAGGTGGTTCAGGCACAGGAGCGGGCAAACAAAGCAGGGTGTAAAAATGGTGGCACACACCATTCCCACATCCATCTCGACATGGTGCATCCCTTCTTCACTCGCCACAAGAAAAAGAAGAACTTGTTGCATGGTGCCTGGAAGAGAGCACGAGTAAGCGAAACACACACGTAGTGGATGTATGTGTTTGTGTGTAACACCACCACAAACACACTAGCTCTTGTTCATGAGAAGGAACCCTCGGAATTGAGTAAAAATAGAAGACGCCAACACCACAAAAAGAATGCAGCCAGCAGACGGGCAATGGGGGATGGGCAAAACAGCAAGAAACAAGACATTACCTTCGTTGATCATCCAGATGCTAATCTTTTGATGCCACGAGGTCACCTCGTCAGAGCCATCGCCTTCGGGCTTGGTGGTGTTGTCCAATGGACGGAGATGGCTCAGGTCATCCCTGGGGAATTGTGGGTTGGCCGGTGGCAGCTGGCTCTGGCGGTTGGACATCTCTTGGAGACGAAAGTATGTAGGCGAGGGTGGTGGGATGAGCGAGGAGTAGGCGGTGACAGGGCGCTGTTTGGTCAATGTGGGTTGGTCGATGGAGGGTCGCCGGTTGGCAAGGGTGTTGGCCTGTGTTTGGTCGTAGTCATAAGAGGAAGACTGGCCATAGCCTCCTCCATTCTTTCTGTTACCGAATGAGGACATTCTCTCGCTCTCTCTCTCTCTCTCTCTTTCTCTCACTATGAGTGTGTGTGTGTGTGTGTGTGTGTGTGTATGTACGCTTTCGCAGTCGCTATTGACCTTGGAGCCCTTGTTCAGTTCTTCCTGCTTGGTCGATGGATGTATGTCCTGTATGTCTATGTATGCTCCTGCGAAGATGTGTTCTGTGTATGAGTGGCTGTATGCAAGAGTGCGTGCAAAGCAAAGGTGGAGAACGATAATAATGAAAGGGGGTTGGACCACGGCAAAGCGAAGGAGACGAAGGGAGTTGGGGGAAGGATAATAATAATAATAATAATGAGATATCAAGGAGATCTTTAAGGATGGATCCTCTCAATGGGCCGATGTGTCGATGGGATGACGAGCGATGGGCGAATTGGAAAATGAGGAAAACGGAGGACCGTGGCAAAAGGTTGGAAGAGACAAGAAAGAGGGGTGTGGGTGGTGTGGGCGAGTATAAATATCGCCCTCGTCTCGCTGTGCGTCGGGGAGACGACATGACAAAGACCAGCAACCCAGGGTATGTATGCACTCGAAACAGCGACATCAACACACATCTCGGCGGAAATTAAATAAATATTGGCCGTTTCGATTGCAAATGTGGGTGTTTTTATTCTGTCCTTGTTTCTGTGCACTTGTTCTTCATGGCCATTGTGTTGAGCGGATAAAGTCCAGCGTGGTGGCAAGACCAAGAGAGACGGTAGGCAAGGTACCACTTGCCACGTAGAGAAAAGAAAACAAGAGTCGTTTGCATGTGTGTGCACTACGGCCGTGTGTGGCATGTTTGATGTGCAAATATGGACTAAGTCAGAAACGTTATTGTCTGTCCATCCTCACACAACACGCACAAGTGAGGGTGAAATTATCCGTAATGTCCAACTGGATTGAGATTGGACGATTGAGGAAAGGAAACAAAGAAAGAAGGGGGGAAAAAACAAGAACCATGAAATTGGAGGATAATGACATGGAGAAGCAAGTGCACTGTGTCATGCAATATTGCCTATGTAGCTCTTCAAACCGTAGAACCCCTCCCTCGCCATGTTGTCTAGCTACGTATCTCTACGGAAATGGGGTCATCCCATCCATTTGTGGCAATTATGGTCCATCTCGCGTGGACGGGGGGAAACAGGTCGTGTTGCGTAGAAAAGCGATTACTCTTGACACAAAGATATAAGCGTCACCACTTGAAAGCCCTTGGTTGACAAAGAAAGCAGTAGCAAAGAGTGACGATCTTGGTGCGATTTTAATACTTTGGCAAAGAAGAAAGAGGAAGAAGAAAGGCTCAGCTCAATTTGTGGGTGAGATGTCATATCCTGGATATGGCTTTGCTCTCTAAATGCACAGATGTGTGGGATGCTTAGTCGAGATTGAGCTACCAACTATGCTTTGCTGGAGAGTGGAGGGAGAGTGGAGGAAGAGTGGAGAGTAAATGCTCAGTTTGCTCTGAAGGATCATAGCACTAATGCAGCAGGATGGATGTTTCTCGCACAATCTCACCAGTGAGCATAGGAAGAGAGATTTGGACATCCGTCAAGACAAAAAAAAGAAAACGTGCTTACGTCTAGCTAACGGACTTTCTTCCTGCGAGTTGTGGCCATGGGAAGGGTCCAGGGGCCAAAAATGAGGTTTCCTCCTTCTGTCTTTGTTTACCCCTGGACCCGAGCACATCGAGAAAGAGATATCACATTGGTCAAAGGTCAAAGGTCATTCAAGTTTATTTGGTCCAGGCTGGGTTTGGTTGGATGGGTTGGATGAGTTGACGCAGGTTGGTGACACCGCGAGTACAACGCAAATTGTCTCTTCTTCATCCGTCCCAATGAAAGAACGCAGGGGTTCGGCGCCAAACAAATGTTGAAACACGCCAAACAACAAAGTTCTTTGTTGTACCCAATTTCTTAATTGACATGGAAAACAGATGGACAACACACAGGACCAAAAGGGGAAGACTCAGAGAACAAAGACGAAGAAGAAGAGGAGGAGAGATAAACGAGAGAGAGAGGGATAGACCGTGAGGGGTGGCAAAATAGAACGAGAGAGAGAGAGAGAGAGAGAGAGAGAGAGAGAGACAGAGAGAGAAAGAGAGAAAAGAACGACGATGAAAGAAAAAAAGGGCTCGGCAAGGGCAGTTATTATTGGGTGCCCTTGGGACAAGGGTGGACAATGAACCAATTGGACCATGGACATCCATCCATCTCTGCAACTTGCCAACATCTCACTCCCAGTCTCGCACTCGCACTCGCGCGTTAATTGTGTTACACCACCGGTTGGAATGCAGTCGGTGCACACAAAGAGATGTGTGGCACAGAATGAAAGAACAGGGACACCGATGAGAGAGAAGAGAGAGCTTCATTAGGTAAGGCAACTTGAGCTGGCTACTACAGACACATACCACATTGGACAAGAACATTCTATATTTGAGGTAAGACTAATAGATGTGGGTGAGAGAGAGCAAGAAAGAGAGAGAGAGCACAAACCATTGAAGGAACCATCGAACAACTCGCTCTTGTTCACCTGTGCATGCTTGTAATTCTCGAGATCTGGAACGATCTGTCCAGGTCTATTTGGAGAGCGGCCATGGCCCATGGTCTACACCTGTGGGTCTATTTCCACGTAATCTGCGCCCATCGCACAAATACACAGACGCGATAGTCGCTTGAAAAAAAAATCAAAAAAGACTCGCGACTTGGAATATCCATCGACCCATGTTACGATAGACTGTTTTGTTCGCTTCACCAAATCCACATCCACACCTCCATCTCCATGTCTCCCACCCATGCCAGGGAGGTGGGTGGAGAGGAGGGGACGTGGGCACCTCGGTCCTCCTTCTTCCCGTCGAGCTCATAAACTCTGTCTTTATCCGTTTCCAACCCCCCAACTCAATTCTCGTCCTCCGATCCTGACTCTCAAAGGCCAAACCATTGCGCCCATCCCGTCTACACACATCCATCTATGCACAAAACAAAGGAACATTGCATCCCCCCATTCACACACACACACTTGCTTGCTTACTCGCCTGGGAACACATCCATGTCCGTGTCCATGTCCATGCCAACCACATCCAAGCCCACATTCACATCCCTCGACTAGTACTTTTTCACACACACACAGACACACACAGACACACGCATGTTCAAACCATATACATTTTCACACACATCGACACCAAAACGCCGGCAACGGCAATAGGAAAGCAGGTAACGGGTTACACCACACGCAGAGAGAGTCCTGCTTGGGCCAAAGGGAAGCGGAATAAATCTCACCACCCCCTCCCTCTTCTTTTCGTTCCCCCCCCCCATGCACACCACACCATACACATGCACGCAAACAGACACACACACACAAAATCGAGTACAGAGCACACAAGGACATATCTCGAAGCAAAGTTGTTTCTCCTTTTTGCTCTTCTTTGCCTTTTCTTTGTTTTTTGTCTCTTACGTTCCTCGCTTGCTCGCTCGCTCGTTCGTTCGTTCACACTCTCACACTCGTCCATCCACCGTCACTCCCGCTCTTTACTTACACTGTTCTCTTCGGTGCCCTTCCCTCCTACCTTACGAAGCATACATGTCCACGAAATAGAATCCACCTTGCATCTTCCCCTTCATCGCATTTTCCTCCTCCAGTTTCAAGAAACATAGAACATCGAGATCACTTTCTCCATTTGTGTCCATCCAGCCATTCATCCATTCCACCATTCATCCAATTCATCTCGCTCTAATTCGACACAGTCTCATCTTTCAGAGTATCTCGACAAAGAGGACACCTGAGCTTGACACAAACACTATTTCCATTTTTTTTTTTTTGTTTGACTTTGGCCACCAATTCTGTCCCAGCGGGTTGATACGCAGGTGAGCATTCCCCCAGAAAGATATCTCGTCCTTTCTGTCTTTTCTCTTTCATTGTATTCCTCCACGTTCCTTGCACCCTCACGCTTGGTTGTATGTGTATGTATGTATGCGTGTGTATGTGTCCACGGTCATCGATGACCTACATAGTCTGGCCCACCCACACACGAACACGAAAAGATGACATTATTTTTCATCTCTTTCATTTTTACCCCCTGAGAGTTTTTTTCTTCTCCTCTTTGCGTTCCCCCTATTCGTCTTCTCCTTCGCTGCCTCTTTGTGCCTCTTTCGTGCCTCTTCCTCGCCCTTCGCTATTTTCAACAGAGAAAGAGCGATTTGTTTGCCCAATGTCCATTCTCCATCGTCCTTGGTCCTTGCTCCTCGGTTCTTGCTCCAAAGGCCAACGCCCCCGTCAACGCGTAGTGGTGTATTTGTGGAGGGTTCCTGAGAAGGGTTCTGTTAGCAAAGTGGTGGATGCGTGTGTGTTTGTGTGTGCAGAGAGCGTACTCAGAGTGAATCAGGCAGCTCAAAAGAAATATCCGGACGCGTCAAAGTGGTTGTGTTTCGCTTCAAACCTACGAACGCGTTCTTTGTCTTAGGAGGAATACTTACTCGCGTCTTTATTTTATTTCGTTCTTGATTTGCAGCTATACATTTTATATATTCCCCTTCCTTCGCAACAATGAAGGCCACAGCCATCGAGTCTGAGCACCTTCACGCAACCCATCCTCCTCCCCCTCCTATTTCACCGACTACAGCCTTGGCTCCAGATAGGTCCATCGACCAGGCTAACGTCCCCTCAGTGACAAAGGCAGACCAGATGCATATGGACACAACCGCTCTTGGATCTTGCCTGCCTTCACCCAGTCAGTCTACCTCATCCTTCACCTCCTCGAAATCTCTGACTGCCGCCAAAGAAGACGATGTGGTCACACCCAATGACATAGAGTCGCTGCAGATACCCCTCCCTCCATCCCATGGACCCCCTACGCCGACCTCGACACGAGACCTTGAGCCAGGGCGCCCCTCATTTACCCAACCACACCTGACGCTGCAGGTCTCCGAGGTCCTTCTTGTGTCGTCCCCGAAAATGAACCCCTCGTAAGTGCATCCGAAATTTGTTGAGGTGCATGTATCTTACCACACTCTTTATGTGGTGACAGTATCAAGGTTTGGGGAGGATGTTGCCACTGGGCAATTGGAACAATTCTATGTATGTGTGTGTGTGTGTGTGTGTGTGTGTTTTATTCTTTTGTGGACAAGAGGGAAAGAGTCAGGGTGCATGACCCTACCTTTTCTTTTTGTCTCTTATTCTCAGTTCCATCCAAGTACTGGAGCATGTGGTTTTTTATCCTTTCACTTTATGTGGGTATGTGTGTTCATATTCTCGAACGACCATCCCTACCACCTCACCCTGAAGACAATGACAACACTATCGTTGGTTTCTTGTGGTTGCTCTTGTATGAAGTGCAGGACCCTGTGTAATCAGAATAGGCACCTTCCCTTGCACCTCTGTACGACTTTGCTACGGCGAAGACAGAAAGGCGATCAAGAGACAAAAGAGAGAAACCGAATTGCTTCCAAATACACACAAAGACAAACCATGCCAGAAAGAGACTGTGGAGACGACTGCACAGAAAAGAAAAGGATCCATGACCACACACAACTAGAAAACTAGATTCAATCTTTTTTACTCCTTGCCTTGAATATCCTCACCTCATCCCTCCTACCATTTCTCCTCGTCTTCTATTCCTTTCTTTTCCCTCCTCGAACATCATTTCATCCCGCTCCTCTGCATATGTGAGAGAGAGAAGAGACAACGATAATCCCGTTGTATACATGCCATTTTCCTTTCTTCCTCTAATCAAACCCCTGATACTTACTTTGCACTGTACATGCTCAACCTTCAACTGGAAACAGGACTCAATTGCGAGTGACAAAGACAACGGAAGGAGCCCCTGCCGAGCGGAAACACTGGTCCCTAGACCAATTCGAAATGATGCGAGCAAAGGACCACAAGGACAAGGCGACAACTCATTTTCCCCCAGCATCAACTTCCTCATCTGGGAGCGTTCTCACTTCGGGAGTCTCTTCTGTATCTCGTTCACATATCCGACAGGCGTTCGATGGTGTAAGTGGACCAAGCACAGGGTCAGGGTCAGGTTCAGGGTCAGGAACAGGGACACGGTTAGCACGGGCTAGCAGCATTCATGAAGGACAACTCCACTCCCATCTTCACCAACCGTCTCAACCCGAGCAACAACAACAACTACCACACTCATATACTCGACATCCTCATCCAGCGCACAACCGCAAATCTTCCCTTCCTCCCCCCTTAATCACAAACCTTCCCGCTCTTCCCTCCCCCATTCAGACAACGGCGTCCATGGGCACGGCCACAAACGGTATGCCCTTCAGCAACGTTCCTTTTGACCTGAGCACTCCTTACACGGATGCCTTCCAGTACACCACAAGCTCCTCTTCGGGAAATTATTATGCCTGTCCGTGGATACTCCCGCCCATCCCTTCGTTCACGGAGCTCGGCATTCGTTTCGATAGGAGTCGCACGACGAGTCTGAACGCCATTGCCAATAACAGTAACATCGTGCTGCCAAATCAAACAGGGAGCATGGCCAATAGGGGAGATATGTCGACCACCGGTATGCGGATCAACGTAGATGGTCAAGGATGCCATTGGAGCAGAGGGGCGCGACCTACCCATATTACCGAACCCGAAGCCATTCCCGACTACCTGCCTTCAATATTCGACTACATCCAGTCGGACGACAACGAAGACATTATCCTCTGGAGTACTTCCCACAACTCTGGCTCAAGTTCGGTTCCACATCCACCCACACCAGGAGGATCAAGGACCCATCCCTCAAACAACTCAGTACCGCCTTCACCTTCATCGACTGGAGTATACCCATCTAATAGTCAATCCGTCGATCGATCAGTGAGGAGGTGGTCGGTGGGCGACACATTTAAAGGCAAGGATAAGGACACCGACAACGATTCGCGTACTTCGAACGAACTTGGCAAGGTGACTGTTTCGAATCAATCGACCGACACACTCCCCCAACAAAAACCTACTAGACGGCCAACAGGTGTCTCTGGAGGAGTATCAGGACCCTCAGACCGACCAGATCCTTCATCAGAGCGAAAGCCAGTTTCAACGACTTCTGTCACATCACCATCGCAGCGGATCATCATGGCCGCCACAGTTGAAAAACTCGTAGAGAAACTCACGAGTGAGATTGGTATGTGTTTCCAGCTTGCACACATATTCTCGGCTCTTAAGATGCTAAACATGATTTGCTCCGTCCTATTTTGCCATGGCAATAGATTACACTTTCTTGACAGACTTTTTCTTGATCTACCGCCTCTTCATCACTCCCATGGCACTACTGAAATTGCTCATCGCACGGTTCCAATGGGCACTGGCCGTGAACTCGCCACAGCGACAGATCGTCCGTGTACGGACCTTTGTCACCCTGCGGCACTGGCTTCTCAACTACTTTGGATACGACTTTATGCGCTCCAAGGCCCTTCGTCAGACATTGACCAAGAACTTGGCCAAGCTCAAGGAGCACCCATTAGTGGTTGACAGCACACGCGACCAGCGAATCATTAAGGAGCTTGGGCGATACACACAGAGTCTGAAAAAGCTGCACTACAGAAATTTGGCCCAGCAAAAGCTCAGTAGACAGAACCAAAAGAAACGCCGCGAGGACCGTACCATGACGCCCACACATCTGAGTAAGTTCAATTACTTTTATAAAACAAAGGATTGGGAAACGAGCTAACCGTCTGTGCTCACGTGTTCCGATAAATTGTTAGGCTCGCCTGTTGAGTGGTCGGATGTTCCAGAGTCAGGAGGTGCTCGCACTAGGCCATCGTCTAGCAATCGGTCCAGTTCAGTAGCCTACGGCGTCTTCAGGAAAAGCATGCTTTCACAAGCGACAACAGAGGAATTGACTGTCGAGTTCAGATCCAGTGACCAATCAGATGACAGTGAAGGCGATTCGGAACTAGACGACTCGAGCGACGATGGTTTCGAGCCCTCGTCAGAAAACAGCCAGTGCGAGGACGACTATGATTCGCAGTATACTGCTTCGGGTGACGAGCATCAAGAGGGCTATTCCTCGGGAGAAGATGATGACCATTTGGACCAACAAGATTTTTCACCAGAAGGCTCACACTATCCGACTTATTCGAATAACCCAAGCGAATGCCATTTGCCTTCACCAGCATTTTCACCACGGTCTCTCAAGTCGCCCTTGGCCCAAGGGTCGTTCCATCCACTTGTCGGGAGTACTGTCAGCTCAACAGCCTCACGATCCCAAGCAAAGGGCATCCGTCCTGCAATCCCCGATTTCCAAGAAGACCAAGTTGCATCAGACAATTTCAGTCAGTCGTACCGCCACAGCATGGCTGGAAGACGAGCCAGTCATGCCAAGACCTACCCACGACCACTATCGATGGTCTTGCCTCCAGACATGTCCATGCCCGCCTCCCACGGTTTCATGCGTTCGATCGAACCATACATGAACCCACCTCCGCGGTCGATTGCTTCGACAGAAAAGAAAAATACTTGGTCCAAGTACATGAGCGCGACAGTGGGGCGTCTGACCAAGATGAAGAGAGTGTTTTCCAAGAAGGGCCACCGGCACACCAATTCGTCCACCTCGACACACTCGCTCGGCAGTGGTAAAGTCACCTCGAGCATGGTCAGTCAACGCGGACTTGTCCGGAGGCAAGGCAATCAGTCCGACCCCGAGGGCGAAAAATTGTCACACTACTTGTTGGGCTCATGCACGGGCATGAACCTGGTCTCTTCTTCAGATGACCACCGGCTGTCGATCGACCGCAAATACACCGCCGAGCGGGATCAAAGGGGCAGTGGTGGTTCGAGTGACGAGGAATTTTCGCAGTACGAGATGACCCAACACCAAATGATGTCCCCCGAGTTTGACCAGGACACACCTTACGAGCCAGGTCATCCCTTGGAGGTCAGGGAGGACCACCCGATGCACGAAGTTCAGGAACGCCATTTGGAGTACGATCACGGCAAGGGTGTTTGTTCAGAGTGTGAGCGAGAGCAGTGTACCCCTTCCCTCCAGGATCAGGGAGAGGACGAAGGAGACGACCATGACAACAAGGATGAACCTGAGCCTGAACCTGAGCCTGAGCCTGAGCTTGAGCTTGAGCTTGAGCTTGAGGAGGAAGGTGGAGACTATGCGGACGAGCAACGCGAGGGTGCCCAGGGCATGCAGGCATCGATGGGTACACGCAGGGTTCCCAATCTCCGAAGAACGAATCTGAAAAAAGACCGAAACCACCGCGCTTCTTGGATGACATTCTCGTCCGCCAACTCGTCCGTCTTTGGAGCTATCCTCAGTGAAGACCATTTATCGCCGCGTGAGGTCGTCGATAGGAACAAACACAGCAATGTCGATCGGTTTGTTGAGCGATATGCTCAGCAACCATCTCCCTTGGCCAGCCCTGGAGAACACACTATAAGCTCTCGGAGAAAGAGTGTGGACTTGGCGATGGCCACTCCGTCTAGACGTCGTGCGTCATGGATGTTACTGAATTCCTCCGCATCCAAGCAAGGACCCAGTAGAGAGGCCTCGGAGCTTGGCGACAAGGATGATTCGACCTCAAAGGCGTACAACCCAAAGAGACAAACGACGCCGATAGTGTTCTTGCATCATCACTACCACCACCATCTGTCAGACGACAAGCCGATGCGGCGACATTCGTATGATGTCCAAAGCATGGAAGGCTGGCAGACGTTCCAGAACGCTCTTCAGCAAAAGACAGGCGAGAGCAAGGCTCGTGCATCTATTTCCAAGGCCCAAAACTCATCTCTAGCACCGAACAAGGGCGTTCAGTCGCTCTTGGAAGGTGCCCTTATGGCCCATGACCCTTCAGGATCTATTGATCCCAAGGTTGACCCTCCTCGGACCCCGACGCGAAACAGTCATGCGCATACTATCTCACAGCCTATGGCGATGATCTCTCCCATCCGTCCAAATATGAGTCAGACGCGATCCAACTCGCACCCACATTTGCTCTACATGTCTGACCCCGAATTCCCAACTCCGGATCATCCTCTCCAGTGCCGACACCGATCGGGACCACAAAGACCTGGACTTGGCACTTCAACCTCGTTCACGGACCGTTACTCGTCGTCGTATCGCCTTCAAGGGACACACCCGTTGGATGTCCATTTCAGCCCTTCTATCCTACGCCGACCACTGGTGCTGCGATACAGGTCCGAGCTGATTGCCCAGCAGCTGTGTTTGATTGAGCGAGAGATGTTGAGCCAGATCCAGTGGTATGAGCTGGTGGATGCCGGGACCAAGAACAAGGCGGCGGCAGCGGCCAAGACCGAGGCAGCTGAGAAGAGGAGTGAGTCGGTCTTGGAAGGAAATGTGGTGGTGGGAGGCGCTTCGGAAGGGAAGCCTGGCGATCGCTCAGAAGGTACAGCGACACCTACACCACTAGCCCTTGCTGGAAAGCTCCCGCAACGGAGCTCCATCCGGACCAAAGAAGACAACGATGGGATCAAGCGGCTTGTTGATCGATTCAATGTGGTACGTTTCTTTGTCTTCAGCCCTTTTTTTTTTTTTGAACATGTTTTTTTTTATCCGGTCATGAAACTAAACATTGATCCTAATAATTTTGTCCGCTGTTGAACATCAGACTTGCCAATGGGTATCAAGCGACATCTTGAAGACACAGGACTTGGATATGAGAGTCAAGGTTGTGGAAAAGTTCATTCGAATTGCCAAGGTAAGACACCATGAGCGAGAATCTTTTTCATGGGTGTTGTTCTATTATCATCTAGCGAGGGAGTTTGTTGACCCTTTTTTCCCGGTCTAGACTTGCTACAACCACTCCAACTTCAGCTCACTGATGCAGATCATGCTCGCGTTGCAGTCGACCCCGGTTTCACGACTCCATCGGACCTGGGACAGAGTGCGCACCCAGGAGGCCACCATCTTTGCCGATCTGGTCGAGTTTACCTCCCCGTTCCATAACTGGAGACACCTCCGCGAGACGATGAAGAACATTGCGGATGATTGGGGCGGTGCAGGATCAGGCGATAGTGGAAGTGGATCTACCGGAGGGAGCCCACCAGCGACGAGTCCCACGACCGAGAAACAGGTCGTGTCGTTCTTCAACAGACGGGCTTCCAAGACCAAGACATTGGAAGGTGTTGAGCATCAACAGCATCAATCGTCGATGGCCGTGACACAGCCATCACTTTTGGCTGGCCATCGCAAGATGTCGTCATCGCCCATGCTGCCCTCAATGGTGTCTTCTGTGGGCAAGAACAAGGAGAAAGAGAAACCGCAAAAGCCTGTTGTCCAGCAAGGCGGATGTATCCCATTCCTTGGTAAAGATTTATAAACCCGTGCAGACTTTGAATTTTTTTATTCTTGAATTATGCAAGAGCTAACGAAACCTTTTTTTTTTTTTTTTTTTTTATATATAACTTTGGCATCCTTCGTAATTGTAGGTCTCTATCTGTCCGACTTGGTCTACAACACCGAGATCCCCTCGTACGTGGAACCCCGCTCTAACAACAGCACGAACCCAATGGGTGGCCATGAGCTGGTAAACATCCACAAACACCGCACGACGGCCACGATCATCAAGCGGATCCTGACCTTCCGCACTATCGCGGCGCGTTACCCGTTCCGAGAAGACGCCGAGGTGCACGGTCTGCTGGCGGCGATCGAGGGCATGGACCAGAGCGAGATGCAGCGGATGAGTCATCAGCTGGAGGAGCGTATGGTCTGAAAGAGGTTTATATGTATTGGACCGAAAGCGCAGGTTTGTAGAAACTTCGACTGGCGATTGTCAAACACATAGAAACTAGTAAAGAAGAGAAGGAGGAAAAAAGATCTCGCTTTGCTTTGTTCCAATGTTGGGATTCCCCCCCTTTTTTTTTTGGAATGACGGACATTCAAAAAAAATGAGTGGTTGTGAGAGAGCGTGAAGAAAATCTCGGTTACTGACTTAAAATGGCAGGTGCGAGGAGTTTAAAGAGGAAGCTTTGGCTGTTCACCGGGTACAGCAAAGAAGGTCCGTTCGAGGCCACTGCGCTCTGAAAAGTACTTTGCTTGGTCACGTGCTCTAATAGCAGACTAATTTTTTTTTTCTCCTTTGTTCAAGTGGTGGGGTACAATGATGAGGTAGATTTGTGGGGTAAAGGTACGCTTGAAATTTTTGATATATGAAAAATAAACTGGGACTAAACGTCGCTCAAAGGAACATTGGTTCGGCGATGGATCCGGACTGGAAGCCCGTCGGCCATGGGCATGGTTACCGAGCTGCCATAGGCAGGCTCTCGACCTGGATACACGAGCTCGAGCGAAAACTTGGACAAGACCATGCCAATCAAGGTCAGCGCCTCAATGGTCGCGAACTGTTGTCCAAGGCTACATTTCGAAAGAAAAAAAGGAAGTGTTAGGACCACTCGGGAAAATAGCGAATATTAATGTACTACACCAATACGATATCTGCTTACCAGACTCGGGGCCCTGCGTGGAACGAATTGAACTTGCCCTGAGATGGCTTTTCGGTGTTGATCCACCGCTCCGGTTTGTACTCGCGAGCATCTGGTCCCCAAATGGCTGTGCTACGGCCCATGACATACGAGCTCCATGAGAAAAAGTCGCCCTTGTAGATCTTGGTGCCGTCGGGCAAGACATCGTCCTTGAGACAGTACTTCATGTTCCGAGGCACCACCGGGTACAGGCGAAGTCCTAAAAGTCATATAATGAACAGACACATATGAGTACGCGTTCTTGAACTGGGGCTCATATGTGAATGTTCTGTTCCTCATTCTCACCTTCGTAAAGACTGTTTTTTGCAAAGCCATTGCAAAGAAGGAAAAAATAGATCGTTCGTGAGTTAATGCCCCACTTTTCGATCCCTCGTACCCTGCGTGAAGACAAAAAACATAATTTTACCATGCTTCCGCGTATTTCTGCTGCTTGTGAGTATCATAGGTCGGCTCCTTTCCTTGAAGTACCTCGTCCACCTCCTGCTCCAGCCTCTGCCGCACTTCTGGATCACTCTCCGTCCGAAGCAGCAAATAAAACATCCACGACAACGCCTGTGCAGTCGTGTCCCGTCCAGCGATCGTGAAATTCAAAATGACATCCTTGATCATGGCATCGGGCAGTGGATTTCCTTCGTCGTCCTTCGCTTCCAGGAACCAATCCAACAGGTCTTTCTTTTTGCTGTTGCCTTGGTGTCCATCCTCCTTACGCCGACGTTCCATGATCCCGTATGCGTGTTGGGCAATCAGGTTCTTGTCGTACTGAGCTTTGGCACCCACACTGGTGAGGCGCTCGCGGATTTGCCACGCGGGGTCGACGAGGCGTTCGGTGCAAATGGTAGTGAGGTCGTCAAACGCGGCAGCGAAGGGGACTTCGTGCTCGATGTTGTCAAGGCATCCAAAGCTTTCGCCGAAGGAGACACTAATATATAACAGAAAAGTATCCCGTTTGTCAATTGACTCTGTATAGTCTGTGATCAGTTCTGAAAGGTTGCACAAAGTTTGCATTTTATTTGCCCTCAACATTGCAATCGGCTCAGTTGTCTCTGCAAATCACCCCAAACAATAGTGTATGCCAGAGCACATCAAATTTGCATTTGTTGAGCCATTGCGGTTGCGATCGCGGTAAAAAAATATCAGCATGCCTTTCTCTCGTTCACCTTCCTCTTCCCACACTCAATCAGACTAGCGGTTTACAAAGTCGATAACTCAAAAATAGAGTTTTGTTATATCCCTCTTGCAAAATTTTGACCATGGGAATGCAAATTTGATAAGGCCGACAATGCAGATTTGGATGAATGCCGAGTCGGATCAGGAAAATGGAAACTCAATTGAGGGATATTCATGAGAATCAGAAGAGTGACACGGGGGTACAATACGACAGTAAAGAGACAAGACAGTGGATACGTACGCTCCAAAGGAATCGAGGGTATAGTGCATCATCAACTGGTGGAAATCCACAATGGTGCCCTGGTCAGCGGCCTTGCCCAGGTAATCGATGACCTTGTGTCCCTCGTTCACAAACACTTCCGAGACGTACTCCTTGAATGCCTTCACGTTGAAGATATGGCTCGCCAGCTTGCGCTGGAACCGCCATTCAGGGCCATCGACTTGGAAGATGCCTATTCCGCATGCAAGGAGAGAAAAGAAAAGAAAAAAATAGAGAAGTACGTCAATGAGCATTGCCGAAAAAGACCCTCGAGCTTGAGCAATTTCTTCTTCCTTCTCTATCTTTAGCGAATCCCCATCATCGAAAAGAAAAACCATTGCAACAAAGTTTTACCTTCCCCAAAGAGGTCATACATGGTGTACTTCAGGATTGGGCCCTTTCCGTAGCTCAAAAAGTTGGTCTTGAGTACATGCTCGACAAGCTCGGGCGAATCCCCCTGGATCATTCGCCCGATTCCTGGCAGGGAGACGGACCAGACAGGCCCAAACTCGTTGTGCATTTTCTCGTAGAAGGCGATCACTTCCGGGCCCGGGATGGTGCTCAAGGTGAACAAGTGGCCTACGAGAGGGAGGGCACGAGGTTCTTTGAGATCGCGGCGCGGGCGGGTGCCGACAGCATGAGAACGGTACTTGTAGAGGATGAGGAGGAACAGAGAGAGCGCGAGTTTCTTGGAGTTGGAGGGAGTGGCGTGTTGGGCGAGGTACTGGACGAGTTGAGTGATGACTGCCATTCCTTCTTCTTTTTGTTGTGGAGGTGTACTTTCGGGTGAATGGAGAAGAAAATGTCGTGAGGTGCAAAGAGAAGGCGGTAAAGGTGCGAGAAGAAAGGAAGAAAACAAGAAAGAAAGGAAAGGAGAGAAGGAGAGTGCCTGTCACATGTAAAGGACAAACGTCTCGAGCGGACCGTGAAATACTGATTCCCAGACGAAAGGCGCTTCCGATATTCCGAGAATGTGCTGTCGAAATCCGAAGGGCGCCAATAGAAGACGAAGAGGATATCTGTGCGCGCTAACGTTCCGTTGCGCAGACGGCGTTCATGCATTCCTCCACACGAGTGTACGACAACCACAGCAAACAAAACGGATGAGCGGAAAGTCGGGGGTGTGGTTGTAAGGATTGCGTTACGAAGAGAGGATGGAGGATGGACAAGTCAGAGACTTGCGCTGCAAATAAAGGATCACGAACTTTTCGTTTTCCCGCATGCGCTGGAAGAAAAACAGCCTGTGGCTCTTTGTCCAAACAGCTCAAACCTTATTGCCAACCAGCGCAAACCGTTGTCGAAACAGCGCACGCTGTTCCCAAAGCAGCGCAAACCTGAAGCGAACCAGCGCAAACCTTATTGCCAACCAGCGCAAGCTGTTTGCAAAACCAGCGCAAACCATTTCACAACGTCTTTATTTCACCCTTGTCCATTCACCTCCTTACCTCGCATCTCTCCCCTCTCTCCCCTCTCTCCCTTCACTCCTCTCGTCGCCATGAGAATTCTCTAATTCAACCCGTCACTTTCTCACTCGCTTCTCTCTTTTTCATCGCCCTGACTTCTTTGTTTCTTCTTGCTCTTGCTTTACTATATCGTAATCCCTCTCCACCTTCCCATCTCACCACCGTACCTATGCAGCACCCATGCCAAATAAAGAGAGAAGCGAGTGAGAGAGAGTGATGGGTTGAATTAGAGAATTCTCATGGCGACGAGAGGATTGAAGGGAGAGAGGGAGGTGAATGGACAAGGGTGAAATAAAGACGTTGTGAAATGGTTTGCGCTGGTTTTGCAAACAGCTTGCGCTGGTTGGCAATAAGGTTTGCGCTGGTTGGCAATAAGGTTTGAGCTGTTTGGACAAAGAGCCACAGGCTGTTTTTCTTCCAGCGCATGCGGGAAAACGAAAAGTTCGTGCTCCTTTATTTCCAGCGCAGGTCTCTGGGATGGAGGAAGGATGAAGCGCAGCATGTCTTATTTAGTCCATGGTCATGGCCAAGGACAAACCGAACTATGATTTTCTTCGCAGTGCTTCAATTTTCGGAAGATTGCTTTTCATCGCATGGATTTAGAGCGCCGATCGGCATTTGGACCATCGGCCTTTCGCTCGCAATTCTGGGTCATACCAACTAAGCCAAATGGTCCCGAACCGGGCCAGGTGTATTATGCCCTGATGCCACGTGACCGTTGAAGCCTCGCATACGGTATGTGGGGCCAACTTACGTTTGTGTTTGGCTAATTTTTTGGTTCACAAAAACGTTCTCCATCCTTTGTCCTCTTCCCTCCCCATGCATCTCCTTTCAGCCCAGAATCTCCTCTTACGCAGCAGAGCATCTTGCTCATTGAACCTGTCCACATGCAACCACGAAGCGACTGCTTTCACTCTGAACGTATTGATTCGACATAGATCGACGATCGCAGTAGACACTGTAATACGGCTCGGGGCTTCCTCCAACATGTTCTTGGCCGGGTCTTCTTATTATTAGCCAAGCCCTCAGCTTACTTGCTTGTTGTAAGAACGTTATACCGAGTCCTTAGCCCAAGGCTAGCAGGCACTGTGAGCAGGTTCACAAAATAGGTTCATCGGCCATGGCTGTGAATGGGCGGAGAATCGATCGTGGTTATTTTCAATTCTGTGCACGAACCTTTCTTTCTCCACAACACAAAATGAGTAAAAGAGTGGAGAGACACACGCATCTGTTCAGTTTAAAAAGAAGAGATTCCCACATGTGTCCCGCATCTTCATTGTCATTCAACTCCCCTCATTCTCCTCCCTCCCTCCATTCACTTTCACCACAACCATGCTCGTTGAAAACAAGGTCGCGATTATCACCGGAGCATCGTCAGGTACTTTGAAAGTCAAAAATCATTGCCTTCATGCCAGCTGAGAGAGCTCTCAGTCGCCAACGCATTCTCGTGCATATCTCCGTCGTAGGGTTCGGCAAAGCACTCGCGGCTAGATTGGTCGGCAAAGGGTAAGGTCCTTGGGATTCAAGTATCTTAATATATACGTTCACTTCCGACATTGACAAGATATATCGTACAATCCATCTAGAGCCAAAGTCATTCTCGCTGATATCGATGTCAAGGACGGAGAGCGTCTAGCCACTGAACTGAACTATGAGTAATACCTCTACAATCCATGCTTGAGGTGGATCCGAACAACTGCAATGTCTTTCATGGTTGTTAACATTCTCTTTTCCGTCTTGCAGTCGAACAGAAAAAGTCGCACACTTTATCCAATGCGACGTGACCAACTACGACCAACAGGCCGCCATGTACGCCGCTGCCGAGACCCATTTCGGAGGTGTGGATATTATTGCCAACAACGCAGGAATCGCCGAGCGCGTACCACTGTGGGAAGATAATGCGGGCATTTGGAAAAAGGTCCTCGACATTGACCTCCTTGCTGTCGTGGAGGGCACTCGCCTGGGTGTCCAGTATCTTCAGAAGCAAGGCCGCGGCGGCGTGATCATCAACACGGCATCTTTGGCAGGCCTGTACCCTCAGCCCAGGACCCCTGCCTACTCGGCCGCCAAGTTTGGAGTCGTGGGACTGACTCGGTCGTTCAAGGACTTTCCGGACAACATCCGAGTGAATGCGGTGGCGCCCTCGTTTGCAGACACCAAGATCATTGACGGGGCGCGCGAGTATATTACGAGTTTGAATGCAATGGTGACGGTGGAGCAGGTCATTGACGCGTTCATGCTGTTTATCGAGGACGACTCCTACAGTGGCGATGTGGCGCGTGTGACGCCCAAGTATGGCGTGTCGGTCATTGGCAGGACCCTGAGCACCAAGGAGAAGGCCAAGTTGTAGATAGTCAAGAAATATTACGAAGACTTCTGCAGGGGTAAAGAGAATACAGAAAAAAATGTCTATTTTTAAAGAACAAGGTAATGCATTCAAAAGCAAACGCCATCTCTTCCTCCCTCCATTCTGACATCTATAATTTACATTCGCAACAATGCTCGTCCAAAACAAGGTCGCCATCATCACTGGAGCATCCTCAGGTGACAGAGAACAACATCCTGAGCCTCGGGGATACGAATCGTAGAGGACCCAGACACTAAGCTCGCCTCCTTTTGCATAGGCTTCGGAAAAGCACTCGCAATACGGCTGGTTGGCAAAGGGTAACTGGCAGAGCAAGCGACTTTTTTTTTGTTAGCAGTATTAGTATCTTTGCTGGCATACAGTACCTCTCAATACTTCCAATCAATCCATCGTAGTGCCAAAGTCATTCTTGCCGATATCGACATCAAAGACGGCGAGCAGTTGGCCACTGAGTTGAATTACAAGTAAGGTTTCCATCTCGGTGGGAAAAAATGGCCTAACAAATTACACTCATGGAACTAACTCTCCATGCTTGTTGTCTTCTCTCTAGTAGCAAAATGGAAATGGTCGCCCACTTTGTCCAGTGCGATGTCACTAACTACGACCAACAGGCGGCCTTGTACACTGCTGCAGAAGCCCACTTTGGTGGCGTCGACATTATTGTCAACAACGCGGGCATTGTGGAGCGAACTCCTCTGTGGGAAGACAACATAGGGATCTGGAAGAAAATCGTCGACATTGACCTCCTCGCCGTGATCGAGGGTGTCCGCATTGGCGTCCAGTACCTTCAGAAGCAAGGACGTGGCGGAGTCATCATCAACACTGCATCCCTGGCAGGATTGTACCCTCAGCACATCACACCAGCCTACACAGCCGCCAAGTTTGGTGTAGTGGGGCTGACCCGTTCGTTCCAAGGATTTCCGGGTAACATTCGAGTCAACGCGGTGGCCCCCTCGTTTGCCGATACTAAGATCATTGACGGGATTCGGGACAAGGTCAAGAACATGGGCGCCATGGTGACCGTAGACCAGGTTGTGGATGCGTTTATGCTTTTGATCGAGAATGACTCGTACAAGGGCGATATTGCGCGGGTCACTCCCCAGTACGGCGTGTCGGTTGTTGGCAGGCAGCGGAGCAACAAGAATAAACCTTCGAAGCTGTAGTGGTGCAAACTTTTGAAGCAGAATAAAATCTGATCCGACGGGGTTTTTTGCGCATGTGCGGTCGTTGCGGTCACTGCTTCCAACCCGATGTGAGAATCCAAGGATGGGATGGAAGAACAGGAGTCAATTCCGAGGTGAGATGTACCTTGCTTCTTTTGTTAAGAACTAACAAATCGCAGAGAAACCCAAAGCAAGTTATTGCGAGGAAAAGCACAAGTGCACTTGCTATTCGTCGTAGCATTTGGATCGTGTAATTTTCCGAGTCCGTGGGCTGATCAGAGCGGAGGGGCTATGTCTCTCAGCTATGTAGCGGATCAGGGAAAGTCCTCGCTCAACGCGTGTTGAAGATACTCGCGTAAGAGCTTCGGCTTGTGTCCGATGCTGTGTTGCAAACACGAGTGCGTTAATGTCGATGAAATTGATTGTTGCGACTTTGGTTGCATACTTATCAAGTTCATGGAAGAAGCTTGTTCGACGTGAACGCTGAAACTTTTTTTTGACCCCCGCGCCACCTGGATAGTTTAGATCACAATCACAATTGCACACAAAACAGCACGTACATCGGGATTTTTCATTCACGTAGATCTATGGTTCATCGACCCACGCCTGCGTGCTAGTTCTTCCTCATCTTCTACTCTCTTTTCGCCATAGCTACAGCGCCTTTCATTTGTGATACTTGTGGCTTTCAGACTATATCTCGGTCGTTGCGCCCGGTGATCTTTTCCTGAGATTCAGAGAAGCCCTGATAATCTCTTCTTTTTGTCCTACAGTCTGGACAGACTGTATGGATACATGTGCATGGCCCATCTTTTTGAGATGCTTTTCGACGAGTTCGACGAGTCACAAACAACAATTTGCATCGAGAGTGGGGGACATCTGAACACGAAAACGATAGGGAACAGATGTTTAGACGCTTCTTCTTTCGTGTTTTTGTTGCACTAAACTGCTTTAATGTGAGCGCAGTGGAAAAAAGGCGGGCAAAAAACCACGGTGTCGTGGTAGCACGCCTGGTCGAATTCCATGCAATACAATGATCAGCAAGGATGGCTATATGTATGTATCTCCATGTACATGGTTAGATTGGGCACATGACAAGGTACCATCCACTGAGGTCCATCTATGTTGAAGTGATGGCTGTGGGGAGAGGTAGTCTCTTGGAGATGAAAAACGGCACGCCGTCCCAGTTGTCTCCGAGAATTTTCATGACAACATCAACACTACCCTCCGGGTTCACAGCTGCACATGGCAAGTGCACACCCACTTTTCCCTTGTTCCCTGATAGCCAAGGTGAAAGAAAAAGGTGCCCATGAAGAGCCAAATGTAATGTTAAATATCAAACACGTTAGCCTTATCTCCAGCACGGGATTACAGTACCCTTTTAGCCACTGCTCATTGGCCAAAACTCTAATGTTTTCTACTCTGAAAGCATGTTCGCGTGTTTCGCTTCCTGGCAAACACGCGTTTCCTCGCCTTTACCCCGCAAAACGACAAATGCAGACCATTTGCCTCGAGGCCTCTTGTCTATTGCTCAGGGCAACACCCTGTGTGTGATAGGGGAATTAGGTTCCATTGCTCGTGCCAAAGAAAGTCAAAAAAAAAAACATGCTCACTTTGCGCATATCTCGGCCAGAGTGCCACCCCGCGTTTTCGCCATTGCGTCGTTCATGCCTCTCGCTCCCTCATCCTCACCTACACACATGCACTCCTCTTGCCATTGCCTCTACTGTTGACGCAGAATAGATCTGCGGCAATCTGTCTTCTTTTCCTTGTCTTTGTTGTCTTCGGAAGATAAAATAAGGTTGGTCACTTTGTGAACGCCGATTTTGACTGTCTCCTAACGGTGCACAGTGTGCGTGTGGGCGAAATATCCAAGGATCAGAGTTGTTATCCTTCCTTCCTTCCTTCCTTCCTTCCTTCCCTCCATATGCTCCTCGATGTCATCATGCAAAGCACAACTAGCCTTCAGCCTCCATGGTCCATCTTTGTCTGTGTACCATGGGCCCGCCTTCACTTGCCCTTCATTCTCCTATCTCTATCGCTTTGTTGACTGTTGATGTGCTAGTAAATACATCCTTGCATCCTCGGAACAAGCGTACAAAGCTATAACATCCCCGACGTTGATAATAAATGAGCTTAAGTAACAAGATCAAGTATAAAAGGGACCACCATTCGCCTAGTCTGTTCTCACTTGTTTCCTTAAACCATCCCACCAACAAATAATCCCTTACATCGCATCGCATACTACTTACTCCTTGCTTATGCTGTGTGTCTCCTTAGCTTAAGCCTGCCCTTTTTTTCTTTTCTTTTTTCTTTGATCCCGTTCGTCACCAACCCTTCTTCTTCTCTTTCTACCCTTCACATCTTTTCTTTTTTATCCTTCGCAAACGCACACTGTGCTCTTTTTTTCTTTTCCTTTTTGCACTTTCGACACTCATCTCACACATGGTCGCCATCCTAAGTCAAGGGCTCGGCTATGGCATTGGTATGTGTGCTCAAGATCAACCCCAGTGAGTGGCTTTCACTACTAACAACATGGATATATTAACACTTCACATTCTGTTCAACTATAAATAGTTCTGGGCTTTGGTCTCGTCTTTGCTGCCATCATGACCTTGATCACCATGATCCAGAAGCGTTTCCTGGGCGAAAAGGTCACCTCGGAAGAATACATGGCGGCCGGTCGCAGTGTCAAGACCGGCCTGGTGGCATCGGCAGTGGTCTCATCATGGACGTGGGCCGCCACTCTTCTGCAGAGTTCTTCTGTTGCCTACAAGTACGGTATCTCTGGGCCTTTCTGGTATGCCTCTGGAGCTTGTGTTCAGGTAAGAATGAGTGGGAAATCATACGACATTTGGAGCAAGTTGTACCCGGAATCAGGATCTGGCAGAAATACTAAAATGTAAATGGGTCCTTCTTTGTTAATACACGATAGGTTCTGTTGTTTTCCATCCTGGCCATCGAGCTCAAGCGCAAGTGCAAGAACGCCCACACTTTCCTCGAGATAGTATCGGTACGAAGAAGAGAAAGAAAAACAAAACACTTGCAGATCATGATCCATGATCCATCCATGAAAGTAAGCGCACAAGCTAATCACTTGCTCTCTCTTGCCCTCTCCTCTTGAACACCTTTTCAGATTCGTTACGGCCGAAAGGCACATTACATCTTCCTGTTCTTCGGCCTCCTCACCAACATCATTGTCAGTGCCATGCTGCTCTTGGGCGGATCGGCTGTCGTTACTGCCTTGACTGGCATGAACACCTACGCCGCCTGCTTCCTTCTCCCCCTGGGCGTCATCATCTACACCCTCTTTGGCGGTCTCAAGGCCACTTTTATTGCTGACTACACCCACACCGTCGTCATTATGTTCATCGTCCTGCTATTCAGCTTCACTGCTTACACCACCTCGGACCTGATCGGCTCTCCCGGACGCATGTACGAGCTCCTCCAGCAGGCCTCTATCCGCCACCCAGTCTCAGGCAACCACGAGGGCAGCTACCTGACCATGGCCAGCTCCAACGGCCTCATGTTTGGCATCATCAACCTGTGCTCCAACTTTGGCACCGTGTTCATCGACAACGCCTACTGGCAGCGCGCTATCGCCGCCGAGCCCCACTCGACCGTCAAAGCCTACCTCATCGGTGGTCTCTCCTGGTTCGCCATCCCCTTCACCCTGGCCACCACTCTGGGCATCTCGGCCGTGGCTCTCGAGTCGAACGAACATTTCCCCACTTACCCCAACCGCCTCACCCCGAGTGATGTCTCTGCTGGTCTCGTCGCCCCCAACGCCGCTGTGGCGCTCTTGGGCCAGGGTGGTGCCATCGCTGTCTTGCTTTTGGTGTTTATGGCCGTGACCTCTGCCGCCAGTGCCGAACTGATCGCCGTGAGCTCCATCTGCACCTTTGACGTCTACCGCACCTATATCAATCCCATGGCGACTGGCAAGCAGCTCATCCGGGTCTCCCACGCCGTCGTCGCCGGATTCGGTATCATCATGGGTGTCCTGGCCGTGATCCTCAAGGAGGCTGGTATCGACCTCGGCTACCTGTACTCGCTCATGGGTGTTCTCATTTCCTCGGCGGTCATGCCCGTGACGTTTACATTGCTCTGGAAGAAACAAAACGTAACCGCCGCGTGTGTGGCGCCGATTGGTGGACTGGTCATCTCGCTCACGGCTTGGCTGGTGTGTGCGAAGCTGTACTCGGGCGAGATCAACCTGGCAACCACTGGCACGGACCAGGCCATGTTGGCTGGCAACCTGGGCGCTTTGCTTGGTGGTGGTCTTATTTCAATTGTGCTTTCGCTGATGAAGCCAGACAACTATACCTTTGAAGCGACGCGGTTGCTCAAGCAGGTAACGGACGACACAGTCGGCACCCCCACGAGCAACAACTCGTCCGAGGAAATTTCAATCGAGGAGAAGAAGGAGGCCACCCCTGGATCTACAACTGTAGAACTCGCCACTGAGGCTTTCAACGCCGAGGACGATGCCAAGCTGGCCAAGGCAGCACAGTTCGCGCGCTGGTCGTCGGGCGTTTTAACCGTAATCCTGATTATCCTGTGGCCGCTGCCCATGTTTTTCTCCAACTATGTCTTCTCGCGCGGGTTCTACACTGGCTGGGTCATTCTGAGCATTGTCTGGGCTATTTGCTCCACAATTGCGGTGACCATTTACCCGGTCTGGGAGTCGCGCGATGCGTTCGTCGAGATCTTTCAAGGGTTGTATAAGATGGCCTTTGGACCACGGTCGACCGCTGCTGTGTAAAACACGGTTCTCTTTCTTGTATATATAATTAATAGTTTTTCGTGGACCCAACGAAATAAAAAAAAATAGCCATTAGCTGCATACATGAGTTGGTCACCTTGAATTGAAGTGTATTTCGATGCAGCGAATATGCGAAGGGAAGAGGGAGGGAAAAGATGGAGCCAGTTCAAAAAAATAGTTTTTGCAACATGTGTAAGAATGTGTAGAACACGCTGGCTGTAGTACATGACAACCTTGTGGGTGTTTGAATACAGCGCATTTCTTGTGTCGTGATAGCGGCGATTTTTACTTGGTCGAATGCAGCCTGATGAGTCCAGACTTCAGTTCATCGAACTCGTCCCAGAGCTAAATGTAATACATTAACAAAAAAAAAAAGTTTGAATATTAAGCATTCAAGCATATCCTTTTAAACCGTGCTATCATGGTCTTACCTTTGAGGTGACTCCTTGCAACGTTGCAACCAAGCACGCCGGATCGACTCTCTCAGAGTCTTTGCTATGCCTTTGTTTCTGTGCTAGCTTCTGCGTAAGTGTCAGTCCAGGTTGATTGTCCGTCTTGCTCTTGGTGCAGTGCCTGATGATTTTCCATACGCAATGGTAGCTAAAATGGCGGACTTCATGGTACAACATACTGTTTCAATAATGTATAACGTGTCGTTAGTTGAGAGAACACAGAAGGCATTTAACATCTGGAAGCAAAAACAGATAGAGAGAGAGAGAAGAGAAACATTATACCTCCTCTTGGTGCAAGTGGTTCCAAGCTTGAAGCGGAATTCTTGACCATCACCGTTGGTATCTATCCGCTGCGTGCCGGTGTCTGGGCTAAACATGGTGCAGAATCGATCAAGTTCTGATGGCTTCATGGGCGGTTTGTATTCTGCTCCAAAGAGTGTAACGGCTGATTGGGCCTTATGAGATGTAATCTGAGGTGTTTTGGAGTGAAGCGGATGTTAGAGAGTCTTTTCATTGTATGGTTTTGCGTCATCTGGTATCTCCCACCATTAAAAAATAGCATACCTTGCATGCGGCACAGGAGGTCTCTTCTTCATCGACAATATTGACCTTGCGCAACTTGGGTCGCTGGTTGACCTCAGACAGGAAGTCCGGCGACCACCTGCCGCTAGACGACAAGGTACTTTGGTATGTGCTTAAGATATTCATGATCCTCTGGACCGGTGCATTGTACTTTGAATCTATTCATGAGAAACGAGAAATATGAGGTCGGTTAATACCAATCACATAGTCTGGCGAGATGAAATTGGTTTTGCCATTACCTTGGTCGAGAGCGCGCTTGTCAAAGACCAGCCAGAAAAGATACTCAATGTAGAGCTTAAAGTCGTTTTTGGGATTCTGATCCTGATCACGTCGAAATCTCTCTGGTTTCATGTGTGCAAGAAAACGAATAACGATGGTGTGCGTTAGTGATACATACTTTTTTTACCAGTTCGCTCGCAAATGGATGATCACGTTGGTTCTACCTGGAATTTGTGCGAGTGCTATTCTTGCCTCTTCCTCGTTGTCCTCCACGACAAAGTTGACAATGTTTCCTTGCGAGTCGGGGACGTCAGAGTCATCACTGCTATCATCCGATTCCTCGCTCGAGTCTGATGATGATTTTTCATACCCGGCGTTCGCGGTTCCTATAAAGTATGGATGAGTAATATATTAACACGCAAATCGAAGGCATCAATTATTTAAAACGAGTGTGACTTTGCGCATGTTACTGTCTGGAATACGCACCCTTTGATTGCAGCCGTCTCTCCAGACGTCGTCTGAATGACGAGTTGGCTTGGTTCCTTACGCGCTTTGAAGGAAGCAGTCCTAAGGATAGAAAAATAAAATATAAGGAAGGAGCGAGGAAAGTTTAATTTTAATGCCCATGACGCGCACTGATTTTGTGTTTGTATCCTCACCACATCCAGGTGATGAAGTGATATATCGCGTTTGATCAGACAAAGCACACAATAAAACAGTGCGTATCACATATCCATGAAAAAAGCACGTGAGAGTGAGAGATGAGAGTGAGAACGAAAGTGTCAGGAGTAAAACTCACCAATGCCAGCATCTTCGTCCAGCTCGACTTCTTCTAGGAGTTTCTTTCGAAGCTTTTTGATGTTGCGATGGTTGAACTGGCCTGACGAGGTAGCCTTGGATTTGCCCTGGTTTGGTGATTTGGTCTGTTTCGATCTTTTTTGTGCGACTCTGATAGTGTTCTGGAGGAGGCTCGACATGTTGAGACCCTCCTCCTCCTCGTGGTCTCCATCGCTTTGGCGTTCCGGGTCAGAGTCTTCACCGCTGGACACAATGAAAGTGCGACGGCGAGTTGCTTCTGAAAGTGATGACGGCTTTCTTGAATAGGAAGTTGGATTCCGAGACGAACCCTGCTTGTTGTGTCCTTGACAAGGTTTTGAGGATGACACTTGTTCCGGACATGCACGTTCCTTTTGCTTGCTGTATGGAATGACGACCGCGTCAAGTATCTCGATGGTTTCATGGCGGTAGAGTTTTTCCTTTAATGCTATAGGCAGACTAGCGATCAAAGCTGCTGAGGCGCGAGGTGTACCACTTGAGCGATGGCGTGAACGTGGGGAAGTTTGAGTGGGTGGTTTTTCTCTGTATTTGGAAGTGAGAGCTGTTGTTGTAGTTGGTGTTGCTGCTACTTTAGTTGTTGTTGTTTTGGTCGTGGTTGTGGTCTTAGCCTTGGGACGTGGTCTTGGGCGCATGGGAATCTCCACATGCAGAAACCTTTGCCTGCCAACGGATTCTTTTGGCATCTTGTAGGAACGGGGATTGGTTGGTGGAATGTTTTGATTGTGTGTTTGTTGGTTTGTTTGATTGACTGTGGGATGGATGAGGGTTGCTGGAAAGCGACCAATCCACAAGGAAAATCAGAGTATGGTTGTGTGTGTGCGTGTGTGATGAATCACTGCATCTTTGTTTTTAGCTTTGGTGGCACGAAGGGTGTAGGCGTGGAAGCGAAGGGGTCGGTAATATCCCGTGACTCGGCCAAAGGGGTATTCGCCAAGGAGTAGTAGTGAAATTGTGAAAAGGCCTACAAAGTTCGACGTGGGAAAATGTGTGTGCCATATCTGCGTGTGGACAAAGTAAAGTGTCTATGGAAATCTCGCCACCCATCTACGGCCAAGTACCCTGTTGCTCTCTCCAAGCACAAGTCCACATGTCTCGTCTCTTGTCAAATGGGAGAAGCTGTTTCGATATGTTTAGGTGCAAAATATGACATCATATTGGGGTGATAGGGATAACCACCAAATGCACCAGCCTTGGGGCACCCTGCTCACTCACGGCTGCTCCTTAGATCTCCCTGATAAAATTTCTTATCTCTTCGTCCTTCCTTCCTTCCCTCACACTGCACTCACTGCACTCCAACACTAACCTTCGTCATCGCTCCCTTCCTTTGTGTGAGTTTGACCGTCACTTTTTTCTTTCATGAGGGGTGTGTGTTCCTGTCTCTGGCACACACATACCCACCCATATTTTAGCTTTTCTTTCCTTCCTTCTTGTTCTTATCGTCACATCCTCACACCTTCATTCTTTCTTCTTCTTTTTCTTCAACTTCTTCAACTTCATACCTCCTCCCTTTTACACTTCAATACACATTCCTCTTCTATATACTCCTCATCAGCTTCCTCTGTTCATATTCTCATCGTTTCGTACTTACTTTCACATACTTCCAAGAAAAAAAAAGAAAAAAAAAAAAGAGATCTGATTTCAATGTCGTCCGTCTCCACATTCCACACTTCATCTTCAACCAACTCTTTGAGCACCCCTCGGGCCGTGCCATTGACTGAGCTGGCCGAAACTGCACAGATTGTCCTCAGCGCGAAACCTAGACTTATCAACGTCACCCACCAGATCCCATACGCCTGCACCCTCCTCGACCGCACCTCTTCGTCCTCAAGCACACATACCTCCTTCGGAGCGGGCTCGCCTCTCAACAGGAGATCGTCCTACATTGCACCGCGCCATGCACAGCAGCCTACAGCAGGGACAGGGACAGGGACAGAAGGATCTACAGACGCGACCTCTTGTTCTTCACACCCCGATGGCGACTGCATCCTTGAGCAACGACGGGGCCACTCTGCGCTGTACTCTGGTATCATGTCTCTCCGCAACGATCTCGAAACCATCCAGATCGGATGGATTGGCGAGCTGGCAGATCAGGACGGCTACGTTGTGCCCTCCAACAAGCTGTCTGAACCACACAAGCTTGCCATGAAGGAGAAGCTCTGGAACAAGGAAAAGGTCGTTCCCATCTTCCTGGATGACAGCCGCGCAGCAGGGCACTACGAAGGCTACTGCAAGACAGGCAAGTTCTTTTTCTTCTTTCCGTCCTCCGGATCCTAATTGAAAGTCAAAAAAGACATACAAGAAATTCGATGAACACGGAAGACTGATCAGCTATCTCCATCTCATGTTTGTGTAATATCCGACCATCGACTTACTGACTCCGTGTTTTTTCTTCTTTCTTTTGTTACATGTCATGTTCAACTTGGTTTTACCCAAAATTAGTTCTTTGGCCATTATTCCATTATATCTTGTGGGATGAGGCTACGGATGGCCGCATCGAGAAAAAGAACTGGGATGACTATGTCTTTGTGAACCAGCAATTTGCGGACGCCATTATTGAGCAATATCAGCCAGGTGACATCGGTAGGTCTAAGCATGCTATTCAGCTAACCAGGAATGTAACAACCACTAAAACGACAGCATGTCTAATTATGGCTGGATTTTTTTTTCAACATCATTTAGTCTGGATCCACGACTACCACCTGCTGCTGGTGCCGCACATGCTCCGACAGAAGCTTCCCAGTGCTGCGATTGGTGTCTTTATTCATGCGCCCTTCCCCTCCTCAGAGATCTTCAGGTGTCTTCCCAGTAAGTGTGCTTGGTCCGAACACCGACTAATTTTACTTTTATTTTCAGCCCAAATACCCCTCCAAAATGTGCCGGGTGACTCTATATTATTTTTTATTTTTTTGTGTGTGGTTGGAGTGAGAGTGGATCGCGCTTTGGACAGGGGACGGACTGAGGACTGAAAAAGAAGGAGGTCTGATGCCGATATCAATGCCGATGTTAATGCCGATGCTGATGTCATGGAGACCTTGGTTATCTCTCCTTGTCCCTCATCATCCATCCTCGTTCATCCACGGCACATACCAAGCGAGACCTTCGCATTTTGTCTTCCTCCACTCCTTTTGCGCAATTCGCCCACGGTCCAACATTCAACTCCAAACGGGAAGATCGATCAAAAAAAACAGAACGAGGAACATGGTCACGCTATCAGGGATATCGGCCTATTTGGTTCGAGCATGATCCACTTCCTCTTCCATCTTCGACCCTCCGACCACATTCTTGTGCTTGCTTTCTTTGTCTTGTTACGTCATCGCTCACGCAAATACATGCCACTTTGTTCACGTCTAACTTATTATGTTTTAATTGTCCGTGTCCATTTCATGTGATTAGAGCGTGTCGAGATCTTGAATGGCCTATTAGGAGCAAATCAGATTGGTTTTCAGGTACACAACATAACAACGCATTGTTTCCAAAAGATGAAAAAGGGACATCGCCCATGGTTGTGTACATGTGCAACACGCACAGACGGCTGATCAGGACACGATATTGATCTACTTCTTTTTTGTTACGATGCTGTGATGCTTTGTTATTTACTAGACTTACTCCTATGCAAGACACTTTATCAGTTGCTGCACTCGTGTGAACGGATACGAGTCGACGCCAAGAGGCGTGGACGCCATGGGATCCACAGTCTGGGTCGGCACCTTTCCTATCGGAATCGACGCAGAGCGCGTCGAGCGTCAGCGCAAGGCACCCGGAGTTCTGCCCAAGATGGACGCCATCCGCAAGACGTACAAGGGCAAGCGGATCATAGTTGGGCGCGACAAATTGGATCTTGTCAAGGGTGTTCAACAAAAGCTGCAGGCCTTTGAAAAGTTCTTGAACGACTACCCCGACATGCAGGGCGAGGTTGTTTTGATCCAGGTCACTTCGCCTCCTCTGGTCGAGAACCCCAAGCTCGAGGCCAAGATTGCAGAGCTGGTCGCCCACATTAACGGAACATACGGATCCCTCAACTTTACGCCCGTTCACCACTACCACCAGCATATTGACCGCGACGAGTACTACGCCCTCTTGTCTGTGGCTGACATTGGCTTGATCACCTCAGTCCGCGACGGCATGAACACCACCTCACTTGAATACATTATGTGCCAGCAGGAGAACCACGGGCCTCTTATTCTCAGCGAGTTCACAGGCACTGCAGGAAGTCTGAGTGGGGCGATGATGGTCAATCCTTGGGACTACCAAGGAGTCGCCAAGGTCATTTACGACGCACTTCACCTGAGCGAAGCCGACAAGCTTGTTCGTCACAATGTAAGCAAACACACGCCGATTATCATGTTGATTCTTTATCGCCGATGTTGCTGCGCTATTACTGACTCTGTTGAGCGTGTTTGTATTTGACCTATAATAGCAACTCCATAAGCATGTCTTGAGTCACACTGCACAGTACTGGGCCAAAAACTTTATCTCGGAACTGATCTTGAACGTTGGCACCTGGGATCAGTCGACACCAACTCCCTACCTCGACCTGGGTGTCACCACAAACAGATACCACAAGGCCAACAAGCGCCTTTTGATGTTTGACTACGATGTAAGTTCACCAATTGAACTTGAAATACATGTTAGCTCCAAAAAGATTGTTGACTCATTTCTCTTTCTTACTACTTTATAGGGCACATTGACACCAATCAGAAAGACTCCAGGAGCAGCGGTGCCTCAGGAACACATGCTCAAGGCCTTGACAGCCCTCGCAGAGGATCCCAAGAACATTGTCTGGATTATTTCGGGCAGAGACCAAAAGGTGCTGGAGGAGTGGCTCGGACACATTGACGACCTTGGCTTCAGTGCTGAGCATGGGTCATTCATGAGACAGCCCGGTAGCAAGAAGTGGGTCAACTTGACCGAGTCGATGGACATGGGCTGGAAAAATGATGTCATCGAGATTTTTACCTACTATTCCGAGAGAACCCAAGGTAACACTTTTCTAGCGATCTTGAACGGGGAAAAGTGCTGTTCATGCTTGATGACGTTGAACTGACATTTTTCATTCTTTTCTCTATTATACAGGGTCTTTCATCGAGCATAAGCGGTCTTCCTTGACTTGGCACTACCGTATGGCCGACCCTGAGTTTGGAGCCTTCCAGGCTAAGGAGTGCCAAAATCATCTGGAGAATGCTGTCCTGTCCAAGCTCCCCGTCGAGATTCTGGTCGGCAAAAAGAACCTCGAGGTACGCCCCACGATGGTCAACAAGGGCGAGATTGTCAAGCGTCTGCTGGCCCAGCATCCCGATGTCGAGTTTGTGGCGTGTGCCGGTGACGACAAGACGGACGAGGATATGTTTAGGGCATTGGCGGGACAGTCCAACAGCCAAGCCAACGGCCGCAGGGAGCAAAGCAACACAGTGGTAGAGCCCTACAATCACGATCTTGTGGCCGAGACTGCAGCCAAGATTGCGCATGCGACCTTGGTGCACTCGCTGGAGCACTCCCCCATCGTTCCCCATGCCCATGTGAACGTTCAAGTCAATGGCCAAGCCAACGGAGTACCACACGATGGAACCCATCTGGCTTCACCCGCACCTACCACCCCAGCCCAGACGCTTTCTTCAGCATCACCTAGAGGGGCAGCTGGCGAGCACTTTTCGATCACTATTGGCCATGCCTTGAAGCGGACTCTTGCCAACTGGCATGTCACCAGCCCCGAGGAGCTGATCCGTGTCCTTGGCATCCTTTCTGGAGTTATTGAAAACTAGACAAAACACAATACACATATATTGCCTACTCTTTTTTCTTTCTCTTTTTTTGTTCTCCTGTGGATTTGGCATGGGTGCAAGAGGATGGGGGGTCGCGGTTCCAAATGTGCAACAAGTGCGATCTCCTGGATCTTATGTGACGGATGTTTTGTTGTTCCTGAGTGAGAGAGAATTTTTTTTTCTGGCTGGTGGAGAGTATAAAAGGAATTTCGCTCCTCGACCTCGAGTTGGTTTCCTTCTCTGCGTTGCTTCCTTAGATCTCTCTTCCGGATGGTTTCCCTTTGGTACTTGTTTTGTCATTTTGCAATGGTTCAACAAGGAAAGAAATTGCCATCCCTCGACAATCACGCCGAGTTTAATGGTTGAGGCATGAGTCATTGGCACGCTATAGTAATCTCCCTGCATGAACTTTGCCTTACCGTCTTGAGAAGGATCCGCCTTCGGGTGAAATCGTTCGCAAGATGGGTCCCTTTTCGACCTCTATATACCCCTCCGCGATCCAGTCAGTTTCCAGCCGCCTCGCTTGATGCCTCGCTCTTTGTTCCTCTCCGTGACCTCCTTGTGTACTCAATGCCTTTAGTTAAGCATCTCAATGGCAGTCAATCTCAACACAGACCACAGAGTTTTTCTGAGGTCGCCGATGGGGCCGACTGTCGAGTTGTTAAAGTGTCAGAGGGTATACGGGGTAACTATGGAGGCAATTGCTTGACATTGGCTTGGATGTGTTGGGCTGGTGTTATAAAGATCGGGGCGGTGGCCAGAGATCTGGAATTGACGACAAGAAGGGATGTGGCCAAAGATGCGGACATACTATTTTTTTTAATTTTTTTTATATTTAAATCAAAACAAATATGAATGCTGTTGGAATGATGAAAGCGCAATGTTAATCCGTAGAGGCGTAGAAGTTGGATCGATTAAATCTGCGATCTATTTTTTTTTTGTTTTATTTGTGAATCTTTTATGTAAACCAAATAAAATTAGCAGTACGTTGGCCTTGCCAAACATGAGCGCACTCCTAAGATCGCATTATTCTTTGGGCAGAGTTGTCTTGGGGTGCTTGGGCGTGTCAATCTTGGTGGATTCGCCCGTGACGAGCTCCTTGACTTTTTGGGTCACCTCGTAGATAACACCACCTGCCGCTGCCAGAGGCAGTGCCACGATCTGGGCGACCTTCTGCCGTGTGCTGTCAGAGTGTGGATTTGGATCCGTGAAAGGCTCGGGAGTGGAAGAGCGACGATCTTCCGAGGATGAGCGAACGTGAGCCGATAGTGATGAGGATGGGGTAGAAGAGGGACTGGATGACATGGTGGCACGTACTCGTGAGTAGAGTGTGTGTGTGTGTAGACGTGTAGGTGGGGGTGTGTTGGAGTCCATTTTTTTTCTCAAAAAGGCGATTTTCTGCTTTTTGTCCTCCAATGCGCAGCTTCCTCAGCAAATTTGAAATCTGTGATGCCCTTGCGCATAGAGCATGCCTGCGGATAGTTGACTTGGAAAGATAGGAATGGAGCAATTGCCAGAGAGTGACGATGAGCAGAATAGAGTAGATAGTGATGAGAACCATAAATATGAATGACGAGTGAGTGTGGGACGGGATGGATAGGACCAGCGAAGGTGATGATGAGAACAGATGGAGCAAACGGAGTTCCCACGAAGGATGCTGGATCTATCTTTTCGCCACCTGTGGGTGCTTTGCCAGTGCTAGGCATGAGGCAAGCTTGGCTTTTGGACTTGGGATGTCGTATCCCGCAAAGAAAGCCTAATTCTCCAATATCAAAGCCTAATTGTGAATGGCGCCGTAACGGAATTGCCGCATTTGGGCACAGGATGCCGTGCCCGCTCGGAAGGAAACAGAGCAAAGGGAGAAGACATGGAAGAGAGAATGCGAAAGAGCGAGAGAGCACAAGGACAGGGTCAACAGACAAGACCAGGCCAGGAGGAGAGATAGCATTGGCCAGCGAGGAAATACGATTCGCCGGATGATGAAGGGCGCATGAGAACACGGACAGACAGCGTGCGTGAGTGGGTTGAATATATAGGACAGGACGATCCATCCTTTCCAGCTATTTCTTCTTCATCGACACTTATCTCTGTCACACTTTCTCACCCTCCCTGCGTTCTTTCTTTCCTTTCTTTCCGTTTTCAATCCACACTCCACTCACACACTCACACTCCACTCACACACTCACACTCCACTCCACTCCACTCTTCATCTGTACACACATACAACCATGGCTACCATCGAGAAACAGGCCGCTATTGCCCCTACTGGTGCTTCCCTCTATGCGCGCTTCGCCGTTGCAGGTGCCGTTGGATGTGCAGTCACCCACGGTGCCCTGACCCCCGTCGATGTCGTCAAGACCCGCATCCAGCTCGAGCCCACCATCTACAACAAGGTATATACATACCAGCACTTTGTCACGTAGACACTCGGACAGGAAACCCAAAAGTCTTCACGGGAAAAAAAAAAAAAAAAAAAAAAAAAGATCATCTTGGCGGTGGATGAACTGGATCAAGATGAGACAATCCATATTGTGGTCTGTGCAATTTCATCTCTCATTTCAATAATGGAACTCGACTACAGGATGGAAACAGATGCACCTTAGGTCCACTCACAAACAAAGCAGGACCATGCCACCACTATTGACAGTAGACAGAAGAATCAAGCTACTGCTGCCTGGACCTTGACCTTTTTTTTCCTTCCTCTTCCAACGGAAACACATAAACACGCACAACCACAGTGTGCCGTTCTTCCAAATCAGAAATGATGTCATTTTCGTGCCGTAATAGCTCGTCGACCCGATTAAGCACGTTTTCCCGCTTGCATTTTTGTGCCATGGCCCAACAACTCACCCAACATATTCAAATCGATAACAACAAACAATTAGGGTATGGTCGCTTCCTTCCGCCAGGTCATCAAGGCCGAGGGTTCCGGCGCACTCTTGACCGGCCTTGGCCCAACTGTTACCGGATACGCTCTGCAGGGCGCCTTCAAGTTTGGCGGATACGAGTTCTGGAAGCAGTACCTTATTGACTTTGTCGGCAAGGAGAACGCCGTCGAGAACCGTGCCTTCATCTACCTTGCTGGTTCGGGTATTGCCGAGTTCTTTGCCGATATTGTCCTCTGCCCCCTCGAGGCGACTCGTATCCGTCTCGTCTCTCAGCCCACTTTTGCCACTGGATTGGTCTCTGGATTCTCCAGGATCCTCAAGGAAGAAGGTGTCATTCGCGGATTCTACTCTGGATTCGGACCCATCTGTCTCAAGCAGATCCCTTACACCATGGCCAAGTTTGCTGTCTATGAAATCGCTGCAGAGGGTATCGAGGGCGTTGTCGGTGCCAAGGAGACTCTGTCTGCTGCAGGTCAGACCTCTTTGAACCTGGGTGCTGGTCTGATTGCCGGTCTTGCTGCCGCTGTTGTGTCCCAGCCTGCCGATACTCTTCTCTCCAAGATCAACAAGACCAAGGGCACTGGCTCCGTCACATCCCGCCTCGTCGGCCTTTCAAAGGAGCTCGGTGTTCGTGGGCTGTTCTTGGGTCTGGGCCCTCGTCTGGTCATGGTCGGCACCCTCACTGCCTTCCAGTTTGCCATCTATGGCGACATCAAGAAAGCTCTTGGCGCCACCAACAGTGTTGAGATTCGCAAGGCCAACTAAATCAAGTCCACTTCCTTATGTCTTCTCATGTAAACGATCCCATTACCACACACGCAAAATAAAAGCAGCTTATGAGAAAAACTTGTTTGTTCCCAAGAAAGAAAGAACGAGCATATGAAGATGCAAAAATGATAGTCTGTGTTTATGATATGTTGACAAGACACACAAACTCTATGTCATGTTTCTCTCTCTCTTTCTTTTTTCTAAGCCTGCTCAGTACGAAGACGCTGGACCTCAGCTTGCGACTCTGCCAACTGGTGCTCCAACTCCCTGACCCTCTCCTCAAGCGCCTTGACCGCGTTGTGGTTGTGCTCGGTCGTCTCAATGGCGACGGTGCTGGTGAGCTTGATGAGGCGCCAGAGACGGAAGATGATCAACAGCGAACCAAGCTCCTGTTCCGCGCCGGACAAAAACACCTCCATGAGGAACGAGACAATGATGATGAGGGCATCGGCCAGGTGCAGCAGGCCCATGGGCTCATTCTTCCAGAAGTATCCGGGCCCAAAGGCGTAGAGCTTGAGCAAGATTTCGAGGACAAAGAAGGTGACGATACCGAGGGAGACGTTGGCAAAGACCTCGAGGATCCACTGAGCCTCCTTGGAGTGGTCGTAATCCAAGAGCGAGGCGCCGATCTGGAGGATGACGAGGAGAATGTCGATGACGGTGAGGACCAAGATGAGTTTGTGGGCTTTCTTGGATTCAATCACCTCGCCGACGTCATGGCGCGAGCGAGTGAAGTCAGATGCGGCGTCCGAGTTGTCGCGGTAACTGTTATCAAGGGTGTTGACATTGTCGGCTTCCTGCTCGGAAGTGGGGATGGTGCCGTAGGAGGACATGGTGGGAAGAAAATGAGAGGTGGGATGGATGGAAAGAGGAGAGGTGAATTGTTGTTCCTGGCTGAATGTGTTTTTTTTTTTTTTTTTTTTTTTTTTGGCTGAGTAGAGCCCTTATTCCGCCACAAACGAGATATTTGGTCATCCAACTCGACCGTTTTTCCCTATTTCTCTTTCTTTTTCATGCACGTGCAACTATTCAGGCTTGTGCGCAAGACCATGTGGGCCACTCTGCGTACTCGTTTTCGTGATCGTCCATATCGAAACAATGACGGAACAGTGGGTATCTGGCAAAACGAATTAAAAAAGGTTGACATGGTTTTCGGATGGTGAACTGGGGCCTTTTAGGGGATTAAGGGTCGCTTCTTCAATTTTTGTGGGCCTTGAAATTGGATGTGGACGAACTTCCCAAAAATGAACCTCGACGAGGTTATCAGTGGCATCAGGCTCATAAAACTGCCTTGGTCTTGCGGAACTATGTCACTGCCGTGTCCCAGGAAGGACATTCGTATCGCAAAAACCGAGAGTATCCGGGACTCAACGAAGCAGTACTTCGAGGATACCTTTAACTATAAAGACGCGGATTAGGAGTTTATGCCTGATCAGGACGAACACTCCACAGATGAGGTGCAGGGGCCAGGACAGTGGATGGGCAACCCTGTTTCGATGCGACCTTTGTGAGCTTGATGCAGGAACTCAAAACCCGGAATGACATATCAGAAAGGTTACCCCAGGCTAAGAGACGAACTGCCATCGGATATGAGGACATGGTGAAGCTCAAGCTACACCTTCAGAAACCAACCACCATCAAGACTGAGAGTCTGGGACGGTGCTTGTTCTCTCAGGCACTTGCATCGACTGTGTTTACTCTGTGGCTGACATATGTATCCTGTTGTTTAACTTTTTTTTTTTTTCGCCTTAGGTCATCTTGAGTGGCAAAATTTAGCATGCTAACGATATTTCACATCTCTCTTTTCTACTATGGTAGGTTTGACAAAGTTCTAAAGCTGAAGCGAGGAGATGTTCTTTTTCGATTCTCAGATTCTGAAGGACCGCCATGGTTTACTATCACAGTGCCATCCCGTAACTCAAATCTAATCGACCCTGCGCAAGGTAAGCAGGAAGCACAACGCATAAATATCCTGTATTTCTCCGAGTGTCTAGTTTTCCTAACAGGTCGATTCTCGCAAAATAGCCAATGTTTACGAGATCTATTCACAGCTTGATGAGCCACATGCCTGCTGTGTCATCAAACTCTTGTCGTGGATTAAATGGATTGAGATGCATTTGCAGTGCGAGTTGACGGCAGGCGATTTCTTGATCCCAGAGTTCACCAATGGCGACATCGACTTACAGAAACACTTGTCGTCGACACAACTGTCTACGCTCTTAAACAGATACGCCAACGACTCAGGCCTTATGAAGCACCAATTCACTCACTTCGATACACATTGCTTTCACCGTGGTGGAGCCCGACACAGACTCTTTCACGCTCAGGAGAAATGGTTGTTCCAGTCCGTGCGATGATGGGGCAGTTGGTTTGAAAAGGAGACTGCGGAGAAAATCAAAGAGTACCTGATGGACGAACACCAGGAAGAAGCAGACTTTGGGGACATAATGTTGCCTCGTGGAAGCAGAATTCGAGGGAAGACAAGTACGACGAAGCACACTTTGGGGTTGTTGGCCATGAAATTCGAGTCGACAATCTAGCCCATAGAATCCAGGCACACAATGGCGTTAACCAAGTTCGAGAAGGAGAATTAAGAACTTTGTCAGCAGATCGTCGACCTGGTAAGCACCTTCACTTTGCAGCCGGAGAAGGTTGTTTAGGCTCTGACATCTCGAGCAGACATATCACATTCTCAGACGCAACCACAGCAACAACAACAGAAACCATAACCACTATCACTGCCAGACCAAGAGTCACCATTCCCACCAGAACTGAAAGACCAAGTGGACCAACCGCAACCAGACCATCTACAACTGGAAAATGTGCAACCAAATTAACCACAACCAAACATACAATGACTAAACCAAGATCAATCACAGCCGATTTTCCTACCAGCTCGATAGCTCAAAGGCTATCCAGTAAATGGAGTTGCAAAACGAACCTGAGGTATGCGATGAGGACAAGACGCGTTTGGGGGATCCATCAGAACTTGATAGTATTCTCCCCCGATTAAGAATAGTCGATGATCCTACACAAATCAGAGGTTGGAGAGATTTACAGCTCTAAAAAATAGTACCGACATGTTGTTATATCATGAGTGGTATTAGTCATGATGAACACCATGAATGCTGCAAGTTTTAAAGAAAAGAACAGTGGATGTTTGTATTCCGAGCATCATACTTGTTACATCTAGCCATTATCACAGCCTATTGCGAAAGATTTTGGATCGTGATTTATTGTCAAAATAGGGTGTTTGATCGGGACTGAGAATAACGTATTTAATGGGAGCCGTTGTGAAGTAATACTAGCCCAGTTTTGATATATCGGAAAGCACCCCTTAAGAGCGCCACCAATAAATACATTGCATTGTTGCCCCATTCATCCGTCACCGACACGTCCTTCATCAACACCTCCTCCTCCAACTGTAGCGCAAACGACTGGGATATTGAATGTAAGGGACACCGACAATATTAATTTCGACCATCACACATTCATGTTGACAGAATAGATCAGGAAAGGTCTTTACTGACACTTAGCGTGATCTGCCCTTGAAGAGTCACGTGAACGTAATGCCGGTGGAATGCAGGCCTGATTGCCAGACCCAATCCCATGCCGAAGCTGACCATAGATCCCCACTCTACTGAGTTGTCTTAGTGTACGAGCACGTTGTACTATATAGTTCATTAGACCCCCTTGCTTTTATTCGAGAGACGCCCTCCCTCTTTTCGTAAGCCATTCGTCTGCCCCATTTCAATTTTGCTCTTGTAGTACTTCTTCACGGCACCGTGAAAGAGTATTTATCATGTATCTTATTCCGGTATATCTGGCTGTGCAACCCATCCCCGAGCACAAACTGGCTATGGATAAGGCCTTTGGTTCTTCGCTGGATGAAGTTGCCTATGTGAGCGATGGTGTGAAGTTAGACGTGGCCCCCAGAAGTTTCTCTGTGGAATATTGTGGCTTAGTTGGCGAGAAGTCAGGTCTACCCTATGTAACCATACATTACAAAGATAGAAATATTTTTGTCAAAGCATCGTTTAATGGACTGTCTATGGCAGCTCTTGCTGACGAGATTGGCAACAGGACAGTTCAGGAATTGGTGGATAAAGCCAGTTATCACCCAGATAACATATTGGGTTATTATCGCGATCCAACAAGTCCCTGGTGACCAATGAATCCTGGATTCTTTTAAAAATTTGTTCTTCTGTTTATCATGAAGAAAATATTGGTATTCTCTCTTTTGGCGGTGATGACTTGTGAGCAAGTTCCAGTCTTCGAGGCAAAATTTGGTGACTATCCGAACATGGCATGTCAGATGATTAATGGATATAATGCACAGAAGCCCGGATTGTTGAGAGTCACCTATGTGGACTATCATGCTAGAGTGTATCCTTGCCAATTAAGGGAGTCGTGAATGTTGTCACACGACCTCTTCATGTTCTCAAGGGTGGAAGGAATGGTGCAGATGGGGTCACAATAGATACCCATCATACCGAGTCTTGTGGTGAGAGATACTGTAGAAATTTGCTCACTCACGGACCGGCTCAGCGGTTTGACGTGAATGGAAACTTAGCTGGGATATATAGAACAAACCCAGTCCAAGCTCCAAGGGTTTGTGTACCCAACCCGCTTCTTCCCGGACCTCCTGGCAATACTGGTACTCCTGGCAATCGTGGTTACGGATGGAATTTTCTTGAAATGGATGCTGCAGGACATGATCTGGCCGATCTTGTGGATTGCGATGAATATCCATATGCTAACTCTAGAGAAGGTGGTGGTGACGCCATGATAAACTGTATCATGAATAAGGGGATTTAGGCCGGAAATGAGAATAATGGGTCGCAGAAGGAACTCTTTATTAACTGGGACAAACACAAATTATATGTGTCTGTCCATCAGTTGAACGCCACCAATATATCGCATAACTCTGCCTCCCATGATCCATGAGCGACGCCAACCCTGCACCCAACGAAGAAACAGTTCGAGACCTGTACAAAGACACGTTTCCATCCACCGTCGGAAACATAACTGGACCGCCTTGTCCTGCCCGAATCCCGTAAAAGGTCATGACTATGCAAATATATGGCATATCGTTCCACGTCAGTCTTGAATCTCGGGCGTTATGGTCCACATTGTACCTTCCTCTTTTCAGAATGTGTTCCTCTGTTATGGAAGTAAGACGGAGGTGAAAATCCAACATTGACCACAGTGGCGTCATAGAGAGCAATCAAGGCTCACGATAGACCCAAAAAGCTCGCGATGATTGATCAAGTACCGATCGAGTTATGGTCTCTCGAACCTTGAAGTTCGCCACTAGCGGATACGCGCCCTTTGAACAAAAGTAATGTTGGCCTTCCTCCTGTTGAAGTGAAGGACGCCCTGAGCTCTGTGAAAACTAACAATTCTTTGCGGAATCCCCAATGTTATTTGTTGCTGTGTGGCAGGAAAAAGAAAGCGTCCCTCTCACCGCTTTTATTTGTCAATCGACAGCCTCATCTATCTCGGTTCTTCGTTCATTTGGGTGTTTTTTAGGCGGTGATGGTGCAGTTCTTGGCGGAGATAGTGGCTACGATACATATATAAAAAATGGGGGAGAAATCCCCATCATAACTTAGTAAACTGCGCTAATGACAACAATCAATATGATACCAAGTTATTGATCATACTTTGTCTGCAAAACAGCGTGTTGTCATTGACATTGACAGCAGACATAGTGTATGCCAAAGGAATCTGTTTATCCCACAAAAAAAAAAAAGGAAGAATCAGCTCCAGGCCACAACCTCATTCCTTCCGCAAATACTCCACCGTAGAGTAAACACCCTTCTAAGTTAACAGTTACATTTGCAGGTGCATTCTTAACTATACGTTCAACGGACCATGATGTAGCTGTGGCGGGGACTGGGCAAGGTGTGCCAGCGGCGGCCAGCAATTCACAGAGATCCGCTTCGTCTCTGTAGATGACACTACCGATAAACCTTCCAGTGATAAACAGGGTGGCGCCATCGGTGATGGGGGCGGACATGGGGACAGTGACAGTCAGAGTGTAGGCTGGAGGAGGCAATAATTCCCAGGGGTCATGGTGAGGCCTGTGACAGCTTGGTCGGTGGTGACATTGGGACAGTTCTTCGACTCGGGATACTTTGGTGGCAGAGGAGGAGGGGTGTACGTTGGAGTAGGATACGTGGTAGTGGTTCTGGTAGTGGTGGTAGGAACGGGGGTACCATAGGTGACTAGTATTCGCAAGAGATGAGAATAAAGACACACTGATCAATATCACGCAAACAGATATTTTGTTCGCCTTTGCTGCACGCATCCGCCATTCAAGACGTACGAGTCTGGCAGAACACGGCCTAGTTAACTTGAACGTAAAGTCGGCGACCTGTTTGTTCCAAGATAAACATAGTAGGTCGGGGGTTGGAAGGAGATGAATTAAAGCGTTAGTGCGTTTCGAAAAAAAAAATATTCTAGATAAATAAGCATGTTTACACATCGAGAATCAAAGATGCCCTCGACATTACATGGGCTGGGATGTTGGCCGTCTCTGGAACAGGCAGGATCATGAATTCAGAGCTTGAGGGACAGAAGCCAATGAGACTGCAAAAGTCCTGAACACTAGTGTAGACCTCCTTGCCACCAACCTTGGCGCTGATCGAGAACTTTGCCTTTGAGCCGGCGACAAGCAAGCTGTTCAGTTTGCCAATAACACTAATACAGATGTTACTGGGGCAGAACGAGATGGCGTCGCCCATTGCAAAGTATTGAATGTCAGTCATCATGGTAGGACCGGTGGCACAGTTTGTGGCGGCATGGACGAAGGGCGAGGCAACGGCGGTGAAGGTGAGAACAGCATACAGGAGCTTCATGGTTGTGAGAGGCGTTTAGGACGATATCAGTGGTTGGGTGTTGAAGGGAGTTTCGTGGTCCGTATTTATACAAAGCCTTTTTTTTTTCCAAACGCGTATTTTCCAAGACCGCAGGACACCATTGTACGTTTTTTTCATGTTCACGGTATCCTTCGAAGTCCCTTCGAGATTATCCATTGTTCAAACTTAGGGATGCGTGGACAGCGGTGCCTCCAAGGCCCAACCCTAAACAGATCAATCCAACAATGCATATGAGGCAAAGTAGAGGAAGCATACACTTTCTTTTCTCTCGCACACACGGTCTCTCTGTCTCTCTCTTTCTGTTGGAAGAGGGGGGGAGGGTTGTTCGCCTGCTTTGTTCGTTTGACTCGAGTTCCAAATGGGAGTATGGATCCACATAACACATTCTGTTTATCTTTATTCCGCAATCGATCCACTAGTGTAGATATCATTACCAAGACTTATCACACCATGACACGTGAATGGGAGTGAATATCCTGTTTGTTGTTTTGCTCTTTGTTCAGTTGGATGGAAGGGGAGCAGACGAATGTTCACGCCACTGTTTATTCTGGTGGTCCTGTTTGTTCTCTTTTTCTCGGCTCTGCTCTCTTTTTTCCTATTCTTCCTTGGCAGGCAAAGGGAATATGTTTGCGCCCCTCTCCACACTTTCCAACATCAATCAAAATTCGCCCTCTTTGTTTGTTTGTTCGTTTCTTTATTTGCTTGTAGCACTGTTCTGTCGACACGCGTGGCTCCATTGTCCATTTCTCCATTTTTCGTTTCTTCTCTGCACAAAAGCAATGCCAAGAAATAGAGCCCACCAGCGGGATGGACAAACGGTCGCCATACGTATAACCGTGAGACGCGTGTCAAATCCAATTCGAAGGACAAAGACGAGTACCCCGCAGTATTTGTCATTTTTTCATGGGACCTACTCAAGGTGGTGTTTCGTGGTGGTGCCTCGTACACACTGTAAGCACACATATGTGTGTCCTAATGTGTTTCTTGTCCGAGTGTTAATATGACTGTCAGAATGTCAAAATTGGGTACAGACGCATGCGCGTTTTTTTTACTTTCCTTCCGTGCAACGTGGGCTATTTGTTCTAAAATCTGCATTTACAACTGGCAAACTGGACAGAGCATCCCCCTCGCCCACATTGGCTGTTGGTTTATTCGGCACAAGAAGGGAATATGTGGTGCACGAAAACGTGGTTCATACTGAACAAACCTGTTGATTTGTGCCAAAGTACTTTATTGTCATCTCGTTTCGAGTCTCCATGCTCTTGTGAACCCCCCCCCCCCCCTTCAGTTTTTTCTGTGGGAGTGCAATCTAACTTTGGAGAATGCTTGCTTTATTGAAAGACACAAAAGAGGAAGAGAGAAATGATGCCGTCCAACATGCAAAGACATGTTGCTACGGAACAACCTCTTATACCAGCCTTTCCACTCCACTGCGGTGCTTTTAGTTGGGGCACTTTCCAGGGAACAGATCAGCTAGACCAAAGTAAACAAGAATTTAAAAACTTCGTTAGCCAAATGGAATGATCGTTTACTTGATTCTTGTACACTGTATACCTTTCTGGCAAAAAAGAACACGGCCATTAGCATTGGTAGCCTGGAAGGTATACTCGGCCGCAACCTACGTAGATCCACACCAACAAAAAGTTGGTCACATCCAGGTGAATACATAAGTTTCGTTGCATTGCCTAGAAAAAAAGCTTTTTCTTGGTCCTGAAAACTTTACCTCTAGGGGAAGACCAGCTTTCTTCTTCAAAAAGGTGATGAACATGTCAGACGATCCGGCGCGAGTAGGGCAGGGGACACCATCCACAGAGCCAGCGAGTCTGCAGTAGCTGTCCGTGTCGGTGTACACGACCTGGCCATTGACCCTAGCGGTGACCGTGATCTTAGCTCCGGTCTTGATGTCCACGTTGGTGGTACCGGAGAGCACGATGGAGTACGTGTCCGTGGGGCAGAAAGGGAAAGGTTGAACAGAGGCCTGGACAATGTTCATGTCAGTGGCCCCCCCGCAGTTGCGGAAGTTCCAGAGATAGGTGTCGGCATGGACGACAGCGAGGGCGGCAAGACTGAGAGCGGCAGAGAGGAACCTCATTTTTTTTTGTTTTTTGAGAAAGTGCAGATGACAGGTGGAGTAGATTGGATGCTTCTGATAGGCATGAGGTGGCGGGTATGAGATTTATATACCCCAGGCTACGAGAAGGGGTAGAAGGTGAAGAATAAATCAGTGATCTTGTTGCTATACAGTGCCACACTTTGTACACTGGTATGCAAAACGACTATGGTGATCGTAGTCGAATGTGTTTCTTCGACATGCATTCATGCTTGCTCAGTTGGGTACTATGCGCCAAGAAAATGGCCGTTGTTAAACCATGCTTCGTTTAAATTGAGCATTGAAAGAAGTTCTATCCCTCAACTCTGATTTAGAGTTGAGGCGTATTGTGGGGCGAGGAAGGTACTTTAGTTAAGAGTCATGCCTAGAAGTAGATACTATTGGATGAAGACAAGACAGAGCGCATCTTGTTTACTTTCTTGATGATTTGTTTTTGTTTGGTTCGAGTTCCACACTCGGAAGAAATGAGCGCAGCTAAGAGGAGCAAAAGAAGCGTACCCGAGGACCGATGTAGTGTTGATTTGAAGTGTGAATTAAGCCGCAAGAAAAGAAAACTGGAAGCCAGCCATTACTGCAGCTTGCCGGGCTATTTCGTTCCAGAGCACCTTGCTCATTGTTGACCTAAGGATCTGCTTTAGTCCGACAGGAAGAGTCAAAATCGAAGGATCAAAAAGCAACCTCGCAATAAGGACTTGCCTGCCACAAACCGACTACGTCCCTTTTGCTTTTCCTAATAAAATACTCAGTGCTCCTTCTCAGTCTTTAGCTCTACTCTCATTTTTATTCGCTATCTCCAGCATCCAACTTGATCTGTTTGGTATGCCCTCACCCCTTAATTGTCTGCGAATTGTATTGTCATGTTGAGTATCTGAACGATTCTACGCTGCCGGGAACCAAGTAGTCAAATGACTTGAAGTCTTCCTCGAGCCCGAATGCGGTGAATGCTCCATCGCGTGTCGAACATACCCACCTTCGAACCATGAGATCGTGTTGCACGTGCCTGCATTGTGACTGCCAAATTTGTAGACCCAAACAAGGTCGCTTTTTTTCTTTTTTTTCCCTCCTCTCGCATTGTTGCATCAATTGTCCGCACTTCCATCAAAACCTCGTTATTCTTCAAGCTCGCTACTCCATCTGTTCCTCACACTTTCATTGACGCTTCGACACTCACACATTCACAGCCATGGTAAACCCATACACCCCCCAACATCGACCCAAGCAGCATGAAAAAAATAGCCGAAACTAGGCCTAACTTATTACACCTTTCTGAACCTTTCTTTCCTCAACTTATCCAGGGCAAGACAAAGACAACCAAAAAGTTTGCTCTCGTCAAGCGAATCATCAATCCCAACGATGCCCGTTTGAAGGTCAACCAGGAGAAGGCCAAGAAGCTTGAGGAGGCCAAGGAGAAGAAGGCTGTTCGTCACATGTAAGCAGGAACACTGGATGTCTCACTCTCCAACCACAAACCCCTCACCGACTTGGATGCTTTTCATTATAAACGGGAGAACAAGCATAAAGCACTCGAGCCGAAGCAGACAATAGAGAAAGGAACCAGAGAAGCTAACCCCTCTCTTTTCATTCAAAAAATAGTCCCCAGGTCGCTTCCTCCATGTTCTTCAACTACAACTCAGCACTTGGACCCCCATACCGCATCCTGGTCGATACCAACTTTATCAACTTCTCGATCCAGAACAAGATCGAGCTGGTCAAAGGAATGATGGACTGTTTGTACGCCAAGTCGATCCCCGTGATCACGGACTGTGTCATGGCCGAGTTGGAAAAGCTGGGACCAAAATTCAAGGTCGCTCTGCGGGTGGCGCGCGACCCCCGATTCGAGCGCTTGCCCTGCACACATAAGGGCACCTATGCCGATGACTGTTTGGTCGAGCGTGTGATGCAGCACAAGTGCTATATTGTGGCGACTTGTGATCGTGACTTGAAGAGGCGGATAAGAAAGATCCCTGGTATCCCCATCATGTACCTCAGTCAGCGCAAGTATACGATCGAGCGTCTGCCCGAAGCATACGGAGCACCTACCAACTAAGAGGAAGACGCAGCATATCCACCCATCTCACATGTATCTCAAATATAAATATCACTTTGCATTTTTTTAATCGAGAAGTCTATGTACAAGTTTTTTTGTTGTGATGTAGAGGTGTAGGGGCATGGGGGGTGGTTTGCGTTTAAAAGCAGGTTCGTCGAGCATACTTTTTCTGCTTCTCATCGTTCTCTTTCAACCACATCAGTAGCCGCTTCTTGTGGATCATGCCATAGTGCTCTCCGGCCTTGACCACACAGACGTACTTGATTCCAAGCTTGATGAATAGCTCCATTACCAGATCCATGGATGAGAACAGACTCACTGTCAAGGGAGCCTAACAAAATAAAAATGGAGGCCAAGAAACGCTTAGTCATGAATTTGGTCCGCATCCAATTTCCAACTCAATATTGCTCTGGAAGCGAATAACTTACCTGATCTGTAAAAGGTGTAAAGTCCATGGTGTGTGCAGGGTCTCTCAATAGGTCTGTGGTCCCTGTGCTAATCCGTCCACTACTATTCGCAAATCTCCTTGATCCGTGAGGGTATCCAAGTTCACTGAAGTCGTCGTCGGCCGCCTGAGCAGTCGATGCATCCTGGCTCCTGTAGCTTTTTGAGTCTGACAACAGGATCTTGTTGAGACTGTCCTTGCTCTGACTAGGAACCGTATAACGGACCGGCTGGTCATGACCTTGCATATCGTTATCATAATCGATGCCGTCTCGCGAGTGACTCTCATGCAGCAGCTCTTGTTCCTTGGGCATTCGGAACCCTGACCGCTGACGAACTGGATTCGAAGCATCTTCCATGGTAGTGGGTGAAGTGGTGTAGTTGTATCCAGTACTAGCTGCCAGATCACTGCCACCAGCACCCGTACCAGCCTCGAGCCCGTTCAGAGAAGTGATAATCTCGGTCACCGGCACATTGGACGTGGCCCGGTTTCTGAAAATGCACACACAGTCTGGATGCTTTAGCTCCGCCAGATCCAGTGCGTGGCGCAACTCGTTGGAGGCAATGTAGCCCACCAGTACACCACGGTCCACAATCGGCAATCCACCGTCCGAGTAGCCCGAAACGGCCAAGATATCGACTTTGCGCCGCAGTGACTCGACATCATTCAGCTCGTTCACATCAATCGTCTCGAGGTATCGATCTGCAATATCGGCCGCAGTGCCAAAGGTGTTGTAATCCTTCTTGCTGTCCAGGTACGGGTGCTCGTTCAAGGAAATCAGCTTGTTGAAGAAGGCATCGGGCGAGAAGGCGTCGCCCACAAACTTGCCAATCATGATCGCCATCATGATGGGCAGTGAGTAGGTCATGGCGCCTGTCAGCTCAAACATGATGACCACCAAAGATACAGTCATGCGGGTCACACCGGCCAGACATGCAGCTGCTCCGATCATCGCGTACAGACCAGGAATAATGCAGTCCATACTATCGCCTTCGCATACCTGGAAAAGCTGGTGTTCAGGGTATGTGCTATCCAAATCAAATATCGTATAAGATGGGCAAGGTTGGTAATCGGAACAAAGAACCCATATCAACTTTTTTTTCAAAGACGAAGTACTCTCACTTACGCAATAAGCCATTGGACGCCAAGACCAACCATGCGACCAAAGACTGCGCCGGCTACCATGGTGGGGATGAAAATACCTCCAGGAACCTTGACACCGAACGTGATAAAGTTCAAGGCCACCTTCATCGCAAAGATTTCGGCCAACAGGAGGAAAATCGGATAGATCTGGTGGATCTCGACTGCACACATGCCGTTCAGGTCGTTGTCGGCAGTGCACTCACTGTACAGATTCGTCAGCAACTGCAGCAAGTTGACACGCGTCCATGGGTTCAGCCACTGGATTGCACAAGTGATGACAGTGACGATGAGCACTTCCTGGACTGGGTGGCTACCGATCCATGTCCTTGAACGGAAGCGAGAGTACGACATATGGAACTGAGAAAAAATAGCACCATACGCGCCCTAGATGATCCACAATGAAAGTATCAATAAACTTGTGGTATAGAGAAAAAAACATATTGAGGAATGCATAACACTTCAACTTACGCCAAAGACACTGATAAAAAAGAACGGGATCGACTCAAAGAGATGCCAGTCGCGGTCATAGGTAACCTGGAATAGCACAGTCTTGCCGACTCTGTATGGGTTGATCATCTTGAGCACCACAGCTGAGATCAGGGCACAAAAGTAGGCTCGCCACATGGTTTTACTTGGGAAATAGTAGGACACTTCTTCCAAAGAGAACAACACACCACCGATGGGAGCTCCGAAAGCGACTGCGACTCCTGCTGCTGAAGCGGCCGACAGAATCTCCCTGCGTTTGCCGTCGTTGCGGTTGTACTTGTCAAAGATACGGCAGACAATGTTGCCCACACAGCAGGCGATGTGCACCAGAGGTCCCTGTTTACCCATGTTCAATCCAGACGCCACCATGAGAGGCTATTGTGATGGGTCAAAAAAAAAAAAAAAAAAAATAGAAAATTAGCATCATCAAGACAGAAAACAATCCCGAGCTTAAATTGTCGCATCAAACACTTACCAGTCCAATAAGTTTGATCATCAGTGTCCTGAATCCCAAGAATCCTCGAATGACAAATCCTCCAAGAATAGTCTTGACTTCAGGGATACCGGATCCTGCTCCAAAGTAAGCAATCTTCTTTGGCTGGTTTGCTCCCATCACATCCTCGAACGATGTCCTTGTGCTTGATGTCGGCATTCCAGCGCCGTTGGGTGCACTTCGCCGCTTGGTAGCTCCGTGTGATCGTTGTTGAGATACCGTTCCGTCTGAGGTGACCATGACAACACAAATTCCAGCAAACAGGGTCTAGAGAACAAGCATCAGAAATCAGTATGTAGATCAACCAGTTCGCGTCTTCAAAACTCAAAGTCGGAGAATGCGTACACCAAAGCAAACGTAGACAGTCCAGTCAAAAGTGTCGTGAGATACGCCCAAAATAATATCATCCGATGACAGGGCCTGTGACCATGATACCCACTCGGGACACGATTGACCTTAATAGAGCAGTAGCGAATATCGGACCGTTAGATACTTGATGAGTTTTCGTTTCATAACTGATATCCCGAAATGATCTAAATCGCTGTGTGCTTACCTCCAGTAGAGCCCCCACCCCAGCAGCAAAAGTATTGACTCCACCAAAAGTTGGTCGTGCAGTAGCCCATACGCAGATCACCCAACCACCAACTAGCGACATCGATAAACGCAGCCAGACATGCCGTGATGACTCCTGCTCGGTATGTTGAGAGATCCGTGAGAAAATAAAACGAGTCATGTTGCCCGGGTGATAGATGATGCAGGAATGGGAAAGAGAGTTTTTTTTGGTCAGTTGAGGGTGAGAAGATAGGTTTCGTGGGCCAAAAGTTTAAAAATATGCCCACGTGCACCTCATGTATCACCATCCCCTACACATGCATAGCGATATGCTTGCTGATAGGACATGCTCAAGCCTGTATGACATACCTGTTAGGAGCACCAGCACCCATCCTTTCAAGCTGTCAGCCCTGTTCCTGATCATCCCTCGAATGCCGCCCATGGATCGCAGATGCCTCAGACGCACTCGCTCCTTGACAAAGTCGTGGATCCAGTCTATTTTGAACACCAAGTTCGCGAGAAATAAAAATCGTGTTTAGCATGGGGAGAGATGCACTTAGAGCAATACCACATCCATGTGCCCTCCTTACCGATGGTGGTGTAGTTGTGGTACCAGATACGGATACCGTTGTTCTCCTTGACCAGAGCCTCCTTTGCGTCGTCATAATGCCCCGATCGCCTCGATAGCAGTTTCTCTTTGACTATGTTGATGTTGGCAATGCTGGATCGGCGCAGGTTCTGGAAGGTCTTTTTGGTGTTTCCTGTGGAGGAGGGGTTTCCGATGCCGTTGGGGTAGTTGTTACGGAAGAGCACTCGGCCACGGTTGCGATTATTTCCCCGCCTAGACTCCATCGTCGGAGAAAGAGATCGAGCCCTACAGATCAAAAGATCCATCCAAGGAGAGGAGGTTGAAAGTCAATCTTCAACATGAGGATCAACCAACAAAACAGAAGGATAACGCCATCGTTTGGCCAAAGTGGGTAGACCCGATTGTGCAACGCTGCTTCCAAGTGTGCTCCAATGTATACATTCACCACATAGATTGGAAAAAAAAATGCTGTTTGTGCGCCCACGAGACATAACCCAACGGTCAAAGAGGACAACCAGGCTGCCATTTTGTTTTTACCTGGATGGTCTGCGTAACAGATCTGAACTCTCATCGAGGTCATGGTCATCATGATCATCCCCGACTTGGTCCTCGTTGTGATAGTCTTGTCCATCGTAACGTGGGGCTCGTCTTCCTGATCCCTCATTGGTCCACCGCTCTCCATTCCCCTGCGGGTTCCTGGGTTTGCCGCCAAGAAGGGCGGACGTCTCATTAAAGTTTTCGGGAGGAGAAACCTTTGGCAACGAAGGCGGTGGAGAAGAGGAAGAAAAGGAAGGGAACTTTGCTGGGGACGACGAAGGAGGTTGAGGTGGTGTCGAGAGGGGTAGGCCCAGCTTGTAGGCTGGCCTGCTGGGATCTGTACTTTCGACTCGACTCTTGTTCAGTGGGCGCAATCTGGGTGGTGGTGGTTTCGATCCAGTCGAAGACGACGACGACGATGCTAGGAGGGGACCAGAAGCCAAAGATGAGCCCTCGCCAGATGTAGAAGCAGCCTCCTGTTGTTGTGGGTTCCTGGGACGTCTGCCGATACCAGAGTTGTTATCGTTTCCAGCGTACGCAGGCTCGTGCTCGCTTTCGTTGTCAGTGTCTTGTTCGTCTTCGTGGTGGCTTGGGTTGGGGTCTTCGTCCAGGTCAGAAACTGTTAGGGCAGATCCAGTGAAGCTGGGCTGGTTATCTCGCCTTCGTCCCTTGTTCTGTTTGTTGCTTTTGTTGGTGGAGGTAGAGTTGGAGGCTGGGGTCGAGACATCGTTGACCCAGCTGGAGTAGTCGGGAGCGAGTTGTGTGGAGAGCGATCGTCTGGGTTCGTTAGGAGGGGAGATGATGTGCTGTGTAGAGTGACGGGAGGGTTGTATTGAGGTAGGGCGTGAGGCCAGACGCGAGGATGGTTGAGTGGTTGGGTCCAAGGCCCTGTCGAGTTCCCCTGGCGGAATGGAGGATGTCATGGAGACAATCGAGGGGAGGTGCTGGGGGAGGAGAGTGATGAATGAGATTCGTGGAGAAATGAAGGAATGGAAGAAAAGAAGAGAAAAGGAATGAACCAAATAGCCTTTTTTTTTCTGTTGGTTACCTGGTGCGAGATACCCTCCTCTCTTTTTTGTTTGATTTCTTTCACTCACGCAGCTGATCTGTCTCCCCTTTTGATTCCTTTGAGGCAAGGACGAGAGGTTGGAGGCATAGATCCTCCTCTGCGATAAGCGAGTTTGTATTTCCTTCCTTCTTTCCATTCTGTCACTCCCGGGATGCTTTTGTGGTTGCCATCTGTCTCTTTTCCATTCATTCCTGCATCTCGTTTTGATGTTTATGTTATTTCTTGCCATACGCTCATTACTGATTCACTCACCATTGCTCAGACCACTGCTTCGTTTGTTTTTCTCCTGTCCTGTATTGTACTGTCCTCCACTCACACCCATACTCACACTCACTGCCCAGTGCTTGCTGTGTGCTTGTTCACCCCCTTTTCCGTCCACACCCTAGAACACAACAAGCAGGAAACACACAGGCACAGATACCCCTGTTGTTGGCATAACAACACGAGCTCGATCATGTTATCAACAATTCTATTTTCCAAGAGTGTTGTTGTTGCTTCTTCCCCTTTGACCAGTTTGAGCAGACCACCAGCTTCCATCCGTCCACAGTCTGCTTGAGGTCTTTTCACGTTGGCTATTGTCCTGGAAACTCTCGCGACGCCCCTTTACTCTGTCTTTTTTTTTTTTTTTTGGACTGTGTGCAGAAAGCAAGAATCGCCTGTCAAAAATAAAGTTTAGTCCACTCGATTGGACAACAATCCTAAACACAGACTTCGCCCATGGATCATACACGCGCGCGATTACGCCGCGATACGTATGGGAGTGCGTGTGAGTGAGAATGAGCGTGAGTGTGCGCGAGTAGCCAGAGAGAAACAAAACAAAGATGAGGACTAGTGTAGCTCAAGCACCTTGCGAGATGCCACGCCTCCTTGAAAACCCCAAAGGTAAACGCAAGAGAGCATGCATTCTATTTACATTTTTTTAATTACTTTTCATTCGTTCAAGAAAAGGTGGAACAAAGCATTGATAATAAGCGAGATTGAATATATCGCATGCCTTTTCGTGTTGGTTGATAGTAGGTGTGGTACCTAGTCAAAGTAGTCCGAAGTTGTGGGTTTGGGTCAACAAAAACGTATGTACAAAAGGCCCAGGACTTAGGCAGTGCCCCACCAGTGCATGACACAGGCCAACAAGATGGTACTGCTGAATCCGCTGAGCAACTTGAACTTCTGGAGGTCGTTGGGGCGCCTCTCCCACATAGACTCGGAGATCACGGAGGGGACCAGGATGCCAAAGTACAAAAAGGCGCCAAGCTGAGCCGCCTGCGAGATGGAGCGAGCCTGAGTCAAGTTCAGCAACAATCCAGTGAACCAGGACTAAGATAGACATATGGATTAAAAAAAACCTTATTAGCTTTGTTTCTTCGTGCAGTTTGAGATCAATCAGTTCACACCAGACCATCAAGTCCATCAAACCCATCAAGCCAAGGTATCATGCCCATACCTTTCCAAGGTTGAGAACAAACTCTTTGAGCAGCAAGATGGACATTTGGTCCTTTGGTGGAGAGTCGCCAATCCAGCCTTCACCGCCCTTGTCCTAAGAACCACGTGAACAAGAAGACAATTTGTTAATTATGATGTCATCATTTTGACGTCTTTTTGCGGCCTGCTTGTGGGATGGGGAGACAAAATCGCATGGGTCAATGATACCTTGTTCATGGCATCCAGCCAGACTTGGCCAAAGAGGGGTCCGTAGACAAGGGCGCCAGAGACTTGGTTGTACAAAGCACCCAGGACTATCAAGATCGCAGATGCGTACACAGATCAGAGTCCGCTCCAATTTGAGTTTGCAAAACGTCCA
>KN042417.1:52132-99857 GCA_000739165.1 Podila verticillata NRRL 6337 | reverse complement strand
TATTACTCCTCATCTTCCAATTTTAATAACCTTCCGTCTTCCCACAGCAGTGAGTGAGGCGCCTCTCCCTTTTTTCTTCTGCGTATTATTATTATTACGTATAATAGTCCGTACAGACCATTGGCATTCCACCCCTCTTTTGCTCATCTTGCTTCCTTCCGTCCCTGTAACCCCCACCTCCCCACCCTCATCCTCCTCACGTCTTCAGCACCCCAATAGTCACCCCGATAGTCAAGGACACAGCGAACTGTCCTCGCCTGTGCCGTATTGCATGTCCTCTACTTCCTCTGCATCCCCCCTGAGCATCCACAACACAAAAGAACGTAATGTCCCTGTTGCCCACGTTCGTTCAATTTTGTTGTTTTCAAACCAAAATTCGCATCATAGAGCCAAACATGCCCTGAGTGTCGCAAAAAAACAGCGAGCGGGCCTTCCTTTTCTTTCTTGTTGTTATTTTCTCCTTTCCATGGTGTCATCCATCGTCGTTTGTTCGTTCGGCTTGCTTGCTTACCCATTTCATCTCCCATTGTTTACCAAACAAAAACACTGCGTTTGTTGCGTTGCATTGTGCCTTGCCTTCCCGTTCGATGTACAACCGCCCAACCGCATGTTGGGTGTATGCCACTGTTTCTTTATTTTTTTTCCCTTTGCATGGTTTTCATCTCTTTGTATTTTCTTCCCAGGTGCACAAGAGAGAAAGAGAAAAAGAAAAACAAGGACCGTTGCGTTACGTTGCATTGCAATGGACCAACTCAAAAGAAAGGGCGTTGTTTTTCTCGTCAACCAATTTTTATGCGCATGCATTACACACATACACACTCAAGCTAGTCAAAACAACTTGATCTGTCTATTACAATGGATGATCTGTTTGTCTATGTCTTCTGTCTTGTGTGAATGCAGAAAGAGCGTGCATGAACGGGTAGCAAGCGCGAGTTGGCCACGGCTTTGTTTTTCCTTTTGCTCTTTGTTCTATTCTTCCACGGTGCCTCCCTCTCTCTGTCATGTCTTTTCTCGCGTCCACTTTCTCCTCTGTCTTCTTGGCTTGTCGCCTTTTCTCCTGCCTAATCTCTTTCTCTCTCCATCCTGCATCAATGATTATAATCTCTGCCTTTCTTTCTTTTTTCTCTCGTTCTCTCTTCTCTCTCCCCTGCCTCCTTCTTTTTTGGAGGCTTGTTCCTTTCGTTTTCTTTTTCTGAATGGGATTGCTTTCCAGCGCACCACATTGGGCGACTCTCAAGGCAACCATCCAAGGCTGTAAAAAGAAAACAGTCTTTGACATCTTGTTTCTGTCTCCTCATACAACCCGTATAAAAAACGCTTCTGCGTACATGGTCTACCCTTCCCTTTCCTCAATACTTCTAATACAGCACTTGCACTTCTGTAACACTGTCCATCCTTCCATGTTGCTCGTTTTATCCTGAGAGCATTTTTTCTCTTTGCTTTATTTGCTTCCTCTCTCTCTTTCTCACACACTCACACTCACACTCACACTCACTCACGCTCACTCTCTGCCATTCACTCTCTTACTCCTCTCTTTCTTTTCTCTTTCCTCAGCCATCTCAAAGACTGGACCATCCTTACTTCATCCACCTAATCGCACTAATCGCACCCTCATCGACACTCCACTCTCCACTCTCCACTCTCCACCTCTCCACCTCTCCTCTCTTCCATCGACTATCACGTCCTCCTCCAAAAAGTATGCTTCGTTTTCATCCCGAAACTTTATTCCTCGCACTCCACCCCACTCCAATCATCGACGCGACAAAGCCAAACGCGTTTCTACGAACTACGCGCTGTTCTTGCTGCTGATGAGCACATCTCTCTCACTCTCTCTCACTCTCACTCCCATGTCTCCATTGATCCCTCAATCAGCCTCCATGCATGTGTGTTCTCGACTGGAATGCTGTGCCGTATTTCCACATATATGCTCACGTGGAGACGACGAATACACTGCCCACATGAACCACTGGATGATCCAACCATGGTGCCTTGTTCATACCCATACCGTCCCATCCCTTCTCTTCCCAAACAAAAAGCAACAAACGCTGCCAACAAAGCCAAGCAACAGCTCGTCTCTTTTCTCCTCTCCCCCCCCTCTTTTCGTGTTCTTTGTATTCTTCCCGGTCGATTGTTGTCCTTTCTCTCTCTGTCTCTCTCGTTTGCCCCTGAAAATGTTGTATGAACCATGCACACGCCCACACTTTCTCACTCTCTTTCTTTCTCCAATCTCACTCCTCCCATTCTCATTTCTCATTCGCATTCATCCCTCTCAAAGAAACAAGTCATTAACCGTTCTTTTGTTTCTTTTCTCGCTTTTTTTCCCTTCTCTTGGCCGTTGGGTTATCTCCACTCTGTCTCCCTTCCTCGTCTCCGTGTTTGCTCGACGCTCTAGGTCGATAATACCCCGTCAATACTCAAGAGGCCCATAGAGGATAAAACCTACATCATAAACCACACGCCGGAAAAAGTAAGCATGCCGGAGCAGACTGACAAAAGGAGGTCCTGGTGGGGCATCCTCGCCCCGACTGACCGGTCCGACAGTCCCGCAAGGGCCTCACAGCCGGACCTGCACGCCTACAAGAACATGGACACCGACTATAGGAGCGACCATGACGACACTGCATCAGAATCAGGAGCACACACAAACGAGAGCGGAAAGGAGGGCTCAGCACTCAGGCGAGTCTCCTCTAAGATGGACCTGTTCAAAAAGTCAACGCTACCAAAACGGATAAAGTCGCGGGGCGGATCCAAGTTTGCCACCATCACCACAGCATTCTCCTCCAGCAAAACAACCTTGCCCAGCCGAGAAGTCTTTGAGTCTGCATCGAGCACAACCACCGACCTGAACCAGTATGAAAAGAGCGGATACGACAACTCTTCAATATACACCCAACCACCACCACAACAACAACCAAACGATATGATGGTCTTTGTGGTTACAGAACAGCCAGAATACACCGACGGAGAACGGGAGCGTGACGTGGTAAGCAAAAAATGAAAATATCGGTTCTAAAATGAACAAAAAAGTGTGGTTAATGTCCATAAGGTCGCATGGTTCTTATGCGCATGACATGCATTAATGTTGCTGTTTTGTTTATTGTTACTTGTGACCACACAGGCGTACCGCATTCGTGCAGAGGGGGTCACTCGGATCATCCTCATCAACCGTCGCATCTCGGACTTTTTGAATTTTGACGAGAGGGTACAAAAAGAAGAAGCGCACCCTACACGCCATGTTTTGTTTTAAATTTTCTTGCTAAACTGTTGCCTTTTGACATTAGGTGCGCGTACAATACCCAAAGTCAAGACCAGCACTCCCACTCTTTGACGACCGGCGTAAATCATTCCTGATCAGTACACGCCAATTCTTTTTCCCGCGCAAAAACACCACCGAGAAGCTGGAAGCATACCTCCGGAAAGTGTCTTCGCACGAACCTCTCAAGAGCTCTATCATCTTTCACGAGTTCTTGGCAGTCTCGCAGGAAGGCGACCTGGTCTACTCTAAAGAGAGTCCACAGGGCCAGTACTTGTATGCGTCCGTGGAGCTAAAGCCGGATATCGATTTAAGCTCGGATCAAGACGAGGTATATGTTCGCTCAAGGGAACTTGTGCAGGAGGTAGATATGGACATCCAAGCACCCGAAGACGAAGGGCCAACAACACCCACTGCCGCATCCTACAAGCACGCTTTGCCCCATGCCGACAACGATGCCCAGGTTGCCCGCCGAGAACCCAAGCTCAGAGGCAACCGTGTACGTCCAGGACTCACACAAATCCAAGAGCGCAAAAAGGCAACGATTGAAGACTTTCAGCTCATCAAGGTTCTCGGTCGAGGCTGCATGGGCAAGGTAAGAACATAAATATTTTATCAAAGTGGAACCTGGAAAAGCGTCAAACGATTACTTAATACTTTTTTGCCCTTCCAACTCTAGGTTATGCTCGTACGAGAAAACTCGTCCAAAAAGCTGTTTGCACTCAAAGCCATCTCAAAGGAATGGGTCATTCTTCAGCGCGAAATTGAACACACTAAATCAGAGCGCAATATTCTAGCCAATGTCGCCGAGATCTCGCATCCGTTCCTGATCAAGCTTCGACACTCGTTCCAGTCGAATGCACAGCTGTTTATGGTTCTGGATTACTACCCAGGGGGAGACATTGCTACACAGTTGGCAAAATGGCACAAGTTTGAGCCAGAGCGGTGTCTTTTCTACGCAGCCGAGATTGTTCTTGGAATTGAGGAATTGCATCGGCAAGGAATCGTATACAGAGACCTGAAGCCCGAGAATATCTTGTTGGCTCTGGACGGACATATCGTGCTGACGGATTTTGGCCTGTCGAAACAGTTCCCAACCTTCTCGGCGTCTTCACCGTACTTGACCGAAGACAAGACGAACACCTTCTGTGGAACAGCTGAATACCTGGTATGAGCTTGCATTTTGTTTCTCTTCTGATTTTGAAATTTGGACCAAAAGGTTTGCTGACACAGATCACTTTTCAGGCACCGGAAATTCTCAGGGCGGCTGAATATAGCTATGCGGTAGACTGGTGGAGTCTAGGCACCTTGCTTTTCGAGATGCTCTGCGGAATTGTAAGTAGAAGAGTATTGGTTCTTTTTTTCGATCAATGGAGCGAATAACTCATTTTTTCTTGATTCATTTTCACGATGTGTGTGACTAGACACCTTTCTGGGCAGAAAACCATGCTCAGATGTACCAACGCGTACTTGAAGATGATCTGGAGTTCCCCATGGATATTGACCCCGACGCAGCCAGTTTTATCAGCGGGGTACGCAAGCGAAACGAAGCATCTATTCTCATTCAAGGAAGAAAACGACCAAGACGGCAAATCTAACTGATTTCTGTGTGTTTTTTCTGAATAGTTGCTGGAACGAGATCCAGACTATCGATTGGGAAGCCAAGGCGTCGCATACGTAAAAGAACACCCCTATTTCGACTCTATTGACTGGAACGTGGCCATGCAGCGCGGACTCCACTGCCCCTATGTACCCGAACTGTTCTCGGAAGAAGACTTGAGCAATTTCGACAACGCCTTCTTGGACATGACCCCGCGTCTTTCACCAGGCAACCACACACTCAGCAACAGCATCCAGAACTGTTTCCAGGGCTACTCGTACACGGACAAGATGGCGAGCACACTCCCACGCAGTGACAGTAAGATCCGCCTGGGAGGATCCAACACACACCTCAAAGACCATCAACACCCAGTAGGATCCAGGAAAAACAACGAGGGGTACATTGACGGATTTGACCAAGACGCGAGCGAAGGCTATGGGTACAGCAACGGCAATGGGCACTACCCACATGGCCGGTCCCCTCTGCGTGGTCTGCCCATGGAGGACAGCGACGACTCGGAGCAAGAGGAGTTCTACCAGTACCGGCCACTGGCCCAGCTGTATGCACCACCGAGTGCAGCCATCTCGCCCCATGCCCAGATCGAGACAAAGGCGCAGGCCATGTCCCCAGCACTCACACCGCCGACCGTGCATTCCGAAGACGGATTCTTTTCGTCCATGTCGGTCGGTTCGTCGTCGGTCTCGAGTCGTGGGGGCGCCTCCGCGGCGGATATCCTGCGCGGCTACTCGGAGCGGGTCGAGCAGCGCCATAACAGCACGGGGTCGTCACACTCGAGTGGCACGATCCGTCGTCTGAGTCGTGGGTATTTGTAGACCAAAAATAAGGAAGGAGAGAGGATTTGAGATGAGCGAACAGAAAAAAAAAATTGCAAAAATAAATCCCAAAAATAATCTTTCAAAATAAATGTCTTTGATATTATTTGTTAGGAAAATGTTTACTGTAATAATATGGCAAGTAAAAATGGGGCGGACGAAAAAAAAGAAGAAAGGCTATCTAAAAGATGTCATCGTCAGCAACGTCCCACTTGAGCTGAGGCTCATCAGCAGTGGCACCACAGCGCTCACGCTCAGCCCAATAGCCTGAACGACCGGACTGAGCAGCGCCCGATCCGCGTGGCTGGCCGGGCAGATCACGCCCCACAAAGTCCCATCCGTCATCGGCAGCATTGCGCTTGAACCACCGTGGCTGGTGCTCGTGGCCTGGGGCCAACAGCCGGCGCTTGGCACGCTGCTTTTCCTCCAGTCGCTGCTTCTCCGTGTTGGCGACATCAAACTCGCCGTTCTCCATGGCGCGCTGGTCAGGACGCAGACGCGAATCGGTCGGACACAGCTGTTTCTTGAGCTCCTCGGGACAGTCGTTCAGAGTCATGGCGAACGGTGTGAGGTTGAAGGGTGTTGGGTTCGAGGGAACAGGATCACGCTTCCAGAGCGAAAGCACCTGTTTAGGCGACAGTGAGCCAGCATGGCTACCTCCACCTGAGCGCGACTTGCCGTGTGTGCCATCATCCGAGACCTGGATCGCACCCGCAGCAGCTGCATCACTTCCAAGATCATCTCCGTTGCCCTTGCCAGCGCGACGAGCCACCAATCGCTCGTTCCAGCGTCCTGCCACCTCCCAGATCTGTGCACCTCGTGCATCCAAGGCAAAGCCACGGATCTCATAAGCATCCTTGCCGCGCCAGCCACGGGCCTTGAAGGTCAACTGGCAAGACTCGCCAGTCCGGTGGTTGGTGATGATCATGTCGCCATAGTTGTCGATCCAAGGAGTGCCCACAATCAGGTTCTGGACACAGGTCGTGACCTTTTTCCAGGAGTAGTGTTCAATAAACTTATTGTCATCGTTGGGATCCGTGAGCAGTTCTTGGGTCGTGCCCTCAGCAAAAGACTTGGGCACCTTAAGCTCCACGTGTGAGGTACCCTTGGGCATCACTTCAAAGGACTTTCCCCAGAACTTGGACTTGACGTCTACTTCGGCGTAAAAGTTGTAGTTGGGCGAATCACAGTAGCATGCGCTGATAGGCTATAAACATGTATAGACATAAAAACCAAATTAGACTCGAGAACGGACAAGAGTTCGAAATAGAGTGTAAAGAAGAACGTGACTTACAGGATGATGCGACACTTGCTCAGAGATGTAGCGGAACTGTTTGTCCTCGCGGCAGTACTCGTAGGTCTCGCCCAACAGTGGGTTAAAGGGCTTGGCGACACGGCCAATGGTGCTCGAGTAGTTACTCATGGCGAAGGCAGCAATAAACAGGATGCGCTCGGTGGCGCCACGCTGGCGGACAGCCTTGTCCAGCAGATCAATGTACTCGGCATCCTCGGCCATACGCTGCAACATAGACGTGGGTTCGTTGAAGTAGACTGGGAGAGTGATCTTGGACAGATCCTTGCCGATTGAGTTTTTAAGAATCGCCCACAGTGAGACATCGGGGCGCAGAGAAGTCTGTTTTGTTGGCAGCCTTTCACGAATTTGTTCTGGGTATCCCCTGAAGGAAGGTGTGATGTAGGATTGTCCTGAAGCAGTGGCGTCTGTTGTCTCCTGTTGCTCTTGGTTATCCTCTTGTGCGCCTTCGACATGAGGTACCTCGTTCTCATCCTCGTTCTCAAACTCGACAATGTCGTCGTCGTCAACGGCATCGAAAAACTCGTCTCCAGACTCGGCATCGGAATCATCACTGTTGTCGTCTTCGACATTAGAAGAAGCTTCTGGAGCGGGTGTTTCTTGTGAGGAGACAGCTGCGACTGCGACTGCGGCTGTGGCTGCCACAGGAGCCGAGCTGTCCATAATGACAGTAGAAGTCAAGATTGGAGTACTGGCCTTGGATCGGAGGGAGCGGTTCTTCTTCATCTTCCGGTTGCTCTCCTCTGCACGCTTCAAGACCCTCTGCATCTCCAACTGTTCCTCAGAGAGTGTCTTTAAGCTCTCCTCCCAAAGCTCACGCTTCTGCGACTCTTGCTCCAGAATACGCTGCCAGTGTACCTCGCGGTCCTGAGTCATGGCGTGTAGCTTGGTGATCGACTCCTTGAGAGCCATTGATGTCTCATGTGTAGCCAAAGTCAACTTCATGATTTCCGAGTCTTCGGGCACTTCAGCAGCTCTCTGGAGGCGAATCAGGTTCTCACCCATCTCGGTCTGCATTTGGATCTGGGTCTGGACATAGTTCTTCATGGTGGCAAAGGACTCTGCATGAGGGATACCGGGTTGCTCAACCTGGGTGCCTTCAGGACTCGTGGAAGAAGACCGAGACCGCTGAGATCTTGCGATTGATTCGGTGCCATCCGAAGTCAAGGTACGGCCACGGGACAGAGAGGACTCTGGGTTCCTGGATCGATTTGCGTCCTGGGCGGACAAGTTGAGACTATGACGTGAATCCATGAATGATGGTCGATCGTGCCCTGAAGTGTCCTCGATCCACTGCTTGGTCTGAGTAAGAGCCAGGATCCAGCGCTTGGCTTCGTTGGCGTGACCGGCCTTGAGGTGGTAGCGAATGGATCCTTTGCCAATGATGTCAAAGCGCTGCTTGTCGCTCGAGTCAATCCATACTTTGGCAATCCTGAGGTTGATATTGCCACGGCAGGCGTTTCCTGCATCCTCCTGGTTGTGGAAGTAGGACAAGATGCCGTCCTCCAACACAAACCAGCGAGCTTTGTATCCCGAGGCATAGTTGGTCCACTTGAACAAAGTGCCCTCCAGTCTAGGTGGTTGTCCAGGCGAAGTTGGGATCAAAGGAGCGACCGAACCTGTATGGCGCAAAGTGGCGTCCCTTGATTAGTTTCATGTGTATTTTTGAGAGCAAAAGAAGCATAGCATACAAAAATCATCCCACCAAGAACGAAATAAAGCATGTATATGATATTACCTTGTGAGCGCGAGTCGCGAAGGAGGTTCTTGATCTTGCTATCCTTGGTGACATCGGCGGCAGTTTTTCCTTTCTTGTCACGGAGCAAAGTGTCGATGCCTTGATCCAGACACCACTGAACCATGGACATGTCCTTGCGACGGGAAGCCGAGTGCAAGATGGTGGATCCTGTGTCAGTGTCCTGATGGCTGATGTTGAGCACAAAGGCGGCCCGAGGGTGGTCAAAGAGACCAATGAGGCCAGTCAAATCCCCTGCATCGGCGTACTGATGCATCAGGGCTGTTGTCCTTGAAAGATATTCCGTGCGATGGGCTGTTGGTGATGAAGCGGGAAGAAACCGAGGTTACAACATGTTTGCTTTTCGTTTTTCTTTTTGCCACTCAGATCCAACCCCAAAGATCATGGTTGTTCGATATGCCAGTGTTCTTACCTTTAAGGACAATGCGAATCTCGGCAGTGGATGCAATATCGAGAGCGCTCTTTCCCTTGTGATCCAGGACACCGTCGTTGACTTCGTTCTTTGACAGGAGCAGCTTGACCACATCAAGACGGCCCATGCTAGAGGCGATATGGAGAGCAGTCTGGCCGTGGTTGTCGCGTGCGTTCAGATCGACTTGTGGTGTATTGGAGAGGACGAATTCGATGACAGGGTACTGTGCACACTGAATAGCCAGATGGACGGGTGTGGTCTGGTTTCCATGAGCGATAGCCTCAAAGGACTGGGTACTGGATAAGGATCCGCCAGGCGTGCTGGGAACAGTAAAGGATGGTCCACTTTTGTAGGTTGGCAACAGAACAGAGAGCGAGTTGAGGTCGCCTAACGGTGAAGAGATAAACCTGATTAGATCGCTTATCTCAGTCTCACCCTGCGCATAATTCTGTGGGGTCCTTGCCCATTTTTTCCCATGCCCGGCTTACCCTTTTGGAGTGCCTCCAAGATCTTGAACATCTTCATGGGATCTTCTGATATGAGACCCAGGTATCGCCATTGGGCGTATATTCAGGACGCGGTTTGAAATACGAGGAACCCCAAGAAGGCGAAAAGAAGACAGAGAAAACAACGTGAGAGAGTTGAGTAAGCAGGATGCAAAAACACTCGCACGCTCGACAAGAGAAGGGATCAAGTTGTATCTACCTGGGGCACCCAGTGCTACCGTCGAACCTGAGGAGGCTGCAGTGTGTCTGCTAGCAAGGCTCATATCAGAGCGACTCTTCAGTGGTGACCGCAGGACAGAGGGCACGGTGGACATGTCAGGTTGGGACGAATGCGAGTTAGTTGGCTTCCTGAATGACCAACGAATGGTGTTTTTCTTGTGAAAAATGGCTTGAGTTGTGCGATGGTTTGTTGTCCTTGCTTTTCTTTGTGTATGTTCTTTCTTTTCCTTGCTCAAATGGCGGCAATGACAGCACGGTTATGTTGCAGTGGTGGTGGGTGCGTGTCAATGGAGAAAAGAAGGACTGTGAGAGAAGAAGGAGTCTTTGCGCGAATGCAAAGATGAACACTCCACCTCACTCTTTATGAACTCCTCTCCTTTTTTTTGGGCGGCATTCCTCGTGATGATTCAATTAAAGATGGTAAGATTTCAATCAATTAGAGAGGGTTGAGTGCACATTGCATTTGGAGGAACCGCAGCGTGGATATTCAGTCATCTCAGTTTCAAGGTGGTTCAACGCGAACATCCTTTTCAGATATGAATATAAAAACAGTGAGCGCCAGTGTGAGAGTGTGGCAGCGTATGATTGTCATGATGATGGCGGAAGAAAAGAGGTGATGAAAATGAAAATGAAAACGATGCTCATCTCCCAAAGCAAAAGCCAGTTCTTCAAACCCATCAATGGTCGATCTGTGGGTGGATGGCAACTCGTGGCAGAGAAGCAAAGCAGCGCTGTTGAGTTTTTCAGGGTATTTATTGCTTCATACAAGGTTGCGTCCAACCTTCTCTTAAACCATGACGGAGAAGAACATGTGTGCTCCAAATTCGATCGACTTGTTTCTTTTTTTTTCTTCATGCCTATGAGAGCACCACCTACACAGAGTGAGCTCTCGCCATTCAGGTTTTAACAAACCTGCATTGATACCCTATTCCAAATGTCCTCAGCCATGATTACTTTGTCCTGCATGTCTCCAAGGTTGTGTTTACGTGTATAGTGGGTAAGGACCAGGTGAGATGGTGTTCTTGGATGCCGAGCAATTTCTGGAGGCAAGTCAATCATGACCCTGACATATTTGGTAGATTCGCACACACACACAAATGCACAAATACGAAACAAGGTCAAATGGGACGATGAAAGGTACACTTTAATCCGAGGTTTTGCATGCCTTTAAAGGATGGCCTTGTTGTGCCATACGGATTGGATGGCGCTAAGCAGGAAAGAAACCATCTACCCATTCAGTCAGCCAGTCCAACAAACACACACACAAAAGAGACAAAATGCTCTCATCTTTTTTCATATTTCCATCCCTCACCAAATGGCAGCCACCACTAATTGCATGGGTGCGATGCCTGGCTAATTGATGACGAGAGTGGCAAGGAAGAGTGAGAAGCGGGACCAAAGCAAGTCCGCATCTCCAAAGACACGACCCAAGGACGGACGGTGATGATATGTGCACGATATGAACGAAAGATGCTCTCGCTTTGTTTACACTCTACTGCACTCAACTCTGTCTTTTTGTCTGTTTCTCTCCCTTTCGCTTTCTCTCTCTCTCTCTCTCTCGTCTCTCCATCATCACCCTCTCCTTTCCTGTCCTTCCTTCCTTCCATCGCCTCCATCCATCGCCTCCTTCATCCCGCCTCCTTTCATCCCATACCCTGGTTCCTCCAATCAAATCATCATCATCTCTCCTCCAGCTCTCCCTTCTCTCACACGTTGATCATCCCTCCTCATTCATCCACTTCGACTTTCATCTATAAATATATACCTCACCTCCTTCCTCTTGTAGGTAATCATCCATCCCAATCTCGCTCTCACTCTCACTCTCACTCTTTACATTATCCATGCAAACCCATAGTGCACCATCTGCCTCCCCCGTCCTTCTTACGCGTCTCAATCAACACCTCCTTTGAGGAATAGTAGACCATCTCATTCATCCATCTATCTCCTCCCTCTCTCCTTGCTCAATCATCAGTTCAACAGTTCAACGGTGCTCATACTCGCTTCTTTCTACCCCTGCCTCCCGCCTCCTGCACGTTGACTCGCACATCGCACATATCACATATCACTCGTCGTGCCATTTCCTTTTCCCCCTCTGTCGCCCCTGAAAACACACGAGCGAGACACCACCCCCAAAGGAGATATCGGCTGAAACCAACCGTTAATCCGTGAATTGCATCAGCGTATCCTATCCCTCTCTGCTCTCTCTTCCTCGGAAGAACGCAAACACTCATTCATCCAAACTATCGCCCCACTGGCCCACTCCACCTCATATGCATCCATGCACCCATATTCCATACTCACGCCACACTCGACCACCAAACACACAGAGAACTGACCTTGAAATGTTGTCCACTTCCCACTTAGACAACGAGCACACACATCACACGCACATAGATCATGTCGACAGAGATGCGCCTCCAGCGCCAGCTGGAACACAACAGGAAGCTGAGGGAGCAGTTTGAACGCGATCGCATCTCCGCATCCCAGGCCAGCATATTGTAAGTGCCCTTCCTTGTGCTGTGAGGACCAAAATAGGACGAAGCATTGGCATTGGGAACACAATTGTTTGAAAGACGAGACTAGTCGCGACCACAAGGGACATTCAGAGACGAATTTAATCCGCAAAACAACCCCCGTCACTCAATAGCGTTTTTGCTTGTGTCTTTTGTGCTACTGTGCATTTCTCGAACGAAAGAAGAGAAGAAAAATGAACGGGGCATGGTTCGGTTGGTTGTCATGGGTTTAATCTGTCTGCGTTTGTGCGTGTGTGTGTGCCTTGTGGTTGGGCCGCACAACCAAAGCCTATTGTCTTCACTCGCACTAAGCTTTTACCTGTTCGCTGATATGCCCATCCTTTGTTGCATCCTTGTTCAATCTTAGATTGATTCAATACTGCCAGGGCATCAAGGACATGTTCATCCCCACCGTCTGGGGCGAGGTCGACAAGAAGGACGACCCCTTCGAGATTCAGCCCACCACCTGTGGATGCAGTCTCATGTAAATTACCAAGGACAAGGACCCCAATACACCATTTGTTTTTCCATCATTCTCTGTTTTTGTCCGTCAACCTCTGGTTTTGACAAGAGACACAGGGCCCACGACCTACCCGTCATCAACTCCAAACCATACCGACCATACTCATCGGTACCTCTTCTGTTGACCAGAGAAGGCCTCCACCCTTTCCTACTTTTACCACCATCCACATACACACACTACCGTTCTTTCTCTAATGTGCCTATCAATCCCGTATACTATTTATCGTCGTACTTTTATCTCCACACCATCTTGTAACTCTCCATCCCCCATGGGCATCTAATTATTTGCAAAACAAACCAACAAACAAACACACCAAAGTGAAAATAAAAAAATGCGTAAAACAAGTGTCGAGGTGGTATCTCTGGGATACTATTTGTGGTCATGGATGTGTTGTATGATGTAAGTTTCATTAGAAAATAGGCTTTTCGGTACCAAGCAAAGAGTATCTCATCTCGAAACGATTAGAGCGAGCTATTTTTCCCGGCCAGGTGTGTGCGTGTGCGTAATTTTTTTTTTTTCGTCCATTACTTCTCTCGTTCTGTGAGGCCTCTAACTTCGTCGGCACGATGATGGACTCGACTGGTGAGGTCCTACAACATCGGCATCGAAATGGAGACTCCATATTAAGGATGCTTCTCTGGGTTCACCTGCGCAATCGTGAACTTTGACAGGATCATGGCGACAACCGTCATGGTCTCCACGGTAGTAAACTGCTGCCCAAGGCTACATAATTCAAGAGCACAAAGAAGAAAAGCAAGAAAGTGAGTATTGAGATTGAAAAGCGGCTCTACAAAGTCCTTGTTTCCGTTTCCTCGAAAATGAGCATACTTGACGTTAACTGTACCAAACGCGTAGTCGTTGCGATGGCTTTTCGGCGTTGATCCACCGGGATCGCTTGAACTCGCGTGCGTGCTCGTCCCAGATGATCTTGCTGCGGCCCATCACGATCGAGCTCCAGGCGATCCGCGCGCTGGGTAGATCTTTGTGTCGTCGGGCAGCACATCGTCCTCGACAACGATCTTTAGGTTCCGGGGGAGACGGGATAGAGGCGGAGAGCTAGAAGGTGTTCAAGTACAACTGTTCAGTGTTTTACGTTTCGTTTGTACCATTGACCAAGAAAACAAAAGAAAAGCAAGCAAAGATATGTACATTCGCGTGAACTAACCGCGTATAACAAGAAAATCGAAAAAGAAGGTTATCGCTATTAAACTTTGCAAAAAAAATAAAATAAACAGGCTTTTTGGTGACATCAATAAGCACAGGTCTCGTATCATGCCTCAGAATACTTCTGCTGCTTGTAGATCTCGTAGGAAGAAAGCTTTGTCTTGAAGAACATTGTCCATCTCTCGGACAAGGTTCATGTTCACCTCGGGGTCAGTTCCTGCGCAGTGGAGCGAGTACATCATCCAGGACAGTGAATGGACCGTCGTGTCGCGACCTACATACAGAAGGAGAAAATACATGGATTATTAGCAGCATTTCACATGAACTACAACAATATCGTGGGGCACTTCGGTTTCTTTCTTCCACCTTGGTACCTGCAACTGTGATGCTGATAAGCATGTCCTTGATCAAAACATCGGAGAGATGGTTACCCTCGACGTCTTTGGCCTTCAGAAACCACTGGAGCAAATCCTACTTGGCGCCATGGAACTCTTCACGCCGACGCTTCTCGATCAGGCGATAGCAAGGCTTCGGAATGATATATTGGTCATCCTGGGCTGTTTTGGCTCGGCCTGTGAATCGTTCGGTGATCTTCCAGAGACGGTCCAGATAAGTTGGGAGGAGATCGAAAGGAACTCGTCAAAGGCGGAGGTAAAGGCACCTGCTTTCCCATGTCGTCAAGGCACTTGAGACTCTCGCTGTGGGAGACAATGAAAGCGAAAGAAGGATATTAAAAGACGGGAAGATGAGAACACAGAGACGTGGGTAGACAGAATACAAAGCAGCTCCATGGCCATGGAAGAAATAAGAATAAGAGACTGATATAAAATCCATGGTGGGGTGGGCACATACGTTTCATTGGCATTGAGAGTGACATGCTGCATCAGCAGCTGGGTCCGCCACAGTGCCTTCGTCAGCGGCTTTGGCGAGGTAATTGAGCACTTTTTGGCCTTCATCGACAAAGACATCGCTGATGTACTCTCTGAAGGCGCTCACGGTGAAGATGTGGCAGCCAGCTTGCGTTGGTATTTCCGCTCGTATCCATCCTCAGAGAAGATGCACATTGCCTTCAACGTCCCATAAAGACTTCTGATCTGATCACTCTTTCATAACTCCAAAAGTTGGTGTTGAGGATACGTTCCAGCAGCTCAGGTGAGTCGATCTCGGTCATGCGACCGATAATTGACATCGAATTAGACCAGATAGTGCCATATTTCTCATAGTTGCTTTCAAAGTATTCGTAGAGCTGGGATCCAGAGATCGAGCCATTACGGGCATGTGGCCAAGGAGAGGGAAGACACGTGGTCCTTTCAGATCAGGGCGTGCACGGGTGCCGATGGCAAGGGAACGTTACTTGAAAACAAGCAGGTCAGTCAAAGCTGAAAGTAGTTTCTATCCGTTGGACTAGATAGCGTACAGAGTGGAGTACTGCGAGGTCGACGAGTGTAGATAGGATGGGCATAATACCTCGAGGTGCTATCAAGACGAGTGTTTTGTAAAGGTGAAAGAAAGCGAGAAAACGTAACCAACGTGCACACGGGCATTCTTATTTTCGCGCGTGGGATGCATTTTGTGCAAACACTGGACATCTGTATTTTCCTTTCTTTGGAGCTCGGTATTTCTTGACCGAACATTGCTCTGTGAGCACAGCATGACACTGGAAGAAAAAAGGAGCCGGTGTTCAATGGTGCATGCCCCAGCTCCAAAAAAAATACAAGCTGTCTTTGGTTTGCCAACTATCGCAACAGACAGGAAACAGCAAAACGATGACGATCGCATATCTTGGCCCAATGATCTCAATAATGCGCCGAGAGGAACGAGAATTATAATGGAGCATAGAGAAGATCGAGAAAACAACAACAATCATGCACAACAGAAATGGCCAAAGAAGAAAGGTGTATCTCAGCTTGATAAGGCAAGGATGTCAGAAAGGAAAGAAAACAGAGATGGAGGCACCTCGTCTCAGTTGTATGCATGACATGAGGGATCCAACAACAAGTCGTCATTTAACGGCCAATCCTGCTTGCCTGCAGTTTGGCGCACGCAGTACTTTGATGTGATCGATTTTGATGGACAGTGCAAGCATTGCGAGCAAATACTAAGTTGCTTTCTTGTTTGGTATTGGTACGATGTATCATCCACCCATTACTCACTGACAAATCGTCTCTGCACTCGGACGGACAAGCCACCGCTCATCTGCAATGCCACCGAGGCAAGGTAGCCTGGCTGCTTATTTGGGTTCACCAGCTCGATCGTGAATTGGGAAAAGATCATCGCCATCACAGTCAGGCCCTCGACAGTCCAAACTGTTGTCCGGCACTAAGATCATATCATATTGAAAACATAAAAAGAAAAAAGAGGTCAGTTATCACATCCCAACTCTTATGGCATTCATGTCCTATTTGTCTACTTTTCCTTCCTTAGCAGACGCGAGGTCCAAGGTTGAACGCATTGAATTTTGCCTGTGAAGGTTTTTCAGTATCGATCCATCGCGAGGGCTTGTACTCTTTGGCATCTTTACCCAGATTCGCTCGCTGCGTCCCATCACATACGGGCTCTAGGTAAACCAGTCGCCCGCGCGGATCTTGGTGCCGTCGGGTATAACATCGTCCTTCATGCATTTTTTCATGTTTCGTGGGATGACTGGGAAGAGGCGGAGCGACTTATGGAAGCTAGAGGTACAACAACAGCACCGATTAGGATCCATGTAGCTCAGACCGCCCAAAAAAAAAAAAAAAACTAGGAGAGGATAATGCGTACCACGTTTCGGTATATTTCTGGCTCTTGTACGTATCATAGGTGGGTTGTTCGCCCTGAAGAACCTCATCTGTCTCACGCACCAGGTTTTCTCGTACTTCGGGATCACTGCCAGTGCGGTGGAGACAATAGATCATCCAGGATAGATACTGGGGAACAGCATCGCGACCTATGACAGCGATTCGAGCATGACCATAGAAAAAAGAAGGCGTAAGCGCTAAACGCGATTTGTCCAAGAAGTGAGGACATATAAAGCGACAGGCAGAAAGAAATACATACCAGCGACGGTAATGTTCACGATAAAATCTTGAGTGACTGAGTCTGACAGAGGATTACCATCATCGTCCGTGGCCTCCAAGAACAATTGCAACAGATCTTTCTTCCCGCCAAGGAACCCTTTCTCGCGGCGCCTTTGGATGATACTGGCCATATGTTCTGCAACAAAATGCTGACCCGACCGGATCTTTTCGTCGGTGCCTGTCATCCACTCTTTAATCCTCCAGATGGGGTTCAATGCGCGTTTGGAGCAAATCGAGGTCGTCGAGTCAAAGGTGTGGCCCAACGAGGACTCTTCCTCCATACTGTCCATGGACCCAAAGTCCCAGCCAAAGCATATACTGCTTTTGCTCAAAGGAACATAAAAACGAGTACGTAAAGTATGTAGTCGTTGGAGCCAATGGTAGCCAAAAAGATGCGACGTGCGGAAGCACAGAAAATGAAAAGGGTGAGAGGTTACAGGATAGTACTTTCTAGGAGTGGGAGAGGAGCTGTAGGTGAGAGGGAAGAAGGAGAGTAGAAGAGAGAAGAGTTCACACGTACGTTCCAAAGGCATCCAGTGCAAAGTTGAGCAACAGCGAGGTGATATCCGCAACGGTGCCTTCGTCAGCGGCTTTGCCAAGGTACTCCACGACTTTTTGCCCCTTGGCAACAAATACATCGCTGACATGCTCGTGGAATGCACTCACATTGAATAAGCGGGTGATCATTTTGCGCTGGAACCTCCAGTTGTGTCCATCGGCAATGGTGATACTGTGTGTTGTTCACAAGGAAGAAGTATTGAGAAAAGTGAGTGCATGGTCTTTTTTCTGTGCTTACCTGTCGATGTACACAAACCAAGTGTTTCCTTACCCTGTGCCAAAGATATCGCCAAGAATGCCCCTCAGTAAGTCGCTCTTTTCATAGTCCCAAAAGTTGGTCCTCAAAACATAATCGACGGGCTCGGGGGTGTCGCCTTGGATTAGACGGCCAACATTTGGGACGCTGATGGACCAGACTGGCCCATAAGTGTCGTGCAACTTTTCAAAAAACTCGTACAGCTCTGTTCCGGGGACCTTGGCCATCAACAAGGTGTGGCCGAGCAACGGCAGGGCACGTGGACCCTTCAGATCGGGCCGGCAATGGGTGCCGATGGCATTGGAGCGTACCGGTAGAGGATCAAGATGAAGACGGACAGCAAGAGCTTGCGAGTATTGGTCTTAGTGGCCCCGGTAGTAGTGTAGCGGGTTAGTTGTGATAGAAAAGTCATGGTTAAGTTGTGGTATGTTTTTGCGTGCTTGTGTGTCGAGTGAAATGGTTTTGTAAAAGCGAGAAAGAAGAGAGAAAGAGAGTACGTTTTTATGCAGTTACACATTTGGAGTCTTCGCATTGTTGCAACAGCACGATGCAACTTTTCTTCCAGATCGTTTGTGTTTCCCCAACTCGTATTGGACCCCCGGTGTCCAACTCTCTCCTTTATCACTTCTACTTGGATCCCGCTTTTCTCTCCTGCGTCCTTTGTCGATGCCTATTCCATACAGAAGTAGCCTTGGTTTGCCCCTTGCGAAAGACACTTTTATTTTTTGAGGAAAAGCGTCGGTCCACACAGGCAAAATCACTGTCTCATTATTTAAGGAGTGCGGCAGAGTGGGACAATACAAATGAACAAAAGCACTGCTGACAAAGGTATGTCGGCTGCAAAAGGGTTGATGGAAGCAAGAACAGAGCAACTGTTCGTTAACAACCTGTGATTTTCTTTATGTCATTTCCAGTTTTTGAAATGTTAATTTGGCTAGGCTTATTGAGGTCAATTAAGGACGTGACTTCTTGACGCGACGAGGTTGAATTCGTGATGGTCGGCATCTATTGGACTACGTCTGAATGTCGTCTTCCACTCCCTTGCGCCTCCTTGTCAGGAGTTTATCCTCATCCGCCTCTTGCTCTTCTTCACGAACATCATCGTCTCGCTCAACATCCTCCATATCTGTCTATTTTAGTCTTGACTGTAAGTCTCCTTTGCGGATCTTGCGGCTTCTTCGAATCGACACACAAAGGCTTCCTACGCAATCCTTATTGTTGCCGTGTATCTTCCGCATCCGGTTTTCGTCTTGTTCGCAAACCTGAAACTCCTCTGCGATAAGTTCTCGAGACATATAAATCTGATAGAGAGCCGATGTTTGAGGCGTCAGCGTTCGCCACTCCAGTGGCCAGTCGCGGATAGGCATGAGCCCACGTTCAAGGTGGCCTTTCTCCCACTGCTGGACCGCCTCCTTCCAATTGCTGATACTGGGCACCACTGGGAAGGTATTGAGACCGTTTTGTCCACCCTGCTCCCCTCTTTCTCGCTCCTCTTCATCCTGAATGTCGTTAGGAGTCTCAATCGCTCTCCTTGCTCGCTCATCATCATGCAGCATGCGTCGTTTGCGGATCGCCTTCAGTAGCCTCCAGATCGGGCTCAAGTGGTCACCATACATCTCTCGCATCTTGTTCTTATCGCGACCAAAATACTCAAACTCCTCGACCATCAATTTGCGAGTACTATAAAACCCCATGCGCCTTCGTCGCATTCCAACGTCCCAGTTGTGAAGAGGTACGAAGCCGGTTTGTTGATCATCCTTGTCCCGCTGCAGGATAAAATCCCGCCCGCCATTAGCCCTGGGGATAGGTGGTCCTTCGTTGCTAGCGATGCTTTTGGTCATCTCTGTAGGTTGGATCTCGTCATCAGGCGTCTCTTCGCTGCTGACGCTAGCTCCCACATTGTTATGCTCATTTTCTTTCTTCGTCCTCTCTTTGAGCTCCTTCAGAGACCTGTGCCTTCTGCGAATCGCCTTCTCCAGTGGGCTATGCGGTCCATCCATGCTGTTACAATACACTTCCAGCATCTTGCTCTCATCGCGATCAGAAAGCTCAAAGTCTTTGGCGATCAGTTCACGAGGATGTCCCTGCTTGAGCTGCAGTACTTTGTCAAATCTGGAGCGGTATGGAGGAGCAGAGCGTCAATAAAGGCAACTGTGGCGAAACCCTGAAAGAACACGCAAAGCCCGACTCTCTCGCTTTCGAAGGTCTCTGTTTTTTGAAGATACTCCGCGTGTCCTCATATCTGATGGTTGTGTGCCACGTTGCCTGGCGAGTCCCTCCTGCTTTCTCGTCCTGTGCTTTGAGCTCCTGCATCATGTTGACAAATTGTCAACTAGGTCGAGAATCAAACTGGGCCCCTTACCACCTCTCTCTCTACCTCTTTGTTCCCTTTGCCACCAAAATATTATTGAGTGACTGAGCTCAAAGCTGGATGTTTCAGTTTTTCATTCTTTTTATTCAATTGCACAAATACCAAGTACCGAGGTTTGCATACGTGTTGCAAAAAACCAGTCCTTTGCTTGGGATAAGCCTTTCGGCCTCCCACTCAGATTTCCTTTGCAAGGGAAGGCACATAACCTCGGCGAAAGATACGCATGGGAAGTCCCTCCAGCATTGGCATCGTCAGGGAAACACCATAAGGAGGCACTTTGTCAGGGTTCACGAGCTCGACGGTGAATTGAGACAGGATCATGGAAATCATGGTAAGAGCTTCGATGGTTGCGAATTGTTGACCAAGGCTAATCAAATAAGGCATGGAGAGGCACACAGCACAAATGGTGAGTTTGATGCGAGGACAGGTGCATATGGTCACTATGGATACTCATGCTCTTGGCTTACCAAACGCGTGGGCCAGCATGGAACGAGTTAAACTTTCCTTGCGATGGCTTCTCAGTATCGATCCATCGCGAAGGCTTGTACTCCTTGGCGTCCTTGCCCCAGACCAGCTCGCTGCGGCCCATGACATATGAACTCCAGGTAAACCACTCGCCGGCGTAGATCTTGGTGCCATCGGGCAGAATGTCGTCCTTGATACACTTTTTCAAGTTCCTGGGGACTGAAGGATACAAACGAAGAGCTAAAAAAAAATGCGGGTTAATGAGCAGCGTTTGCATCCTTTTGCCCTTGCGTATCACAAATATCAAGCCATACCTTCAAGCAAGCTATTTTGGTGATAAAAAAAGAGGGTCGCAGCCATGACGAGAGTTAGATCGCTATAATCTTTGGACAGTGACATCAGTTATCGAGAGCGCCATACCATGCTTCAGCATATTTCTGCTGCTTGTGCGATTCGTAACTTGGAAGCTCACCATGAAGAACATCGTCGACCTCGCGAACCAGATTTTCGCGCACGTGGGGGTCGCTGCCAGTCCTATTGAGCAGATAGAACATCCAGGACAGGGCCTGCGCGGTTGTATCACGGCCTATTTGTCAACGTGGTGAGTTAGATCGATCAAAATAGCATCTCACGTCCAAGGCCGTTTCCATCTGTGGACACGAAACATAAAAAAAACGCACCAGCGATAGTGAAGTTGAGAATAAAGTCTTTGATGACTTCATCCGAGAGAGAGTTGCCCTCGTCATCCTTGGCATCCAAGAACCACTGCAACAAGTCCCTCTTTCCGCCCTGAGGTCCTTGCTCGCGTCGCTTCCGGATTAGGTTGAAAGAGTGCTCGGCAATGAGGTTCTTGTCCTGCTGGGCCTTCGTGCCCACACTTGTCAATCGCTCACGAATGCGCCAGGCGGGGTCCACCAGGCGGTCGGAGCAAGTGGCAGTCAGGTCATCGAACGAGACGGCGAAGGGCACTTCGTGCTCAATGTTGTCCAGGCACCCAAAGCTCTCTCCAAAGGAGACACTGAGAGGCATGGGTATGGAAAAACCACATTGAGGAGGAGTTTAATTAGTTTTTTTTGTACAACCATCATCCATGCGTTTGGAAAATAAAATAATGGATGAGGATGGACGTACGCTCCAAAGGAGTCGAGGGTAAAGTGCAGCATGAGCAGGTGAAAGTCCACAACGGTGCCTTCGTCCGCCGCTTTGCTGAGATAATCGATCACCTTTTGGCCTTCCGTGATGAAGACCTCGCTAACATATTCTTTGAAGGCCTTGACGGTGAAGATGTGGCTTGCCAGCTTGCGCTGGAACCGCCACTCGGGTCCATCCGAGGCAAAGATTCTAACATGACAGGTTTAGTCTCAAAATAAGTCTCCTCCTCCAATCTTAGAAAGCATCGCAAACAATTGATCCGAAAACCAATCCCTTGTTCACGTACCCCTGACCAAAGAGATCGCCCAAGGCGTCTTTCAGCCCATCACCCTTCTCGTAGTTCCAAAAGTTGGTCTTCAAGACATGTTCGACATGCTCAGGCAGGTCGCATTGGATCATGCGCCCGATGATGGGCAGCGAAATGGACCAAATAGGGCCCAACTCGTTGTTGTACTTTTCAAAGAAATCGTACAGGCGTGTGCCGGGGATGGAGGCCATCAGGGGCATGTGGCCAAGCAAGGGAACTGCGGGTGGCTGTTTGAGATCACGGCGTGGGCGGGTGCCCACAGCGTGGGAGCGGTACTTGAAGACGATCAGAAGCGTGAGGGCAAGGAGGGATTTGAGACTGTTGGAGCGGGTGGCATGCTGGGTGGCATACTGCACGAGTTGTGAAAGGATAGGCATGTGGAAAGGAGAGGATGGAGGAAGCGGTATGAGTGAGCGTTGTGTAGAAAGGAAGGAAGGAAGGAAGGAAGGAAGGAAGGAAGGAAGGAAGAAAGGAAGAAAGAAAGAGTGAGAGGTGCGTGGTGGTGGCGATCAAATATTTTTTTTTTGGACCTTCGGTATTTTTTACTTTTTTCCGACTTTACTGCATCGCACAGCAAGTCAGCAAGCAAGGCATGTCAGCAAGTATACGATACAACCATGTGTTGTTTTATAGAAAGAGTGGCAGAGAAAACACGGCAGGCCGTTTGGCAGGGTCTCGTCCCCTGGTCTGCTTTATCTTTCTCAGGTTGATAATCAGCGTTCACAGCTTCCCGGGCCACATGTTGTCTACCAATGTGGTTATCTCTGTCGACTTTCCGTCCGAAGGAAGAACATGGACAGGGTGGAGGCGTACTTGGCACACAAACATCTCAATCAGCAGAAAGAAAGCATTGTTATGGACCAATGCAAACAGAATACGTCCATCCATGATGGAAAAACAAACTCCATTCATGCATGCTTCAATTAGCTTAATGAGTAAAAGAGAAAGTATGTGTCGGACGAATGAGCATTCGATCCAGTAAGGAGCATGGTATGCATCTTTCTATCTCTTCACAAGTAAGCAGACTTTCGTTTTCGTCGTTCGCTTGCATCCACATGTACTCATGCGTGCGTAGTCTTCACCATGGTTAGGTCATCCAAATGGCGTATTTATTATTTTGCTTTGGACAGAGTGCAAAGGAAAAAAAAATTATGCTGTCCTTTGAGAATGCTCATCTTTTTTTTGTTCGAGCAGTACACACAAACATCGAAGCAAATGAAGCGCAGAAAAAGTTGGCATGCTTGTTGTTGATAATCACGGATCCTTGCATGTTTGTTGTTGTTGTTGACACGGATTTTTGCATGTTTGTGTAGATGGCCCATGTATCTTAGATTGAAACTAGGAACCCATGATTTGTTTGCAGTAATGTCTCCATAAACATGCACACCTGTGAATTTTGAAGTGCACATACACCAAGAAAATGGATGAACGATCCTTTGTTCTGTGGGTAGTGACGCGAGTCCCTAGATAGGTCTCCATAAGGAAAGGGTCCAGGAACAAGTAATCCATTGACTAGGATAGCGGTGACAGGTGCAAATTCTCATTTTATTCCAACATGGATGAGAAGAGAGACTTTTTTTCAGCTCCTACCAGCAACGCCAACAGCTCTTGAGAATAGCATCGTTTAGCAGGTCCTTACAAAGACAAAAATATCTTGTCTCTCGTTCAATCGGCCAAGCAGATGGTCTTGAGCTCGGAGTAAAAGTCAAGACTGTGGTTGCCTCCCTCACGGCCGAGTCCACTCTTCTTCATGCCGCCAAAAGGCATGCGAAGATCGCGCGCCATCCAGGTGTTGACCCAGACTGTGCCGGCTTCAATTTCCGAGGCCACCCGGCGAGCACGGCGTCCATTCTCAGTCCACACGGAGCAGGACAGACCGTACTCAGAGTCGTTGGCGTATCCAACGACTTCTTCCTCGGTGTCGAAGGGGAAGATGGTTACCACTGGTCCAAAGATTTCCTCACGCATTGTGCGGCAGCTAGGAGTGAGGCTATTTTTTTTTTGGACAGAAAGTGAGTTGGTTGAAAGGATAGACTACCTTCAGGATCCAGACAAGAAGAACAAGCACTGGGTTCTTACCCAGAGATAACGGTTGGCCTCAGGAAGTATCCGTTCTGGAACTCGCCCTGCAACGAGGTTGGCTTTTGGCCTCCGCACTCAATCTTGCCACCTTCCTCCTGTCCAAGCTGCACATAGCTCATGACCTTGGCCCAGTGCTCCTTGGACACAAGTGCGCCCAAGTTGGTGTCCTTCTGAGAAGGGTCGCCGACCTTGAGGTCGTTGGCACCCTGCACCAAGCCCGCCAAGAACTTTTCGTAGATGGGTCTCTCGACAAAGATGCGAGAGCCACACAAACAGATCTCTCCCTGGTTGGCAAAGCTTGAGCGCAGACTGGTCTTGAGGGCCAGATCGAAGTCACAGTCGGCAAAGACAATGTTAGCGTTCTTGCCGCCAAGCTCGAGGGAGAGGCGCTTGAACATGGGTGCTGCCACCGAGCTGATCTTGGCACCAGTGACCGTGCCGCCGGTGAATGAGATCAAAGGGATGCGTGGGTGTTCGACAATCGCCTGCCCTGCGCCCATTCCCGTGCCAAAGACCATGTTGACGACTCCAGCGGGGAGGCCGGCTTCCTGGAGGACGGAGCAGAGCATGTACGCCGTCAATGATGTAAACTCCGAGGGCTTGCAGATTGCTGTGTTACCACACGCAATGCATGGCGCAATCTTCCAGGTCAACAAGTACAATGGCCTAGGTAAAGGAAAAACGTTTAGTAGGTTTCACCCGCTTGGCGTTCTTCCTTTTGTACTAAGTAATATCCCGCATAACATGCATAAAATGCATATATACATGACTCCCACTCGTTCATCCTTCTCAAGTTCACACACACTTACAAGTTCCAAGGAGAGATGAGACCGGCAACGCCGATGGGCATACGCTGCGAATAGCTGAACCCAACCCCAGCCAAATCAGCCGCCTCGTCTACCGAGTGCAAGATACGTCCAGCAAAGAAACGAAAGTTGTGTGCGGCACGGGGAATGTCGACGGTTCGGGCGAGCTCAACGGGCTTGCCCTGGTCCTTGGACTCTGCGTGAGCAAACTCGTCGAGGCGGGACTCGATCAGGTCCGCAATCTTGTTCATGATCCGAGCGCGCTCAACCTTGCTAGTCTTGGACCAGGTCTTGAAGGCCTTGGAGGCAGCGGCAAAGGCGAGGTCAACGTCCTCTTTGGTCGAGTCGGGGATCCTGGAATGAGGGATGCCGCGAGCGGGGTCGAATGTGTCAAAGTAGTGGCCATGCACGGGCTTGACATGCTCGTTGTTGATGAAATTGTCGAGTGCTGTTGGCGACATGTTGATGTGAGTAGCGGGATGAAAGTGGAGAGGAGTGCTGGGATGGATGTGTGTGATGAGATGAAGAAAAAGTCAAAAACAGAGTGTGTGGGAAGGATGGTGAGGGCGAGAGGCCAGGATACAATGTGATATGATACCAAAGGTCCCCGTGAGAAAAAAAACTTTAAGTAGGGTTGATCCGTCCTTAAGAGGTTTATTTGTTGGAGACGAAGGGTGTGGATGGAGTGATGTGTTCTATGCCTTATTACTGGAGGAAAACAAATATGACTACTCGTTCATGATTGTTGCGTCTCCTCGTATCTTATACATCCAGGTAGCTGCGGGATGTGCGGCGAGACGACTGTCGAGAGGACAAGGTGTGGTTGCGATCCAGCAGGGGCGAGGAATTGGGGGTGTTCATTGCAGACACAACTTCATGATCGTCATCGTCGTGCTCATCGCCCTCAAGCTCACGGACAAGGGTCCGAATCTCGCGGATATGTGTTCCAGCCCCGTTAGAAGCCGATCTCTTCATGGCCTTCCTCTTGTCCGACTCGGTCGAGATATGTCCGTTGAAGGAGTGTGACTCGAGCAGCTCAAGAATGTATGGGTACACATGCTTGTCCAGTCCTTCTGCCCACAAAAAGTCTATTGGAAACAAGAGAGTAATCCAGTGAGCAAGAGAGTCGAGCAGACCCTATGCGCTTCCTGTCTAGGTAGAATATCACTTACCGAGATGCTCATAGTTGGGAACCTCCCAAACACCAACCAGCTCGGGCAGATCCGATAGCAATCCCTGAATGTCCACCAAAGTATCTTCACCTCCGTAAAAGATGGCGATAGGTGTCGTGATCTGGTTGGTGGGGAATGGATGGGGGCAGTGACTTCTAGTCGACGACAAATATGGCACTCTTGGTTGGACATCATCATACATTTGGAATACTTGAGTCCTGATGATCTGGAACCAGTGCTAAAAGTATCAAGACGATATGAACTAGTGAGCTCTTTCACATTTGTAGATTTGCACATATAAATCGTTCTGGCTTACCACAAGGATCCTGACACTGGTGAAGCTGTAGAGATGCTGGTAAGAAACTGCCTTCTGGACAAGACTCATCGACTGACTCTTCCATCCAAAGAGAAATTTGACGGCCATGTCGATAAAAGTGGCGTAGGTGGTTGGGTGAAGAAGGTTTTGCCAGAATAGTGCCGCCGCCAAGGGAGTTTTCCTTCCGAGAAGTAAATAAATAACATTGGGGGTCGCCTTGATGATCGAGGTAATAAGTCCATTCTGAAGGCCTGGGGGTGTTGTTGCTGGAGCCAGAGCGATAAAGAGCGAAATCTTGTCGTTCAGGTCAGGCTTGATTGAAAGAGAGGCGAAGGCCTGAGCGGTTCCCTGAGAGAATCCAATGTACACCAACGATGGTGCCCCAGTCCTGCCCAAGATGTACTGAACAAATCAAATTGAGGAATAATTGCCAATTTGTGAGTAGGAGCGATAACACTGGGGTCCATCCTTCCCATCATAGCATAGGGATGCCTTTGCTTTTCTTACGTCGATGGTGTCCGGCAGATCAAAGAGGGCAAGCTCATCCATGCTGAATTCCCAGAACTTTTGCTCGTGAGGCTTCAAGAACATGTGCTTGAGCGAGTACTTGTTGGCCCTGGTGTTGCCCAACCACACTATTCAGACGGGGAAAAAGGAAAGCATAGCAACATAAGTTACACTGTGTGGGATCAAATAATTACCATCTCGATTTCAACATGGTCAATGCGTCCACTCTGTTATTTTTTTTGTTGCGTGTTGAGACATTCCATACCATCGTATCTGGAGAAAGGAAGAAAAAGATGATGGAAAGCACACAAAGGTTATGAGTAAGGACATGTGGCGACATAGAGCAAGATACATCTAAGAGTGTTTTTCACTTACCCTGCTTCAGCAAGAACAAAGGCCAAATTTCGTTCCTCATCCAGGTTGCAGAGCCAGACCTCGGAGCACATCATGAATCCATGGTAGAGCAAGACAACAGGCTTGATGTAGTCGCCCTTCTTGGGGTGTGGGTGTTCTCTGATGCTAGCGTTCAGATCGGCCTCGAGGTCTTCTTCCTGGTCGCGCTTGCTCTGGTTGTTCTTGTCCATGTAGGCTTCTTTTGTCTCGGCAGCAAGGGGCACACCGTTTGCGCGCAGAAGCTTGACAATGTCTGCTGGAGGGTTGGGGACGCGACCCTTGGCGGAGACGCGCTCTCGTCCGTGAGTGATCCGATGAACGCCCAATAAATAGTTGTCCTGAGTTCGCACAAGGTGCTCCTGCACGGGGTAATTCCTAACATGGGATGTGTTTGCAACGAGTGATAATCGTACGATTATTTTTTTTTGCACGAGGTTATCGACTTGAACAAAAATGACAAGAATGCATGGCAAAAGAGATACATAGCAAGATGAGGCACTCACCAGAAACGGAGCATCTCTTGAACGTTGGCGGCATTCTCGAGTGGAGGTGCTCTGGCCGAGATGTGGTTGGTGACGACCCAGGGGAAGATCCTTTTGTTGCGAAGAAAGAGTACGAGTTGGTTTCATACGAATTAGGCTTTTTTTGTCGAGTGTGCGCGGAGTGAGTGGGCACGACCTTGACCCTTTTTTTTTTTTTTTTTTTTTTTTTTTTGGGTTGACTCTGGAAAAACAGGAACTCGTCTTACTTTTCGACCAGTGCCTTGCCTCCGTCAAGGATGGGCCCTGGGATCAGATAGGCAACCATGCGGAAGCATGTCTCGATGCCAAGGATGACAAAGGTGAGGATGATGGAGCGGTAGTCGCCCAGACTGAGTCTGGAGACAATGGGAATGTGAATCATGATGCCCTGTTTTTGGGTCCTATGGCGACAAGGTGAAAGGGGTGCAAGTATGTGTGTGTGCCTGTCAATTGAGGAGTGAGTGAGTGAAGGAGTGAAGGAGTGAGTAGGAGAAGTGACAATGAGAATGAGGATATGGATGAGAATGAGAATGATGCGGATGAGAAGGACAGAGATGGATGGATGGGCGAGGGCGTAGAAACAACAGTTTGCAAAAATAAAAGAGAGGGAAACAGCCATGCTCCTCCTCCACAAATGCGGTGCACACTCGACCGAAAATGAAAGTGACTGCTGACCAACTGCCTTTCGTCTTCATTGACACGAGGAGGACAGCAATTGAGGATTGGATTGGATATGGCACCCCCAAAAGCGCGCCTTTGAAGGATGTTGGGCGAAATACTGAGGCCATGTGTGTGTGTGTGTGAGTGAGTGACTGAGCGAGAGAATGGTCAGAGGCACCCTGTTTCCTATGGCTTCCCTCCAGGGAACGCCAGTCTGGTTCACTCTCCATTGCATTTGCATTTTGCAGTCAGCTGCACAGAATCATCATCGGGGCACCAGAAAAAGAAGAAAAAGAAAAAAGAAAAAGACGACGAAAAGAAAATCGATACGATGATGTCTTCATGATGCGATGCAGCTGAACCGAAATAGGTTCATGCACTAGTTGGCACGCCTTTATGTAATAGCCGGCCATCGCATTCGCGGAGTATGATGGAGTACAGAGGCAAAAAAGTACCGTCAACCAGATAGCAACGCAAAGAAAAGAAAGAATGAATGAATGGAGAGAAAAAAGCAAGGGTCCTCGTCCATCGAACCAATTAGGGCCAGTGGGCCTATGCTGATGCAATACTGAGATTTTGACTTTTGAGAATGACATGAACTTCAAAGCTCTTTTTTGCATGATTTTGGTGCGGTGGTGTGGCGACAGGAAGAAAGATACCGCTCCCTCCCTTCTTCCCACACTCCACTCCACTCCACTCCACTCCAAACACCACCCCGCTCAGTACAAACAGCTCCGGGCTTGGACCATATCTCCTTGTGCTTGGTTATTTTCCCATCCCATCCATCCTCTCAAACAGTTGTATAAAGGCGACCCCTAGCCCAGATCTCGCACTTTCCGTCTCTTTGTCCTTCTTTCACCTATTTTTCCTTTTCTCACACGCTCGTTTACATACACACACACCCCCCACATCCCACATCCATACCCAAAGAATGGCCACAGAAGACACCATCACACCCTCCCCCCCAGACACGTCCATTAACGATACTGAATTGGATCCTGGTCGCGCCGAGAAAGAGCACCCTCCAGGTGCACCCATTCCAGGCCAAGCACGTCTCGACGACGCTGTTGGCAAGGCTGTGGGAGGCACTATCATTCCTTCCGACATTCAACCCTCGGACATGCCCACACCACCAAAGCCCACCGCAGATGCCACCAACGACCACAAACCTGTTCCTGAAACTCCACATCCTCCAGCAGTCCACCGCAACTCGGAAGACACACAATCTGAAAAGCAAAGGACCTCTGTAAAGGACAAGCTGGAAAAGCTAAAGAGCAAGACGGTGGGTGCTTATCCAATCAAGACCCAGATTGGCTGGCTCGAGGCCTACCAGCGGACCGATGGTCCCCAGAACGAGTACCGAGACAAGGCCATCTGGATGGAGGAGTTTGCCAGCAGTGCCCTCTTTGGCGCCTTCTGGCAGAATGCTGCAGCCGTGATCGTGATCCCCGTCGTCTGCTTTGTCGTCTTCAAGCTTGGCGGAGGGGTTGTCTCCATGATTTTGATCATTGCCTTCGGAGGTGAGAAAGACAAAAAGTCACGTTTCTTGGCTTTAGTTTTTTTCTTCTTGCATGTACATGCTTTCTAACGCTTTGATTCTCATCAATCTCATTTACCGCCCACCCTTTAGCAACATACTACAAAAACTCTATTCGCCGCTTCAGACGCAACGCAAGAGACGATATCACTCGTGAACTCATCAGGAACACAGTAAGCTAACTTGATCGACGTCACTTTGATAAAACGGCAAACAAGCTTACATGCCCCTCTGACGTACATCAATTCTACCACTCAAGATCGAGGACCAAGTCGAGTCCACCGAATGGCTCAACAACTTCCTCAGCAAGTTCTGGATCATCTACGAGCCTGTCCTGAGCGCCACCATCGTGCAGACAGTCGATAGTATCCTGGTTGATTCCACCCCTGGCTTCCTCGACTCGATCCGTCTGAGCGAGTTCACTCTGGGCACCAAGGCGCCCCGCGTGGAGAGCATCAAGACATACCCAAAGTCCGAGTCGGACGTTGTAATGATGGACTGGCGAGTCACTTTTGCACCCACCGATATCGAGGACATGACTCCACGCCAGTTGCGTACTCAGATCAACCCTAAGATTGTGCTGACCATCCGTGTGGGCAAGGGAATCGTCGGTGCTGGTATGCCCATCCTGGTCGAGGACATGTCCTTCTCGGGTATCATGCGCATCAAGCTCAAGTTGACTTCCAACTTCCCCCATATCAAGATCTTTGACTTTTCGTTCCTGGAAACTCCCACCATCGACTATGTCCTCAAGCCCGTGGGAGGCGATACCTTTGGTATGGACATTGCCCACGTAAGTGCAAATATCAATGTCCGCTGCTTTTAGTGCATGTGTATGCTTTCTATCTTTCTCTTTTATTTATCAACCTTTGCCTCTTTCAATCAGATCCCAGGCCTTCAGTCGTTTGTTCGTGATCAGACTCACGCCATCTTAGGACCCATGATGTATGCCCCCAACGTCTACGCTATGGATCTGGAGCAAATGATGACTGGAGGCGCTTCCCTCACTGCCGCCATTGGTATTGTGCAGTTCACGATCTACGACGCCAAGGACCTCAAGAACGCGGAGCTTATTGGAAATTCTGATCCATATGTCAAGCTCCGCCTGGGCAACCGTCCCGAGCTCGCTACCACTGCTGTGCAGGAGAACACGTAAGCCAGATATACCATGGTACTTTGGTTATTGTATTCCATGTCATTGGGCTTTATCTAATTTTTTTTTTCATATTTTGCCAATTTCAAAATAGTCTCAATCCTGTGTGGAACGAGACTAATATCATCCTTATCAACAACTTGAACGAGGTGGTCTGCATGGAGGTCTTTGACAGAGACAACCTTCGCAAGGATCGATCTCTGGGCCAGGCCAACTTTGATCTCAAGTCTCTTGAGGAAGATCCCATCCAGGACGATGTCGCATGTAAAGTTTTCCGAAACGCCAAGGAGCGCGGCTCGATCCGCATCCGCGCTGCGTATTTCCCAGTTCAGAAGCCCAAGGTCGAAGATGGATCCGAGGAAGAGCCCGTCGTGTCCAACTCTGGCATTCTCGCCGTCAACATCAACCAGGCCAAGGACATTGCCAGGACTGGCAAGACCAAATCAGTCTGCGAGGTGTCTCTCAACGGCAAGATCGTTCACACGACCAGGCGCGTGATTGGAGCCAACCCAGCCTGGGCATCCGACCTCGACCTCTTTGTCACCGATATGGAAAACGCTCAGATCCACGTCGAGGTCATTTCTGAGGGCAAGGTTGTGGGAGCCTATGACACCTCAGCTAGCAATCTCTTGAAGGATACTGAGCACAAGGTCGACTGGGTGACATTGAAGGGAGGAGACGGTGCCGCTAAACTCAAGATGACTGGTGTTTGGAAGCCAATCCTGATGGGCGAGGACCTGAACCCAAGTGTGCACAAGCCTGCGATTGGTGTCGCCCGAATTTGTGTCCTTGCTGGAAGAAACCTCCGCAATGTCGAGATTGGAAGCAGCTCTGATCCCTATGTCACCATCTCTGGCAACAAGGGCATTGTCCTCGGCCGCACCAAGACGATCAATAACAACTTGAACCCGTCCTGGGACGAGATTCATTATGTCCCCGTCAACTCTATCAAGCAGACTGTCGATTTCACGGTCTTTGACTACGAGAAGCTCAAAAAGGACCGCAGCCTCGGCAGAGCCCGATTCGACATCAATGAAATCATTGAGGAGCACAAGGACAACCTGGGATACTCTGCCAAGACCGCTGTCGACCGCTGGACTCCCTTGATACAGAAGGATGGATCGGAGAAGGGTGAACTTCACTACAAAGCCTCCTTTTACCCATCGCTCAAGCTTGCATACGAGGCCATCGAACAAGACAAGGCCTCAGTCGAGAAACTCAAGGTTTCCGAGTCAGCCGACTCGAAGACCGTTTCTTTCCCAGAGGGTGAGACGCTCAAGTCCCAAGCGACCACTCTGCCTCCAGGAACCATTCAAGCTAGCGAGGCTTTATCTTACGAGTCTGGTATCCTGGTGACAACTCTTATTGGCGGAGAAATCAATGAAGCCGGTACCTACTGCGAGTTATATGTCGATAGTGACAACTCCCAGTACAAGTCCCAGCGCCAGCGATCCAAGAGTCCCAAGTGGAACGAGGTGGCTGACATTTTTGTCAAGGAACTGGAGTACGCCAAGATCAGTATTGTTGTCAAGGAAAAGTCATCGATGGAGAAGGATCCTACCGTGGGTACTTTTGTTGGCAATGTGAGGCAACTCCTGGAAAGCACCCCTCGCGAAGGCGGACTGTTTGACCTCGACAAGGCTGGCACCCTCCGCCTCAAGTTCGAGTTCCTTCCCATCCCTATCACTCTACTTCCTCGCGAGCGCCTCGACAGTACGTACAATTGCATCGTAGCATTTTTATTACTCGGTCTGAACATTTTTCGCCCTAACGATTGTTTTCTTTTGGATGGATCAATAGACATGGGCAACTTGACTATCAATTTGGTCCGTGCCAAGGATTTGCTGGCGGCAGATCGTGGTGGAGCAAGTGACCCTTATTTTGTATTCAGACTCAACGGCAAAGAAGTCTACAAGTCTGAGGTTGTCAAGAAGACTTTGAACCCAGAGTATAACGAGTCTTTTGTGGTGCCCATTGTAAGCAACAAAAGATACATTCTCCATTCAGCCGCCTTTCCCAAACGTCATTTCGATCATTAACCAAACTTCCTTACTGGCATTTGTAGACTTCTCGCGTGGAGGACGAAGTCTCGTTCGAAGTATTTGATTGGAACCAGTTGTCGGCTTCCAAGTCACTGGGAGCTGCCGCCTTGGACCTCCGTAACGTCCAGTTGGTACTCCCCAACGAGTACATGATCCCACTCCAGAACAAGCAGAGCCAGGGCCAGGTTCAGCTACGAATCAAATTCATGCCCGAGTTCTTGTCCTCCAATAAGAGGAAATCAGGCTTTGGATCCACTTTTATGGGCGCAGCAGGAGCGGTTGGAAACGGAGGCCATGCAATTGGTCGCGCTGGTGTGGCTGGTGTCGGAGCCATGACCAGTGGAGTTGGAGCTGTCGGCCACGGTGCCTTTGATGTCACTGGAGCAGTTGGGAGAGGCACTGTCAAAGGAGCGGGTGTGGTTGGCAAGGGCGTTTTGGGAGGCATCTCTGCAGGTGCTTCGGCTATTGGACTCCACAGGAAGGGCTCAGGCGCTCCACATTCGATCAACGCGCCAAATCCCGAAGGCTCAACTTCGGGACATGTGGCTTCATCCTCATCATCATCTGACGTGGGCGAGCCTGGCAACTTGACAATTCACATTATTGAGGCAGATGGACTGTTGGGTGTCGACAAGAGTGGCACCAGCGATCCCTATGTCAAGGTCAACATTGGTGAACACAGTGTGCTCAAGACCAAGGTCAAGAAGGAAACCTTGACACCCGTCTGGAACGAATCAGTCTTAGTGCCCTTGACTGGTGACGCGTTGTCGCTTCACTTGATTGTCAAGGACCACAACACCATCGGCGGCAACACGGATCTTGGAGAATGTGATGTGCTCGTGTGGGACTACATCCAGCCAGGCACCGAGGAGCATCCTGGACAATACCGCTCCGACTTTTGGGTGACTCTTGGAGGATCTGGAGGAAGGGTGCATTTGGCATTCGAATTTGAGCCAGTCTCCGATGGCACCGCGAGCATTTTGAGTACTAGCAGCCGCAGCAAGCGCCTTTTCGGTCGCAAGTAGTCAAAGGTGGTTAAAAGCAACAACAACAACAACAACAACAACAACAACAACAACAACAACAACTGTACATAGTAAAATCAATCGTTTTTTTTTATTTCAACCCCTTTCTTTTTCCTCTTCTTTCTTTTCTTCTTGTTCCTATGATGTGATGTGGGGTAGGATGCAAACCATTAAACTAACTTCGCAGCATGCCCGCAATTGTCGCAAGTATGTCTTCGGGACAAATTTGCACACACAACGAAGGGTCGTTGGGTAAGCCATAGACCTTGCGGAGCACTTTTTTGTGCATTGAGGACATGGGCCTGGACAAACCAGACCATTGACTCGAGGGCCGAGTGGCACTCAAGGATTCTGTTATTGGTCACTAAAACTATCTCTTCTGTCACCTCCCCACAAGTTTTCCTCCAAAGGACGCAAGATCGCATCCAACAAGGCCACCTTTTTCAGTGCGAATCGATGAATGGATGCGCGATAAAGAGCAATATCCGAGGGGATGGTGATCGGCATGCGTTCCAGGACCGGACAACAAACCACCCTTGAGCATAAAGGTCATGAACAAACGTCCGAGACTATTCAGGCCATTACAGACGGAATGCGACCTGCAGAACCTGCTTATTGACAGAGGAGAAGGCTATGTGTGTCTTGAGGGTAAAAACCGTTGGGACATAGAGTGCCAAGATGTGGGTCCCTGTAGAACTGTACTAGTCGAGGATGGCTTTTTTTTTTCGATATTCGAGCTCCAAGTCGAAACCACGAATGGAAGTGGTCCAGGGCTTGTCCGGGGTCTGGAAGTGGCACAAAATGCGCGAGGTAGATTGTGAAGGAACTTGCGCGGGGTCGCAGGTGGGATAGTCAGAGAGGTGTTCGCATTCAGTGGAGTGGGTGGAGGTCGAATCGCGTCAGGAGCATTTCCAAATGAAGTTTGGGCGCGCATTGGAGAACAGCGTAAATAATTTCGACTTTTCATAGAGATCTAGCATGAACTTGAGAGGGTCGCTGTGGAAAAAGGAAGAGCAATGATGAAATTAGCTATTGCATCGGGGTAGCGCCAGCGATTTAGAATCGTATGCGTCGGCAACCATCCTGATGATGTGTTGAAGGCACTCGAATGGCAATGAGGGTATTTTCGTTTGTATATGGAATGGATCGAGTAAGATGGGTCGAGTAGGATGGATGCGGAAAGAAAAGAAAGAAGAAACAGGCCGAGCAACAATTGGACACGCTCGAGAAAAGTGCACGAACAAGAAGCGTGTCCTTTTTGGTCATGCATAACCCATGGGCGATATCCAGCTCATGTGAGAACTCAAAATGTGTCCCCGCTTGCTCGCCACCATTTCGTTCATTGAAGCGCGGAAGTACTTTATGTTGCTAGGCCTGGGGAACCGAGTTTCTCTGCGCCAATGATTTCCCTCTCTCGCAAGGTCTATGTGGTGCCGTGGATGGGAACGGGAAAACGTGTTTATTTAAAGAGTGTATATGTTACAAAGTGTAGACGTTGATTGATTATTGAGTATGACTAGACGTAGTTCTCGTTATAGGTGCTGTGGTGCCGAGGGTTGTTGGCGGCTGGATAAAAGTTGTTGGGATGTGCGTTGTTGGGACGGAGGTTGGTGGGATGGAGGTGGTTGTTATGGAAGCTGTTGGTGGGTTGGCTGTTGGTGGGTTGGTTGTTGGTGGGAAGGAGGTCATACGAAGCGTTCGAGTTGACAGATCGAACCGAGTGCACCGAGCGTAGTGACACGGCGTCCGCATTTGGTCCATAAATTGGCTGACTAAATCCCTGAGGCTGGAACTCGTGAGTGAAGAACTGGTCTGTCCGTGGAGAATGTTGATCGCTTTGGCTATGGTTACGGTTTTGACCAATGTTGTTATGGAGAGGTGGGTTGATCGGGTTGGAGTTGAAAGGTAAGGGTGTACCAAAGTCGTCACCTTCAGGCTCGTTCATCTCCAGTTCCTCCGGCGTCTGTCCTAACTGTCTGGCTCGCCAATCTTCGTTCCTGAAGTCCCCTTCCCATTTACAGATCACAGCAGCAGCGAGCATGTTGCCAAGGAGATTGATCGCGGTGCGCATCATGTCCATGAATGCATCGACACTGAGAATCAGAGCAAGAGGCGCGAGTGGGATGCCGGCACTGTTGAGGCTTGAGGTCAGGACAATGATCGAGGCGCGGGGGACAGCAGCAATACCCTTGCTGCTGAGCATCAGAGTCAGCAAGATCAAAGTCTGCTCCTTAACCGATTTTTGAATGCCGGCGACCTGGGCACAAAAGATGACTGCGATGGCCAGGTACAGAGTCGAGCCGGCGAGGTTGAACGAGTATCCTGTGGGGATCACAAAGGCGGCAATGTCGGGCGAGACACCAAAGTCGATCAAGTGCTCCATGGCTGTGGGCAGCGCCGATTCGGAGGATGCGGTCGCAAAAGCCATAAGGCATGGGCGTGCAACAGCTCGAGCAAAGTCTCTCTTTGGGAGACGTGCAAAGAAGACGATAGCCCCTATGACAACCACGGTAAACACGATCAAGGTCACCAATAGTGTAGCGACAAGCATGCCTGCAGACCCCAGGGCAGACAATCCATACTGGCCCACAGTCGAGGCGATCGAGCAGGCAATACCAATAGGAGCATAGTTCATGACCAGCTCCATGACCTTGAACAAGATCTCTGAGAGGGAAGCGTTGAAGTCGAGCATGAACTTTTTGCTTTTGCCCTCCACACGCATGATGGCAAGCGAGAACATGATGGCGCAGAAGACGACAGCGAGCACTGCGGTGTGGTCCGACATGGCCAAGAAGAATGAAGTTGGGACAATGAGCTAAAAACGAACACAGATGTTAGCTCGAGATCAAAGCTTTGTTCGTGATAGGGAGACATGTATATGTATGCTTTCTCATAGGTACCTCCAATTCAGTCACCCAATTGATGGTCATGTTGTCGGAGGCAATGGTAGCTGACGCATTAAGCCCGCCGATGTTGAATGCGTTTCCTGGCTTAGCGATATTGACGGCGAAAATGCCTAGAATCAGCGCCAGTGTGGTGACAACCTCAAAGTAAATGACAGATTTGAGAGCAAGTCGCCCGATCTTGTAAATATTGTCGCCCTGTCCTGCAATACCGATCACCAGTGTTGTGAAAATGAGTGGTCCCTATTGTTCATAAACCAGCAGAGTAAGAAAAACGATGGTGGTGACGGGGACAGAAGACAGAAGACAAAAAATACTTACGACAATGATCTGAATCATGCGAATAAAAACGGTGCCCATGGGTCCAATGTTGACAGCGAAGTCAGGTGCAAACTGGCCGACAAGAATCCCGACGACCATGCCAACAGCGATCCAGAAGGTCAAGTTGGTGTTCTTTTCCAAGAAATTATATAGGACCAGTGCTGGCTCTTCTACAGACTTCCAGGCATCGTTAAAACGGCGTCGAATGCCCGAGGGTGCCCGTCCAGTGGCAGTGTATCCTGCTGGCTTTTCGGCACTGATGGCCGAGCCAAAGCCTCGGGGTTCAGCGTTGCGCATCATTTTATATGGTGAAGTATTGGGCGGTGTTGGTACCCGAGGACGTCCAAGAGGATGGCGTGGTCAGAAGCGTGCTATGGGATGGGGCTGAGGCAAGGAGGTGTGCGTGGGCGTGCGAATGGAATAGAATGAAAGAGAAAGGGAAGGGGAGGGCAGGGGTGAATGTAACGGTAAAGAAGGGGAGGAAGGGGAGGAAGGAAGGAAAGTAAGAGGGAGAAAATGAGAAATGAAAACGATTTGTGCTCTATCTTTTCTTGCGCTCCTTTGTTTGTTTTGATGGGTGTGGTATGGACACAAACACGCCGAAGGACACTGAAGGACACTGAAGGACAACCAGGGCAGGGGATACAAGCACGAATGGGCAAATGAAAAGACGTGGATTGTTGTGCAGGTGCAAGGGCAAGGTCACAGTCAGTGGACGCAGTTACAGCAATTAAAGTGGAAGAGTACGAGAGTAGAATGAGATGAGGGCGAGACAGACGAGATGGAGAGGCCTGGCCTGCTCTGGCTGGTTTTATACACTTGCAGATGCAACAACTATCCACATACACACACTGTCCAGTGAATCCAGCACACGGCCATGACGATTCGCAATGCAATATAATATTTGCTTCTTTGCCCTCCTTTACCCTCCGTTGCCCATCTCTCCCCTCTCTCTTCTCTGTTTGTGCATGGGGTGTGTGTTTGTGTGTGTTTGTTTATGATTTGGTTGTATTTTTTCGCTTCTTCTAAAGTGCTCTTCCTCTCCCTTTGGCGACACAGAGGGTATTGGAGTCGACCCAGGCAACTTGCTCGACACAAGGGTTCGTCTTGGCCTACCTCTTCCATGCCGTTTTGCTTCTTGTTGGTCCTCTTCTCGTAGGATATCTGTCCTTGAAACCGATGCGACGGATGGGTAAGGAAGAACACGCCGAAACTGGAGTCGACATGAGTAAGAGCAAGGGTGGTGTCCTTTGCCCTGCCACACAAGGTGCTCTCTTTCATCCGGGGCCAGTGCACGTTTTGCCATGAGAGCAAGACCAGAGAGCGCAAGGCCGTCCGTTTCTTTCTACTCATGCATGTCGTACATGTCGACCGCGCAAATGATTTTTCTTTCTTGTTTGGGCAGCGATGCCATATTTCTTGGATCCATGTGGCACCTGACAGATATGAACCGAACATCCATGGACATAGCCCAATGACCATGAGGTAGGCAACAGCTTTGGCTGCACTGCCACATGACAAAAGATACCTGCAAAGAAAAAAAAGAAGCCCATCGTGGTCATGGCTAAAAGAAAGACTAGAACTTTGACCGATACTCGGTACATTATTTCTCAAGTTGAGGTACCCCAAATCGTCTATTCTCGTCGCGTGATGACGAAAAATACCCTGAAAGATGTATATTTGAGCGCGTCAAAGCGCGTGTGGGGTCATTTATACAAAGAAATTAGTACACTAGAAACAAAAAGAGGTCTAAGGAGGCACACAGACCTGGTCAGGTAAACTATTTAACAAAAGAAGAAAAAGAAGAAAAACTATACAAACTTATGGCAGGCGATATACGCAAGCCAAAGAAGAAAAAGAAAGTGCGTAGCGTTAGATAGGGGCAACTAAAAGGTGCGCAGGGGAAGTGTGGTCCTATGGTGCATGAGTACAGCTGAAAAAGTGACAACAGGCGAGGGTTCTTGTGGACGAGAGTATCTGGTTCCGAGGAACGAGATGAATACCAAGGAACTTGATCTTGGGGGGTATATATACTTGTGAACCTTGTCTTAGCAGTACTGGGTATAGAGACCTGCTTGCACCGCAAAGCTCATGAAGGGTGTGTAGTTGTCACCAACACCTTGATGAGGGTGACCTTGGATTTTCTGGATGTGTCCATGAACTGGATAGTCCAGTTGGTGTTGGTACTGGTGCATATGGTACGACTCTTGGGGGCGATGGTGGGCCATTGCGTGGGTGTGCGCTTGTTGAGTCATCACCATAGGGTGCAACGACATAGGGTCCATCGGTGCCCCCGGGGTCATAGGAGTCATAGGCGACAGTGGAGAGACAGGCGACATAGGTGACAGAGGCGAGCCGGATCCCTCATGGGTGGGAGTATGCACGGGCGACAGTTCTTGATAAGGAGGCATCTGGATATGAAGTGGGTGATGATGTTGTTGGTGGGGGTGGGGATGCGAATGGTGGTGAACCTCGTTCAAGTCTTGGTTAAACATGGCGTCATCGTTCATTTGGCGCCAGACGGCGGGGCGTCTCAGGATGTGTTCCTTTCGGTGGTGCTTGGTGAGCGTGGTCTTGCGGCAGAAACTATGTGAATAAGATAATAAGGGAGTACGTGAGTAACGTGTTTTGAATTTCACCCCACAAGGTGTATAAAGGTAGAAGAAAAGAGTTTTTAGTACAAGTGCACAAGTAACAAGACTTTACCTCTTCCCGCAGCCTTCGATGGTGCATCTGTAAGGGCGTTTGCCCGTGTGGATGCGGCGGTGACGGGCCAAGGAAGAGCTGTCACTGAATCGCTTCTGGCAATCGGGTTGCTCGCACATGTGGGGGCGTTCGCCGGTGTGGGTGCGCTGATGCACAGTCAATGCGGAGCGTTGGATGAAGGACTTTGTGCATCCGTATTCCTCGCAGACGAAGGGTCTAAATCACAAGGACAGACATAAGCTTGGGTTAGTTATTGGATGGGTGAATGATGATCTATTGCACGCGTTTGGTTATGTTGAACGGATATGAATGAAATGCGTTCGACGTGAAGGGGAGAGGACGACAATCGCCACCGCAGATGAGCAGAAAGAATAAGGAAGCATGGGCGAAGGAAGAACGAAACGTCATGGCATGTGACCAAAAAAGGAATCTCCAAAAAAAAAAAAAAAAAAAAAAAAAAAAAAGATTAAGCCATAAACCACATCCGTCCAATTGTTACTGTATGAGTGTACGCATGCAAAACAGGCGAAAATAGAACACAAACAACGCCACAAAGTGTGGGCATGGCCCCCATCGTTACCTTTCGTTGGTGTGGATGCGTCCATGGCGTGCCAGGTCAGAGCGACGCGAGAATGCTTTGCCACAGTCGATCCAGGTGCAGCGGAATGGCCTCGAATCTTGTTGATGCCCCTCAGAATGGATGAGTTCGAGGATGTCCATCTTGGGCGAGGTACCTGCAAGGGAAGAAATGGTTGAAAGCCGAAAAGGCGGCAAGTGTGTGGGAGCTTATCAAATGGGAGAGGGAGGAGCAAAGGCAAGTGATTGATAGGGAACAGAAATTGTTGGCTGGAAAGAGAAGAAAAAAAAGACAATAAGAAAGAATCGAACGTTAGTCAACCTGAAGTGGAGAGGGAGATGAAGCAGTAAATGTATATCGACAAAGGCAGTATAAAACAGACGGGATGCCCTTCCTTTTCCACCGTTCTCACGATTGAACCGAGACAAGGCAAGGCATGGCTAAGTATCAGCCACCACGCTCGGATACGACACGTTAATTCTATTCGCAGTTCGATGCTTCGCTTCGCACTGATGAGCACCCAAGCCCAAGTGGCCACATAGGAGGGACGACAAAGCGCATTTCCACACCGACAACCAATATTGGAGTGCACATTCCACACTGCTTTGCGTTCAACAGCTCTTTTTCTCATTCTGCCTGCTCCTGTCTACCTGCCCGTTCTTTCCTTTACTTCCTTCCTTCCGTTGTTTTAAGTGCAGTGGATGGATGGATGGAAATAAGAGTGTGTGAAATATAAGGAGACAGAGAAGACAACGAGGATGCTGTTTTCAAGGAGGGAGTTTAATATGTGATGCGAAGGAATCGGGGGATGGACATGGACATGGACATGGACAACGATAGCATCCGAGTCCGTTTGGTTCATAATCGAGGCAAGTGTAGCAAGAGGAAATAAAGACGGAGAGAAGCGCTTGGACAGTGGATGGGTCATTAAGGATCCGTGTGTGTATGAAGGGTGAAAATGTCTGTGGTGAGTGGTCGTGGGTGGCCCTACCTGGAGGTAAGAGATACTGCGAGAATGCAAGCACAGAAAGTGGAGGTTAATGGTGGCTTTGGCAATGATGGCGAGAAAAGTCGAGCAGGCTGTGGGGAGGCAAAGAAAAGGAAGAGAAAAGAAAAGAAGAGAATAAAAGGGAGAAGGGATGTTTGGGCAAAGGCGGATATATATTGCACCCACCCACCAACCCATCGATCAACACTTTGTCCATCAAAGCTACGGATAGGCCAACAACACACACACAAATATCGCTATTCAATTCAATGTTATTGTACTTTGCTCAACGAAAAATGAAAGGAAAGTAGAATATCAACAAAACTTGTGCTTGTGTTGTTGCATAACGAGTAACAAGTGGGTCTCCAAATTGGCCAAGGGGAAGGATAAGGGGAATCAAGAGAAGAGCAAGCAAAGGAGCAACACACAACAGCCAGACACTCAACATTCAACATGCAGTGGGCGGATGAAATCAAACAGACCACAATGTGCCGGTTGAAGTCGAATAAACAACAAAAAGAAGAGAGAGAGAAAGAGAAAAAGATGAGCAGTGGAGCATAGACAGGGTACGAAGGCAAGGCAAATGCAGGCCAAAGAAGAGAGCAAACCAAAAAAAAAAAAAAAAAAAAAAAAGGCCAACAGGTCAACAGTAGATCCTATTAGGCAACATCAACAGTGAACAACTAGTCCAACAAAGATGATGTTAACAATAACCATCCATCGTTTGTGTGCTCCATCGATGAGTTCTTGGTATAGGACAGATGGACGTGAAAATGCACCCTCTCTTTGATGCCCATTAAAGCAGGGGTACCCAAGTGGACACGAAAAAAAGAGATGTGGTTAAAGGAAAAAAGAAAGTGAGAGACGGAGGTACTTGAGGCCAGCTGTGCCCATGTTGCAAAAAAAAAAACGTATACCATAGACTGACATCCTCATCCAGTCCGCACGCACATGCACAGTACGCAGTGTGAATTAAATGCTCTTCCCTCATAGTTTTGGGTTTGGCCTCCAGAGCGAAATAAGAACCAGCGCATCCGTGCCATGTATTTCGTTTTCGGTTCTCCTCGATCACGAACGACCGACCACTCATGAAGTCAATTCGAGGCATGTTGGCATGAGCCGGGTTGAGTATCTACTTGGCTGTATCGACTTGTTTTCTACCTGCTCGCCCATTCGTGCAAGACCAAGGGGGTGTCAACAGGAGGAGGGAGGAAAGGAGGAAGAAGAGGAGCCATTTGCATGCGGTGATGCCAGCAAGAAAAGCGCTTCCTTCCTTCTTTTTGCTTAAATCGAGTCAACACAACAGACAAAAGAAGGGGGTGGGCAGAGTCACAGACTAGGTTGATGCAAGAAACAACAAATGAACAAAACAACGGCTCTTCTCTTCTTTTCCATTCCATACCCTTCGCTATCCCACAGAGGCCAAGGTCAACTAACGGCACGACAGTGAGCGGAGAAACGAGGGGTAAGACTTGTCAGAGAGTGAGGATGCGAGGAGATGTCGAGGAGGCGAGAAATGTCAGCGAAAATGCATCCCCAGTAAAAATACTGAGATTATGCGACCAAACACGAAGACAGAAGGGCTTCTTCGAGAGCCGAATCTCGTCTTTGTAATAAAGGTTGCTTCCCCTAGCTCACGATGGGTGGGTAGGTAAAGGAATCGAAATGGCACTTAGTGAAGTACTGCAAAAACAAATATAAAAAAAGCTGTTTGCAGATGAAACTATCAAAAGAATAACAAAAGCGTTCCTTCCGAAAATGGTCAGATTGCGACCCTTCTCTGCGCCTTAATCAATGTCAGACGAGACCATGCACAAGCAAACATGTAAGCCAAGGGACCAAGGTGGGAGGGGAGAAAAGCCTTAAGGAAACGTTGTTGCTAGCAGAAGGCAACTGCCCGACATAATACACCGGGTGCAGCATCATATCATCACACATCGAGGCATGCCCATCGGAGTACTCCACTTTATTCCAGGTTCGCAAGGGTCAGGACCTCGTTTTTCTCGACTGACACATTGTTTCGCGCAGTATGTGGGTGAGGTTATTATTTCATATTCAGGGGTTCTGTAATTGTAACAGGACGGGAGGATGTGGACCTATTCGTCTTCTCATTCTTAGTCTTGATGGGTGATAATCTATTGATGGCTCCTCGTGTTCTTTCTTTCTATGGCCCTGTCCATTCCGACGTGGGGTTTGCTCTTAGCAGCGAAATACCATCGCCACCAAATATTTCGACTTAGCCATGCGACGTTCATTCTCAGTCGCCGTTTGAAATTTATATTGACATTCTTCAAAGAAGCGCCGCACGCACCTACCACCTATGATGCTGAAGACGACCATTATACCGCAATATGAGTATATGAAGCAGGAACAAGAACGTATGGGGAGCACCGTGCCAATGGGTGCCGAATGATATGTGGGTGTGATTTGTGGGAACGGAGTCTCAATCTCTTAATTCGCTCCGGAAGATGAAAGTTGGACGGGGTACTTTTTTTGTATTATTGCGTTGTTTTTATTTCTCGCCGAGTGACACAGACATGGCCTGACCCATTTGTTTATTTTTTTTTTTAAATTCTCTCTGATGAGTCGAGGACCACAGCGAAAGATGGAGAACCCCCCCCCCCCTCCAGGAAACACCATCGCCTGGACTCTGGACCCCTATTTTTGCTCCATGATCATGAGGGTTGCACAACTTATCTTGATAATGAACCTGTGTTGTTTTTGGCGTAGTCTCTTACACTCTTTCTTCATCCCCTCCTCCAACAAAAGAGCTCACAAGTGGACGGTGTGCTCTTGGATGAGCCGCCCCACACCCAGGCTTCACAAGAAACGCAAAGTGCATGTACGCCGAGGACGATAAACCGCTCTATCGTTCATGTCAACATTATAGCATGGAATAATTACGACCGCGTTGTCTTTTCTCACAAAATTCATTTATTAAATCTTTTTGCGGGGAAGTGCACGAGGTATGTACAAGGTGGATGGCTCTACTCCTGTCTTTCTCACTTAGTCTTGCTTGCTCATTGTGATCTCGACAACAACATTGACCACCGTGCAAATAAGGTATACAATCAGCAAAAACCATCCCCACCACCGTCCCATCATGTACCCGTTGCGAGGGACAATCACAATGGCCGCCAGGAGTGTCAGCAGCACGCCAATTAAAGACACAAAGAGCGTAGGCGACACTTGGAGTGGGATGGGGGATCCTGTCTTTAACGTCATGTATGTCCCGCTGATGCCAACACCAAGCAACATATCTAGAACGTCATGTTGTTCGGTTAGGGACATCCTTGATCATGGATATGTAACGAAATAAAAGAAACAAAGTAACATACTCAGCAATGGACCACCGAAACAGGCCGAGAAGGCCATGCGAGGGAAGCCCATCTTGGCAATCGTGATGTTGGCAACCAAATCGCCCAAACTGTTGCCCTGTTATTCATTCAAAAAAATTTAAGCTCTCGTTAATGTCCAGTTTCATCCTCAGAACATTGATCGCGTTGAAATGCTTACCATAGCGAAAATAGTCAGTCCAAGAATAGCGTCACTGACGCCAAAGATCATTCCAAAAGCCTGCAGGACACCGACAACCTCGTTCGCCACCAAGAAAATCCAAGTGATCGCCACAAGGAAGCCAACAAAACACAGTGCGCCATAGAACCGTGGCGGTTCTTCCTCTGTGCTTGAATAGTAGATCGCTGCTGACAAGACTGAGCCAATAAGTAGCGCAATCAGGACTGGGACAACCCCCTCCTCCGCAGCACCTATTATTTTCAATTTCGAGAACAGGAAAGAAGGAATTAGTATTCAAAAACTTTGATTTCATCGTAACTTTGGTTTCATCGCCAAAGTGCATAAGACCTACTGGAAATCACGGCGGCAACAAATACAGGCGCCACCAGCATTTGGACAGTCGTTGCAGTTCGACTCCATCCATCGTACTCATCGCCCGCGAGCTTGTCCGTATCTTCCACTACGATCTTGGGAGTTCGTCTAGTGTCATCATCATCGACATCCGTTGCTTCATCCTCCTCTTTCTCCGTGATCTCTACCACAGGCAGTGTCAGTGTCAATAAAAACACCATCGGGATCGAAGTCACGGCCAAAAATTTGATGAACGGTGACTTGTCGTCCCAATCGAGCAGTGTCGGGAAATAGATAGGTTGGATAGCTCTCAAACCCTTGGTGAACCTCTTCCATGTCCATGCGTTGTCTTTGGAGGTGTCATGGGAATGAACGTGCCCAAGGTGCTGGTTGGCTGGATCATGGTGGTCAGGCAGGATGAGTGATTGGCGGAGCATTGCTTGCTCAAAGAGTGCGTCAGTGTGGTGACGCATGGCCATGGGCGATGTTGACATGATCTCGTTATTTTCAATGACGAGTCTTGAGGAAGAAGACGCTCCCTCTGGTGAATGAGTCGATCTGGTTGAAGCGGTGTAGCTATAGGCACCATTGGCAGAGTGAGGACGAGGGGTCCTCTTGTGGATCGGTGATTTGACACCATAGTAGCTGGGGTCATAGGATGCGATACGGCCGCGGGAACCCGAAAGCGACAGTGACCGAACAACATCATTGAACTAGAGGGGCAAAAATTGCAAGTGTTATTGACGTTAGTTTGGGTAATTTGGACCAGTGCTCGGTTTGTTCGTTTTTGCTCCAAACATACCTCAATGGCAGAGAGCAGGGATGGTCTGCGCCTAACAGACGATCCCGAGGGTCGCAGAGAGATTGCGTTTTCTACGCCTCCACTGTTTTGAGAAAGTTGACGATGCTGGGGCATGTTAACATCAGGCTCTAAAGAGCTCACCAACGTCCGGTTTGATTCAAAGTCATTGGAAGATAATTGACTAGGAGAAATATACCCGTCATCGAGCTCCTCCTCGTCATCGTCGTCATACGCGTCGTATGGTCCAAGCGCAAACGTGATGATTCTGGGTGGTTCTATATGCCAAAAAGTAGAAACGGTGATAAGTTAAAAACGCAGGTTCTCAAATAAACAATTTGGTCGAAAAATGCACAGACGTACTTTGTTTCCTGCCAGATCCATTACTCAAAAGGCCATGCTCTTCGTGAAAATCGACAGGCTCAAGCTCCTCGTCGTCATCGTACAAGTTGCGGGCATGCTCCTCCAGCTCCCGCTCCGTCTTGACCCGCTGGTGATACCAGTTCCCAACAACGACAAACGCGACGTAAAAAACATAGTAAACAATCAACGTGACGCTCTCTACCATAGTGATCTTGCCGTCGATGACTGTGTATAGTGTGAACAAAACACATCCCGCGAAAAAAATGACATCTCGAAGGAAAGGTGCCCTGCTGACTTTGAATGGTTTGATGATGGCCATGGACCCCACCACTACAGACGTGATGAACGACGCGGCGCCTAGAATAAGGGGAAAGGTTTAGATTTTTGTTCTGGCACTCTGTAACCATGGTCAACCAGGAACCGTGGTGTTGGATCCACTCGCAAACGTTCTCACCCACCAACAAGTTCTCCAATGGCTAAGGATGCACTTCCTGCTCCCATGGCGGAAAAGGTACTAAAGACATCGGGCGAGCCATTTCCGAACGCGAGAAAGGTGACTCCAGTCTGTGCGGTTAAGTTAACAAAAAAAAAAGGCATGTTAGTCAAAAAAAAAAAAAAAAAGAGGTGTGGGCATGGTTCACTTGTTCATGTACCATGCTCTCAGATAGGTGCAGCTTCTTGGCAATAGTGCTAAGATTCGGGCCTAGTATGTTCAAGTGATGACTGTTATG
>KN042417.1:8476-52032 GCA_000739165.1 Podila verticillata NRRL 6337 | reverse complement strand
CGCTGCTACGCCGACAAAGCCAAAGAGAAGACCAGCAAGCGCCTAGAGCATCCAAAGCGATATGAGTAACCCTTTTTTCACGCTACTTGTCCACGGTTTTAGCATATCGGGAGCACATACCAAGATCAACACGGCAGCCACGGGGACTTGAGCCAGATCACAAAAGTAAAAGTGTAAGTAGTTGATCAGCCCTGCAGGATAATCGCTGCAGTACGCCTTCACAAATGTGCATTTGTCGGAGTGTGCCCACACGTCTCGGCACTATTGTAGGATAGACAAATGCGTAGTTGAAGGGCGTTGTCAGTCGCGCACCTTCTTCCTTTTCTTTAAAGGTGGTAAAGAGATATAAGAGAAAAAATGGTATCCGTCGTCCTGCCGTGTGGATATCTCAGGGTCGTGGAAACAACGCACGTTCGAGGCAAGCAAAAAAAAAAAAAAAAAAAAAAAATACAAACAAATGAGCAAAGGGAGTGACATGTACTTGGATATCGGGTTCATCGAGGCTGCGTTTAGACATCCATGAGGACAGAATTGAGCCACTATGTTGTTGTTGTTGGTGAAGGTAATGCCTTGGCCAGAGGTTGGTGATGACTTGCGAAAAGAGAAACACAGTGAGCACCAGGTAGAATGGCCTCGCCCCCAAAGCCATGTTTTATAGTCCTTCGAGAAGGTGGAATCGAGGAGGGTAGGTGTGGATGAGATGGGAGAGAGGAGAATGGGTGGTGTGGATGGAAGTGTGGAGCGAGAATGCGGCGTAAATGATGCAGACAAGGAAGAGGAGAAAAGGAAGGAGGGACGCAGCAGGGGGACAGGGGGGGTGGGAGTGTTTGGTTTTGGCGTGGTTTGGTATGGAGAGTGGAGTGAAGGAAAGTGAAGTGAAGGAAAGGAAAAGGACAAAGCGACTGTGATAGACTGTCAACCGTTTTGATGCGCAACTCCCGGTAACACTGTTTGATTGCGCACCCTCTCCCAACTCAGCGGGAGAAGCGATGGAAGGTCGAGAAGGACCCCTTCTCTTTTCTTCTCGCTCTCTCTAGCGCACTAAACATCCTTTGTCATATTTATTTATGTCAGCAACGTGTTCAAGCCCACTCCCAATGGACCAGAACACCAAAAGCCAAGACAAACGGGTGTGCAATATGCAATGACGTGCGATTTACGATAGGTGTTATTGAAAAAAGTAAGACTAGATATGTTACATGCTAAATGGTCGTAGTGTACAGGTTGAAAAAGGCGTAGAAGCGAGGTGGACAAAGACGATGCCAAGTCGAAATAGTCGAGGCAATTAGATCGGAGCATCCTTGGCGTTGCCTTTGGTGTTGTCCAGTTCTGGGATATCCGCAATCTTTTTGGCGCGTCGAATATCCTCGTTCATGTAGAGCAGCTCGTCAACACGGGCCCGCTTTTTGGCGTCCTTGCGAAGAACAAACTTGAAGTCCTCCACGTTGACCTTTCCACGCTTGTCTGCCACAGCCGCTGCTCGAGTGCACTGTTTGGTATCCAAATGTGAGGGAGTTTAGCCATATCGTCCGTAGTCAAGCACAAATAGCTAAATAACAGATAGACTTACAGTGTCAGTCAAGTATTCGATGAGCATGTCTTCCATGACGCTGACTGCATCATTCGATGGGTTGGGGACATCTCCAAAGCCGTACATGAGCTGCTTCACTGGAATTAGGTCGTGATGCAAAAAAAAAAAAAAAAAAAAAAAAAAAAAAAGGCATTTGCAGTGTTAGGCCTCTTGTGAATGCGTCTGTTCCCTGGGTTCTTTGGTGAATCAAGAACGATGAGTGGAGCGTACATTCTTTGGAAAAGACATATTTCTTGCGCTTGTTCCGTGGCTCGTTTGTCGATCCTGGTGGACGCCCAAGGGTTGCTGTGGGTCGTGGAGTGTCCTTGGCCGTGTTGTCCTGCATCGTGTTCCCGCGGTTGATTGAGAAGCTCAGAAAACAGAGAACAGAGATGCAGAGAGCGGGTTCCTTTTTTGGCCTTGTTGAAGAGACACTTAATTTTTTGAGTTCTTGCTGAGGTACCGCTAAGCCACCGAAAATTCTAACTGCGGTTTCGTGAAGAGAAAAGTGTCTGCGGCGTAACGGTGAAAAGCGTGTCCCATGGAGCAAGTGGAGCACCTACCCCAACAATCACTTTTATCTGTACTTTCCTCACCTGTCCCTTCCTTTTCCTTTCTCTCATTGTTCATCTCATCTCCGCCTCTCATAACCTACAGCACATCCCCCATCTCACACCCCTCCTTCTCACCCAACCCCCTCCATCTAATCTAATCATGGCGTTGGTCGATATTCTACCATTCATCACGCCGCTGGCAGATCCCACCTTGACCGACGTTGACTTTTCGATCGCTGTTGACGACTGGAATGACTCGCTCAGCCGGATCCTCCGATACAACACCACGGCGTTCTGGACCGAACTGCTCACGAACGACTCCCTTTCCAACTTCCTTAATGTTTTCCTCGGAGAGTTTGCAAGCTTCCGCGGCAAGAAGGACGACATCTGGGTCATGGAGCTCGAGGAGGTTGTCCGCCGTGTCTTTATGATCTACAAGAGGCTGTCGGAAACAATAGACGGCATCGAGGCGGCTACAGCTGCGGTTCGATTGCCGTCAAGTCCAAACGATGGTGACCCTGGATCAGCACTTCTCGAACAAGGCCTCGTGTCAACGTCTGTGCTTTTGGATCTTGCAGGAATTTTTGGGAGCTCAGACCCAGAGGCAGTTGGCAAGATCGTTGGCAGCATCCTTCAACACACCCCATGCTTGTTTGAAAACTTTCGCCATTCCACTGGAACTGTGGTCCAGATCATCCGCGGTGTCCAGAAAAAGTTCGAGAAAGGCGTGAGCGGAGGAAAAGGCAAGGGCAAAGGAAAGACCAAAGAGTCGCCATCCATCTCGCCAGAACCAGTGGACATGCCGCACAAAATCGCCGAGGCTTTTCAGTACGGAAGCGCCCTTTTGGATATTGCTCATGCGCTCGACGCCGTGTCTGCTTCCAGTTCGCCTTTAGCGTCCGAACTACGCTTGCATGATCAGTTCCTGCAGTGTCTCTCTGGATGCTACAACTATACCCTGCCGGTGCTTTCGAAGCTGGTCATGGAGGCTCCATATGTGGTTGAAACTACCGAGGCCACCCGGTCAACGGCGGCCCTTGGCCTTTTACGGATCAAGATGCTGTCCATCGTCAACAATATTCTGGATGCAATCTACAAGGAAAACCACGATCCGGGCTTAGTTTTAGATGAAGCTGCAGCAACAGCCATTACGGACGGCATTTGCGGAGTTCTCATGGGTGTGTTTGAGCAGTCGCCTATGGAGGAGAACCTTGTCCCCATGGAAACAGCCCCCATGATTCTAGATCTGGAGATTCAGTTTAATATCGCCGACAAACTCACGGATATCACTGCAGAGGCTTTCGGCGGCGAAAACGACCGCATGATCAACTTGTCTGCTATGCTCAGGAATCTCCGCGAGTTTAACACCGCCACAGAGGAGTACATTGACACCCACAACATGAAAAAGTCAGAGAGCCTTGCCAGACACATGTCGAACGTCTACCTTCAAGAGGACAGAGATCAATCCAACTCTACCATCACTTCGGACTCGAACCACGTCTCACCCATGCCAACACACATGGAAGAAGACTATGTCAAGCGAACGATGCTCATCTCTCAGTTGCAGGACTTGTTTCCTGATCTGGGTGATGGCTTCCTGGAAGCTTGTCTCAAAGCTTTCAACGATGATCCAGAGGCTGTCACCATGCATCTTTTGGAGGAGAACCTTCCTGCCGACCTCGCTTCCATGGATCGGTCAACCATCAGGTAAGTTTTTTTTTGCGCCTTTCATTATTTATTTGATCTCTCAACTCTGGGGCACTGAATTTTATTTGTTTTGGATGATAGATTGCTCCCTCAACGCATCGAGACAGAGACGACGTCGACAGCACTTGTCAAGATACAGGAAGAGTCACAGGATGTTTTGGCATCCCGCAAGAACATCTTTGATGGCGACGAGTTCGATGTCTTTTCAGGCAATGCCGTTGATCGCTCCAAGGTTTCGCGAGGAAAGAGAGGGTAAGTCTCATCTTGTTCGAAAAGAGACAAAGCCAAAGAAGAGAGTCTAATGCATTTCCTCCGCCCTCTCAATGTCTTTTCATAGTCACGCGTCCGTGGACGTTGTGCTGGATGACAAGTCGTTTGTTGCACAACACAAGAGCGCGATCTTGCAGGCCGTGGAGTCTATGTACGACGACGAATACGACGATACCTACGACTCTATGGGCATCAACAACACCGGTGCCGACTTCAAGCTAGTTGACGACATTGATGCTAATGCTGATGTCAAACACACTATTGGACGCGCTCAGATGGTATGTATCATATTTAGTAGACTTGCCCCTGTTCATGGATGAGGAACTAACTACTATTTGATACTGTAGCAAATCGATCCTTCTATTGAGCACGAGGAGGCCCTGATCAACATATACACAAAACAGAAGGAGGTTTTCAACCGCAGCGGAGAGGCTCGCCGGTCCAAGAAGAGACAGGAGCTTCGCAACCTAACCAAGATGACGGACGAACAACTTGAAGGCTGGGCCATCATGTTTGGTCGTAATGTAAGTCACTCTCTTCTCTTTTACTGCAAGTAAATGTTTCCTCCGTGTTTGTGAGATCGATTTACTAATATTTTGACATCGATACATCTGCGACAAATTACAGCCACGGAAGGCAGAAATCGCTCAAAAGTATGAGTTCAGCGGCCAACAGACCGAGATCGAAAGGGCGGAGCCTTTAGACAAACGCAGAGGAGGTCGCATGCCATTCGTTGAGAAGAACGCGGTCAAGCCAGCCCAAGGAAGCAACCAAAGACCATCCTCACCAGCGCAGAAGGCTTTCCAAAAACCACCTCAACAGATCAAGGGTCCTCAAGGAGGGCAAGGACAAGGGCAAGGGCAAGGACAAGGACAAGGGCAGGGAAAAGGGCAGGGACAGCAAAAGCCATCAGGGGACCAACAACAAAAGAAGCCAGCTCCTAAAGCTGACTCCAGTGCGCGCGAGAAGGCCAAGAACGAACGCCAAAAGTCCTCTAAGGCCAACCACAACCGTCGTAACCAACATGCCAAGAAAATGGCCAGCATGAACCCGTAGCACGTTTTTACCGTTTAGAAATCATAAAAGAAGAAACACGGGTGCCGTAGTTATCGATTGACGATAGTAGAAGCATGGGAGATTGATCGATCCCCATCCCAGTCATCTCACAGAACTAGTTTCCTTCGATGGGACTGCTGAATTCCGCCCAATCGGAAAAGGAAAATCTCGCCCACGCTTTCGTTTCATTTTGTTGTCTGATCAACCAGTTGGCATCCGTCTGTCCATCTCATTCATCTCATCTATTTCACTCCTTCTTCCTTCAATTCCTTCTCTCTTTCGAAATGAGGACGCCGAATTTGCCTCCCGAATGCCTCGAACTCATCATCAAGAACGTAGCAGTTGAACTCGACTCTACAACCCTCTCGGCTCTGCTTCGAGTCAACAGGAGTTTCTTCAATTCCACTCTTCCTTTTCTCTACAGCAACCCACTCCAGTTCCTGTCATGCTGCGATGATGATGATATCTATCAGAGAGCACAACAATTGATCGCATTGCTGCTACAATGTTCAAACGTAGAGTTCAGGTCCGAGTTGCTCCTAGCACGGTACGACATCGACACATCCAACGGAGAGGCATCCATATCAACACCGATCTCCAACTACCTCTCACACCTGCGCCACTTCCAGACACTGGACGCGCGAAAATCGCGATCTCTCATCGCTCTTCCTTCATTTCACGACAACATAGCCAACACTCGGCTGGTGCAATTTGTCTACACCTACAAGCTCCATCAGGTATACCTCACCAAAGAACATCAACTCGAGATCAACCCTTACCAGGATCCAAACAGTGGCGTACTTCTCCTTATAAACTTTGCGCTTCAACGAGATATCACTTGGGCGCTTTGTAGTCCGGTCCTGGACCAAATTCGAACTCTCACGATCCCACTGTCGGATATTGCACGGTATCAGCAATCTATTCATCGGCTCCAGTTGCTGCGAGAGGTGACGTTCCACTTGGACGAGAAGATCATGCCTGCACGGCACGTCTTGGCGTGGCTGGAGGACCAAGACATGGAGGCGCATGAAAAGATCCTTCAGAACCAGCAAGAGACATTGGAGGCGATGCGCCAGTTTGTGCAGACCCATGTCGATGTGCACAAGAATGTTCTACGCAAGATCAACTGCCCATCTAACAAGACCTGGATCGGGTGTCCGCAAACATGCCCCGAAGAAACTTTTTCAAAATTAGTAACCTTGCTGCCCTCATCGTAGTACTTTTTCTTTTATTCTTGATCAACATATTAATAAAGAAAATATTACTACTACTCAACGCCTGTTGCTGAACACCCAGGGTGCGTTCACCACCGAGATAATGACAACCGTGTTTCGGGTCACCTCAATGGGTAAAGTCTTGTAAGTGGCCTGGACGGTTCTGGCGACCTTGCCGTTAGGAACCCAGACGTGCAGGATCTGCTTAAAGAACCGTTCATCAATTACATTTTTGGTCGAGGCTAGAATGCCACGCAGCTTCTTGTAGAGTAGCTTGCGGCAGTCGTTCCTCCGGTAGGCGCCCTTGAAGGCAAAGGCACGAGTGACCGAGACACCGACATGCATCCGAGGAGACAGATTGGGCAGGCAGACGGTGTAGTCGGTAATGGGCTGGTAGGCAAACAGGTACTTGATCTCCATCTCGGTCTTGGCGAGAGTGGCACCCAGGCATCGGTTCAGCATTTCGCAGGACAACACTTCGGACAACAGAGAACTGCCACCGGCGTTGGGAGTGTTAAGCATACGCAGAGAATCGTCGCACCAGTCCATGTCATCGAACAGGAGGCCACGGGGTATACTGGTGTTGATGATCACGCAGGCAGGACGGGACCTGGTCCACAGACCGGTCGCCAGTTGGGAGATAGAAAGGGGAGAAATATAAAATGTCATATTGGGTGCGTCATCAAAGACGCGGGGCTTTCGGCCAAACTCGATCAACAGCTCGTCATCACTCATATCAACAGATGAAACGAAACCGTTCTCAATGTCATCGTCGTCACAGCTCTCGTCGCTGTCGCTCCAACCAACACCAACGTCCATCGACATCTGGACAAGGCCATCGTCGTCGTCCATGGCCATCTCTTCCATCTCCTCAACGTGGGGATACACATTCGTGCAATTGTATGAGAAACCTTGAGACCGATCTCTAGAGTTCCTCCGTTTCGCGACTGACCAACTGGGTATGGAGGCGCCTGTTGTATCGCTTAGGGTGCTCCTCGACAAGCACGTGTCGTTTTTCCTGCAACTGCTGAAGAAGACACGACTGGGCACATGAGGAAGGAGCTCGAGGGGTCGCTCCACTGTGCCCAGGGCTGCAATTAATGAAGCCATGGTGACGAATGGAAGCAGGATCGATGCCCTGCCATGGATCATAACAATAGGGCTGAGAAGGTTGGGCGGTGGAGGTGGAGGTAGAGGATAAGGGCAAGGAAGATCGCTGGCCCCGCAAAACAGAGGACGGAGCAAAGATCATCTCGGCGAAGGAAGTGTGGGTTCTTTGGGGTTGAGATTGGGGCGTGGGAGTGGCCATGTTGTCTTTTAGTTTGTTTCCGTTGTGGTGTGCGTGTGGGGGAGGTGGTATAGGTGGTGGGTGGTCCGTTGTTCTGTGAATGTTGAAAGATGAAGAAGGACAAAAGAAAGGTGGAGGCCAACCTTTTTAAACATGCTCAATAATGTATCATTGGGAAGTGTGTTGAATGATAGGTGGCGAGGTGAACGAGGCTGCACAACTGTACAGGTTTCCTGCGGATTTTTATTGTTCTAATTGATGCTCCTCCACAAGCGACCTTACTGCGGCACTTTCAAGGAGAACCAACAGACTTAATTCTCGACTCTGCGTGAGTCACGCCTGTCCATTCTTTGTTTTTTTTCTTCTCGATGGTGAAGTTTTTTTTCTTGTTCTTTTGGAGCAGGTGTCATCCACAGCCTTTGTCGATACTCGTGGCGCGCAACCTATGTCAGCGTTTCATCATTTCCAGGATATAGATCGAGGTCGCAATGCCGAATTTTGGTGGCGATACCCCTTGTAGCACTATGTCAAAGCGGAAAGCACAGTTGCTTGTTCACAGAGGGAAAGAGCAGTTTTCAAACCGTGGTTCCAACTGGCAACGGTGGCGAAGCACGAAAACAGGTCGATGTCTGTTCCACGCAACCGTTTTCCGTTTAACCGTGCTAGCCGTCTGGGACATAGATGGAGAGCATGCAAGGAGTTGGCGCACTCCTGCACGTTGGTTTGAGTGAGGATGGATGGATGGATGAATGGATGGGTGGAATAGGTGGGTCGTGTATTTCTCCTCGGAAGCAGTGGAGATGGCTCGTGGGCAAGAGTGAAAGGCGAGAGGTACCTGCTCTCTACATATGGACCATCTCCTCTAATCGAGGATATCGGTGCAATTAAGCTATTTCGTCTGACCCGGCAAATGGCAAGTGGCCAATGGCCAACAGACGCAAGGAGGGGCCACAGAAAGAGAGTTGTGAAGGTGGGTATGATCCTTCCGGACATCCCACCCAACACCCAACACCCAACACCGCCCCTTCTTTTTTTTTTTTTTTTTTTTTTTTTTTTTAAAACAAAGTGAGTGCTCCATCACAAGCACTCAATCACTCCATCACTCACTCCATCACTCACTCAAAAAAGAAAAAAAAAAAGAGTGGAGGGGGGCTCTCGTGTTTTTGTTGTCTCTCTCTTCCTCTCTTTGTCTTTGTTCTTGTGCTTCTTCTTTACCTTTCCCTTTTCCCTTTTCCTTTTCGTTTGTTCCCATCTCACTTCGTTTCATCCATCCCCATCCACTCATCCACCCATCCATCCAACCCACACCCCCTCTCCCCTCTCCCCTCTCCCCTTTCCCATTACTCCACCATCGCACCAAACCTATCCATCGAGAAGCTGGCCAAGGAACAGAGTAGAGACAGCAAACAACTCAGGAAGCCCGAGAGTACTCAGCATCAAGTGACGGCACACACTCCAGCACACATTAACAAAGGAGGCACGATACTGTAGTCGACCCAACATACGCACAAACATATCCAATGGAAAGCATCACCCAGTGGGATCCCAACAGGGTCCATCAGTGGCTGTGCTCCATCGGATTCCCCAATTACGAGAGACAGATTAAAGGTACAGCTGCCACACTCTTATCGGGGACACTTCGCACATCAGATGAAAAAGAGAAAGCCCTTGAATCAAGCACTGACAGACTTGGACACTCTCTATAATGAATTTGAAGAGAACGGAATCTCTGGAGACCTCTTGATTCATCTCGACCATGCGGCACTCAAGGACCTGTCGATCTGGGAAGTCGGAAAACGGCTGGTCATTCTCAAGGCCATCTACCAACTCAAGATCTCCTACGGCATCTCACTCGAGGCCGGTGACTATGTTCCACCAAGTAAGTACGCTCCTCAATACGATGGTCATGTTTTCTGCTCTGTTACTTGTTGTTCTAATAGTTCCACTGCTTGTCTTGTCACCTTTTTCTATTAGGCGTGGCATTCGAGAACGTAAGTGTAGCCCTCTTCTCTCTCTCTCTCTCTCTCTCTCTCTCTCACTCCATCCATCGTTGACGGCAGGAACTATCGTCTAACACAGATTTGAATACAGGAGCTTAACTACCAGGCAGCCGCAAGTCTCAGGACCGTAGAACAGGCCGTGCATGAGAAAGGTACTACACCGACGTTCAGTTTTTCTTTACTTTATTTTGTTCACCCCGTTACTTATACGAGTTCCTTTTGGTCAAATAGATAACACTATCCAGCATCTTGTCCGAGAAGTGGAGCGCATGTCAAAGGACCTTACCAAGCTGAAGGATGAGCTCTGGATGATGCAAAAGGACCAAAAAGTAAGAACTCGTGCCGTTGAGTATGCGCGAAAAAAAGTCACTATTTTAACAAGAGTTCTTTCTTTCCAGCCTTTACCCGAACCCAGTGGCTCCGTATACCCAAAGACAAACGGCCAATCCTCCATGCTATCGGCGTCTTCATCATCACACTCTCATCATGGTCCACAGTCACCCATTCACACCCAACATCCTTTATCTGCATCAAGGACTCCAGGATACGCGACAGACTCGGGATTCCACTCTGTCCCAAGCTCTCCTCATTCACCTGCTGATGTCCGAGGACGATCATCTAACTCTGATGCCGGCGAGGTGAGCCCTATTGCCCTATCTTCAGTTTGTTTCAAGAGAAACAAGGAACTGTTACTAATCGGATCCTTGGAATAGGACACAAAGGCTGGATCACCCGGAGCTGAAGGCGCTGGCGCCATCAAAGTGTACGGGCAAAAGCCATCGAGCACGCGCGATCCTGCAGATGCTTTCAGGAGTTTTAGGATCTCACAGGACGACCCTTGCCACAAGGTCTTGCCGGCTGCTTTGAAAAAGTACAAGATCAACGATGACTGGCGACAGTACGCGTTGTTTATCTGTTACGGCAAGACTGGTAAATTTTGCTTTTTCGATTTACCGTGTTGGTATTAACGATTCAATGGCAAAAGACTTATTGGTTTCTCTTGTTTATCTTTAACCCAACTTAGAACGTATTCTGACTTACAACGAAAAACCTCTCCTTCTGATGAAGCAATTGAGGGAGAATAACGAATCACCGGTCTTTATGCTGAAGCATATCCGACAGATGAAATCACCAGCTGTCAACACGCCTTCGCCACCCAGCTCACACCCACCTAGAAAGAGCTCGGATATCATGAACAAGGAGTTGCCTTTGCCACCAGAAGTGATGGGAGGATCTTCAGGAACTTCCCTTGGCAATGGCTTGACGCTAAACCACTCCATCACCAACGGAAGCTCACTACTTGTTCGCTCGGGCACAACCGCCTCCATGAGAACTTCAAGCAAAACATCGGCCAGCAGTAAGCACCACTTTACAATTTCTTTTAGTTAGTTCTATTGGCTTTTTGATTTTAACACAAACAATCTTTAGCCTCAACTCCTTCTACACCTACTACAGCGTCAACGAATATGTCGGGATCTACACATCATGCATCATCCGCTAGTGGCACCACGGGAATGACTTTGGCACCAAAACCAGAGAACTATGTCCAAGAAACTGTAGAAGCGTCCGGAACTGCAGTTGCGCTGTATGAATGGGAAGCCAAGCGAGATGATGAGCTGAACGTGAAGGTGGGAGACGTGTTCAAGATCAAGAGCAAAGGACATGGATGGTGGGTGGTGCAGCGCGACGACGAAATTGGCTGGATCCCGGCCAGCATTCTTTCAGAGAGCAGTTCAGAGGACGGCTACTTTTCGGCTGAGGGTGTCGCCATATTTGACTTTACAAAGACAGGGCCGAACGAACTGAGCATCAAGACTGGGGACAAATTGGTAAGGAAAATAATCCATGAGCAAACGTTTGACCCTTTGAACTACTATTCACAAATGTCTTCATTTTTTTTTGTTCGGAACCATTAGAAAATCTTTCGCCGCCATCAGCACTGGTTACTGGCGACGTGCGAGGATCAGCGCGGATGGGTGCCCAGTTGGTTTGTCAGTCTGGACTCTTAGCTCCTTGTTCATCCAGGATAATAAACAGCCTTGTCAACCATCAATTGGGAATGTGAAGAAAAGACAGACACCATGGGAATATTCTTGGAGCAACGTGCGTCCTCGAAGCATGATCGACCCCCTTTTCTTTGTCAGTCACTCGAGTATGCAAAGTGGTCAGTCACTCGGTCAGTCAACTCGAGCCAAGCCAAGCCGCGCATCCCTTTTCTTGCTCCTTGTCTTTTCTTCTTGTTTTCTTTTTTTGTTCTCATAGAACACATTGCCAAGACAACCCATTCCTGCATTCCTCACTCACCAACAACCGACACCTACATGAACGCATTGGAAGAAAACGAAGACGCCATGACAGCATCCTTCTCGGCGTCAACCTTTGAAGCAGAAGAAACCGATCCATGGACGCCAGCTCTGGAACCGAGTTCAGGTGCTGTCGGCACCATTCTGGGTAAGAGGCAATTTCCTTCCATCCTTCGTAGTTGACGTAGGTTTTGAAAAGCTCACTAAGAGAGACTCTTCGTTTTTCTTTATTAGTGGGAATCCCACTTCCGGCAATTTATACAACGGCGTTTGACCTGGCTCAACCCTCTGGAAGCAAGATAAGCGTCTCAGCCATGAACAAGATCCTAAATGTCAGTGGACTCTCTCCAAGTGTGCTGGACAAGGTAGGATCAAGGAATATGACGTTTTAGGTTGCAAGTTCATGCATGCCCACTCATCAAACGTATTTTTGTGATAGATTTTAAACATCGCGGTGCCTCCCACGCGGTCCAGGATAACAAAAGCCGAGTGCAGTGCAGCTCTTGCCTTGGTGGCCATGGCCCAGAAGAACATGGAACTGACGATTCAAAACTTGATTGCACATCGACAAGGTAAACTTCCATAAAAAAGCGAAGCTGACAGACGGAGTACTTTCAAGTATTGAGAACATGTTTTCTTTGTCGTGATAGATTTGCCTTCTCCATACTTGCCCGGATTAGAGAGGGTTGACTTTTCTAGTTCGCAAGCGACATATGACACAACATCTATCCCTAAGCGCCACCCGTTCAATGTTGGCAGCAATATCTCGGACCCATGGAGAAATTCGACACTCAACAAAGGCAACCCACCAGGACACGCTCACTTGGCTTCACCAATAGACTCTTTGGATGCGACTTCTGGGGGCGATGCTACCGAGGAGCCACGTGAACTGGACGCTCATCTTTGGTTTTTGAATCTAGATACGATTCGCATGACTTTTGCGCCAGAGAAGGAAGGGATCTTCATCTTTAAACACACCAACTACGTCGTAGAATCCAAGGTACTGAATATCTCTGGAGCTGCGAACAGTATACAAGTCCCGGTTAACTTACAGTTCCTTCTCTGTTCGATTAGAACCGTCAATGTACTGTCATTCGACGGTATAGCGATTTTTGCTTCTTGCTGGATATCCTCGAGAAGAGATACCCGTACAGGATGCTGCCGCAATTACCGCCCAAACGACTCGGTGGTAGGTCTATTCACCCAGAAACGTAATCTTAGAGTTTGCTACTCTCTTCCTAATCCTGTTTTTTGGTACCATCATGGAGCATCGTTAGTTGCTGACGAGACATTTCTAGCAAGAAGATTGCGTGGATTAACGCGGTTCATGAATGCTCTGGTCCGGCATCCCGTCTTGAAAAACGACCCTCTCATCGTTTCCTTCTTAACCGAGCCTGTGGTATGTTCCTTCTTTTTCATCAAGCATATAAAGAGGGACCGAAGCTAACTTTAGAGCTGATAATCTCCGAATAGGAGCTGGCGACATGGCGCAAGAACACTGTTATTTCGGCCGAGGACGAATTTGCTGGCCTTCTGTTCATGTCGGTAACCTTGGCCAAGCAAATACCCGCAGATCTCGAATTGCAGCTCGAACTTATAAAACGCCGACTTCCAGGATCGGTCGAGTATTATCGTGGAATGGTTCATGTCATGGACAGGATCCAAAAGCGCACTGAAGCCAACGCTGCCGATTACACGCGTTTCAGTCTTGCCCTCAAGTATGTTTCTTGCGGAAAATTTGCACCGCATTGTTTGCCGGTTTTAGTACTAAGCTTCTATTCTTTTCCCGCAGTGCACTAGCAGATTGCGAGAAGAAATGTCATGTCGAGGAATGCTATAGCTGTGAACAGCTGAGTCAGGGCTACAACGAAATCGGATCACATATCAGCCAAACATCTCTTCTTCTAGAAGAACAGGGGATTGCGATCCAGCGAGGCATGGTCGAGGATTTGAAGCGTCACCGCGATCTCCTGGTTTCGCTGATGGAGCTTTTGCAACGTCGAGATCGAAACAATTTCTTTTCTTTGACCGAAGCACTCAAGAAGCGCATCGAGTCAAACGAGATCAAGTTAAAGAATGCCCAGGTGTCTGTCACTTCAGGACCACCAGATGTCGACCCTGGGCAATTTGAAGGTCTGATTGAGAAACTCACTATGAGCGTAGCTGCTGTAAGTGTTTTTTTTTTTTTTTTTTTTTTTTAATATTTTATTTTTGTGAATGATGTATACAAGAAAAGCAAAACCAGGATATGAAACACCTTTTTTTTTTTGGCCCTTAGGACCGCGATGAGCTCAAGACCCAGGAGCAAAAGGCGATCTTGCTTCAGCACACACTGTGGACGGAAATCATGTATTATCACAAGAACCAGGCCCAAGTCGCGATCATGTATCAAAATTTTGTCCGCGAGCAGATCAAGACGAGTCAAAGTTTGACTGACAATTGGTCTTCACTTTCACCACTCGTCCACGAACTCCCCATGGAGACCAATGGCTTTAAATAATTAATAAAATGTACAAGATATTTATATTTAAAGTATAACCGCTACATTATGAAGAAACAGAGACATGATAGTCTGGTGGAAGTTGGGGCAGGGACTGTTCAGGAGCCGGAGGAATATAAGGCGGTGGTCCCTCGCTTCGAAGGCGGTTCAGCGTGGGAATTGAGTTACGGAAACGGTCGAGCTGCGAGACCACTTCTACTGAAGGCGACGAAGGGCTAGGTACTGATGACGATGAAGAAGATGACAACGAAGAGGACGCTCTGGAAACGCTCGTTGTGTTGGGTGTGGACGGTGCTTCGGAATTCGAAGGCGAGCGAACAAGGTGAGGCTGTCGGTGATTGGCCAGAGATAAAACGGGCGACGGTGTGGCGATCACGGGGCCAGCTTCAGCTTCGGTTGTTTCACTTGAGTTGGGCAAAGGTGCGCCCCGCAGGATGATCGTGGTGGTGGTGGTGGAGGTTGCGAGAAGCGGTCGCTCAGAGGCGGTATCGTTGCTGTCAATGCTATAGATACTGTGGAGGGCCCTGTCCGGGAAAACAATGGTCATCTCGGGATCGTAGGCGCGATACTGGGGCGGACAAACTATTTGTGTAATTTGTTGAACAAAAAGGTGATAGGGTGCAGGGTCCACATTAGCTCGAGGCACACAAATAGAGTTTTCCTTCCCTCCCTTCCTCTGTTCACTCTCTCGTAGTTCGTCGCTCTCGTTCGCTCTCTTTCTCGTTGTTATCAATTGTTGGCAAACAAACATCGTGATGTCATTCTGTTTCCTTTTGACTTTTCTTCGCTCTTTGGTTTGGAGTGTCTATTACCTTCATCCGTTTCCGGTCGGTACGTCGAGGTGTGTCCACGGCCACGACTACGGTGACCATCTTCGTCGTCCTCCAAAGCATCCCCCACCCGACGCTTGATGCGGTCGCGGCGAACCAAGTGAATGGCGTATGAGATGGCGACGATGAAGGCAAAGACGGCGATAAAGTAGAAGACAGTCTGCGTGGGGATCGCGGAATTTTGCTGGGTCGTGTTGTTTGTGTTGTTTGTGTGGTTCCCGAAGCCGTTCCCAATGCCTGAGAGGGGTCCCATGTATGCTGTAGGAGTTACCGTTGTGGTTGCTATTGTTGTCACTGTTGATACCGGTGATGTAACGGTGGTCGTCAAGTGAGTATTCGAAGTTGACGACAAGATAGAGGAAGGTTGTGTTGCTGAAGACATGGGTATAGGACGAAGAAAAAATCGATTCGAGAGAAAGGAAAAGTGATGCAAAGTTGTGGAGAAGAATGAAGAGAAAGAAAAGAAAAGAACGAATAAAAAGAGGACACTTTGTCTCGAAACCAAAAAGCAAAACAGTGCCTGGAAGAACTTTGACCGCATTTTTGCTATGACGACATCGATAGAGTCTCAAGTACTCTCATGTTTTTTTTTATATTTTTATTTCGTACGTGCGCTGGTAGCGTCCCACTGCCAAAACACCAAGATCTGGGAAATTAACTTGCTCACAGACCGGCATGATGGTCATTGATGTCGGTACGTTGAACTTGGTATCTAGCTGTTGACAAGGATATCTTGCCTAAGTACCATCCATCCCTCCAGGCATTCTCGTTTGTCCTAAAAGCGTTTTGTGAGCGAGAGTGGTGCCAGCCTCGCCTCGGGTCGGTCAGAGATGTTGTCGGCAAGTGCGAGCCACATCAGCCAACTTCACGGAGCAGCAATCAAGTGTGCGGTCAATGAATGGAGCCTCTGAGGGTCAAATTGCAGAGACAATTGTCGAAGCTGAATGGATTGGGTCGAAGAGTGGTGGGGGGCAGTTATGTTGAGTTGAGCTGAAGAATTGAATTGTACGGAATGGAGAAACACCCACCAAAGTAAAAGCGCACAGACTAGAACACAGGCTCGCGGAGTAATTTCTGGCTTGCTCTTTTTTTTTTTTTTTTTTTTTTTTTTTTTGTTTGCCAAGAGAAAAAAAAAAGCCGAAGCAATGCATTGACTCGAGACATTTGTATGGCGCCATGTATTACTTGAGAGTGAGTGTTGAGACGAAGACATAAGCTCGAAGTATGGTGGATAGAGAAAGAGACAAATGCAATCAAAGCTCGTCCCGCTTGATTCTCTGCTGTGGTGTTTGGACATCGACTTGGACAACGCCATGCAATGCTGAGATGGTGTCGACGATATGTTGAGTCCTTGCATCTTCCTGAGGGTCTGAGTCGGGGCCGAGCTTGGCAATTCTGTAGAGCAGATGGTTTGGAAGCTCACCAACGTGGCCAACAAACTCCACGCCTGATCCAGCCAATAATCCGTTCTCTCGAGTGGAGGCCACAACACTGGACACTGCGTTGGGCAACACTTTGACGTCAAGATATGTGTGGGTTGTGAGGTCGTAATTGTGTCCCATTGTGATGGATAGTAGGCAAAAGTGGAGGAGCAGTCGCGAGAGGAGTATGAGTACCGTGGCGAGAATGGGTGTCGAGTGCAATGGAAGGAGTCCCGTCAGTTTATGAAATAGAGTAGATATGTGTTTGTGGAGTGGAGTGGAATGCAGAGAAGAAAAAATGTGAGGAAGGGAATATGACATGTCGGTGGCTTGTCTCACACGTACTGTAGGTCTCGAAAAAAAAGACAGTCGCTTAGATTTATCTTCGATTAATTTTCATCCACAGCTCAGCAACCCATCTCCATCGAAAGCGCCAGCTCTCAAGAGCAATTGCGAAGCCAACACCAAACCAAGCGTAGATAAAAACACATACTTGGTAAGGTGCATATGACGCGTAGCAAGAAAAGAGTCTCGAGCCGGCGACTAAACTCAATTGTCTACACAACAACATGAAGCGTGGGTCGTTTTCTTTTTCCATCCACTCTCGAGCGAACGATCATATCCTCACAGGTAGGCAGCCATTGGTCGAATAGTCAATCCACCCAGTAATTTATGTGTATTGTATTAACTCTCTTTTCCCACCCACCCTCAGGGAATAGTCGTATCTTCACAAATAAAATAGATACAGGGCGCAGAAGGGACGTAGGGACAACATCGGCAGTAATAAGCAGATATTGGCAGTTCAGCAGCAGCATTTGAGCAAACTAGTTATGAGAATGGTTGATGCTTTAACCAACGAGTAGTAAAAAGTAATGCAGTTATCCATGGCCATGATGAGGCAAGTGCAACGTTCGCTGGATGTTAATAGGGTATGAGACTAGGTCGGCAATACCCCAGAGCTGAAGTCGATACTCCATAGGCATCGCAAGCCCTGTCAGTATTGAGCATCTTTTTTTTGGTCCCACTCTTCCTCTGACATTAGTTGATATGTGAATGTTGACATTCTGCTCTACTTTCTTGTGTGTAGCGTTTCAAAACCAAGACCGAACAATCGTCACAAGCCAGACCAGCATAACACCACGCCTTCGATTAAGATCCTGATACCTCCGTACCCTTCTTACCTACCTGCCTAAATATTCAACCACAGTACTCATTTGCCTCCTCAACGACCAAAACTCTCGAACGGTGCACGCCAAGCTACGGATTATCGAAATTTATAAAGGACAGGGCGCCTACCCTTGGTCTCTCCCCCCCCCCCCCAAAAAAAAACACATAAAGATCAGTCACTTGGGCAACTTATTTTTCATGCCATGGCGATCGTGATATATCAAGGATGCGGACGAAACTCGAAAAGAAGAAAAAAATGCCCTGAAGTATGAATAGGTGCATTTGTTTTTGAAAGGTCGAAAGATAAAACACCTCGGACAAAGGTGCCCCTCGGATTATAATATAATGAGCATGTGAACAATGATCCAATGATGTTGCTTAAGGAGGTTGTTTTCCTCTGTACATAGCGATTCTGATCGTTATACGGTGTACGAAAACCGATACGAAACTATACAAAAGTTTCGTATTCGTATGGACTGTTTATACGAAACGAAGGGTGTCGTATCGGCTTGGGCTTGGCTTCATAGCCGAACGATTATACGAATTGTTATACAGAACATGAAATCCGATGCGAAACGATACGAAACTTCCATATTCGTATAGACTTTTTACACGATACGAAGGGCTTCGTATCGGCTTTAGCTTGGCTTCAAAGCCGAAACGATTATAGGAATAGAAACACTAGACTGAGATTGCAATGACAAGATTTGTGCTGGTGAGCAAAATCTTCTAGACTCGCCACGGAAGCTGGTATCAACCAGGAGGAGAGAGAGATAGCAGATGCGATGATAATATAGTGGCTGTCCTACCATAACAGAGCGCCTCTTCGCAAACTGCCTAATAAACAAATGGAACGATCTTCCACCTCTTGCTTGCGAACTCTAACCATTCTTTTCCAAAGTGGTCTGATAGCATGGCCTCTTCAAAATGGATACGGCGAGCAGAGAACAAACCAAAATATGTGCCAAAGACGGCGAGTGCTACATATGCTGGAAGATGGACACCTATCCGAGGATAGATGATGGCATCCCAGAGTCCCTCATAAAAGACCAGCATGTGATAGCAGATGCCTCCAAGTGTATAACCCGTGTACGCTGGGTGACGAAGGTACTTGTAAGGGCCAGTCGTGACAAGTCGGTGGTTTGCTCGGATCATGATGTTGTACTGCGTAGAAAGGGAGTATATCACTGTCTTAGCATTTACACAGGCAACACGCAAGAAACGAGTTAATGGCCATAAATTTGATTTTATGCAAAGTACTCACTGTAAACATGCGATCCAGTTCACGAAATGCCTGAATCCGAAGCCGACAGACAACAAGTTGGATGATTATTGCAACAGCCTGCCACACCTCGAGACTAGATGGAATCTTGCCTTGCCACAGTAAGTAGAGGTAAAGCGCCGTAAAGAGGATTGTTGTTGTGGGTGCAATCTTCATAGCATAGAAGATGTGCACTTGGACAACAGAGCTATCCTTGGCAAGCTTGTCATCTGTCTTCGAGACATTCGTGCCGGCTTTGGGTGGGACGACGATACCATAGTATGCATAGCCAGCAAGCACCATGCAAGTCGCCTTCAATAACGTTGTATTGTGCATGTGTGGAGTAAGATCAAAATCTGGAGAGGGAATGGCACTGTAGTGGAAAAAAGAGTGTTTGGAGGCTCAAATGTTAGGAAAGAGTGAGAGGTTTTATAGAAATAGGACAAGGCGCATTGCTCTTTGAGCCTCCTTGGCCTTGAGCCCTCTGCATTGAAGTTAAAAAGTAGTAAAGGAATGAAAAAGATCGAGACGAATGGGACGAAAATGAATCAAGGGATGAAGGTAATACAGTAAGGGGATGGAAGAGCGAGTGACAGAGATCAAGAGATGTTGCGGTTCGAAAGTTTTCTTACCAGAGCGCTTTTCAAATCGCTTTTCAGTCGAAAATTGAGGCGGGAGACGTCACCCAGGGCTTTGATTTTTATTGGCGTCATTGATTGTTGTAGTGTCGGTCTAGTGGGCCCCACTAGAATTAAACGGCACTATGGTTTTTATCTACTGTCATTCCCTTTACTGCCAGTCGATAGAGTTTGGGTATAGTTTCCTCAAAAGAGATTTTTAGAACTCTTGCAGGCCCAGTTTGCTCTTAACAGCACAGCTCAGGTGATATCTGCAATGGAAACAATGCTGACAGACCATACATGAAATCCTGTGACCATGATGTTTGACGGCCAGCTGCAAGATTGAGCACGACATCGAGAGGAAAATGAAGACCGTGTTCCCCATGCCCATAAGCCCCCAACACATCCGAGGACGCCTTCAATTGTGCATCCTTCAATGAATGCGGACCATGGACTTGCGGTATTGCTAGTACATTATGTCCCACACAGAACAGAAGCTTGGATGCCAGCACGCCTTCTTGCAACGTCCATACACGGGAGGTCCAGTCGCTCAGCCAGACTGCAAAGGAGAGATCTAATGCAGCTCGAGCCTTTGTCGATATCAAGCCAGCATCAACGACCAAGGTTGCTTTTGCCTGCAGATAGATCTCTCGTAGTTGCTCGACCACTCTTGGACGGAGATTTTCTTGACTCGGCATACAAAGCGTATCGATCCAGGCATATCGCACGCCAATCTTGCTACAGGCAGTTTGGAGGTAGCGCAAGGAGCATGCATCGCATTTCCGACTTTTCTGACCGAAAATTCCTTGAAACCAGATCTGGGAAACCGCCACATAGGGAAGAGCGACTTTGGACTCAACTAGTACTTGATTCGCAGTGTCAAAGAGCACAAGCCCTGTGGTTTCGAGTGGCTTGAAATAAGTCACTTGGCAATCACAAAGTTCCTTCGTATGCCCTGCAAGACCATCCTTTTCTGAGCTTGCCTCCGCTTGTTTGCAGGTACCATGACAATTAGAATGTAGCTCCCAAGAAGTCGTTATATGCTGTGATCTTGAAATTAGATGGAACATGTCACTTGAATGAAGCTCCAGGGTAGCAGTGAGTAAACGTGAAGAACAGAAGTTTGTTTCCTTGATACGGTTCTCGATTAGCTCCCTCCATGGGGTCATCCTGACGAAAAAACGAGCCGCCGAGGTCAAAAAATCGTAGCATGTCTCCGCGATTCCCCTGTTCATGAAATCAAGCATCTCAATTTGGCTGGAGGCGAACGTTAGGCATTCTCCAGCACTTACAAAACCACGGCCAGCTTCCATAAGCATAGCACAAACTGTAGCTATCGTCATGGATATGCCTGCAGTTAAATGCTTTGAAACAAAGTCTGCTGTCAGAGCTAGCCAGTTTCATTTTGCATCGAAACAAAAAATTGAATGTCCAAATCAAAATGCACCATAGGCAAGCAGATGCAGATTTCTCCTCAACTTGAAGACTGGGAGGGATACCAAGAACTGGAGGAGATTCGCAATTTCGCGAGACAACCGGAATAACACAGCACATGCAGTTAGCGATCCAATATTGAGCCGATCCTCTAATGAGCAGGCCGCGTGTACGGCAATCTTTAACAGCCAGTCCCCAAGATCGTCGCCCAGGATAGTAGAAACCTTCCAGCATAACTGGATTGATCTTGCAGTTTTGCACCATGCAACTTTGTCAAGACGTATGGGCCGTGCCCTGGCTTCCCGCAATAACTGTAGCTCTTGCAAGGAATTACCTCGGCCGGCATTTTGACAGATATCACTCGCGAATGTTGAGTCAGTTGTTGTGCATGCTGGCTGAACATGTTTCCGTAACAACTCTGGGGTACCACAAGATCCAAACGTGGACATAATACTATCTCCACTGGAAGAGTTACGCTCAAATTGGCGTATACGGTCTGGCTGATATCCAAACTCCCCTTTATCGAGTATGTCTGCATACTCCAACCACTTTCCCAACTTGGTTGCTCCAAATAACTCAATTGTTTTGAGTGCATTTGGGTAGGAGGCCAAGTTAAGATGACGCTCGAGTTCATCACCATGTTGATCAAGCAAAGGGGTCCATTGCATCGAAAATTGGTCGAGCTTGAGCCCAATCTCTGGTTTTACAGCCTGGTCGAGATAGTTTGGGAAGGCCAAGTCCAGATGAAGCTTGATTTCATCACCGACTTGGTCCAGCATCGAGGTCCTTCGCTTTGAAGATTGGTCCAGCTTGCGTCTGACTTTTGGTCCTTCAGGCTCTCCGAGATAATTAGGTAATGCATCGGAAGTCTTGCCCAGGGCAACAATGATTTGAGAAATACAGCATCTTAGAGGTTCATCGATTCTGTGATGACGCTCAGTCATGCCGATAAGGTATCTGAAATTATGCAGTTGGTTAGGGATGGTACTTGGTGTCACAAAGCGAGTGTAGTCAAAAGCGAATCGGCACCAACCTGTTGCCAGTAGGCACGGCAAAGGGTGGATGAGTGTGATAGGAGGGTGGATGAAGGAATTATAGGTGAAGGGTGAGTTCAAGGAAAGTTGAGTGATGAAGGATAGAAAGGTGATTGAGAGTCAAACGAAACTGAAGGGAAGGAGGCGTAGAAGGTCGCTCAGTTTATATTTAATATTTCTCATGTGGTGTTGCTGTCACGAATCAGGACAAAGACCAGAGGGAAAATGGATATGTGTGTGGATTGTGTGTGCAAAGGGAGGGTAGTCGAAAGGTATGAAATGGTTTATTATTGCGTTTCCAGATACAGAAACAAACAAGAGAGATTGGTCTCTCTTTTTACTAAACTAGTCCATGGAGAGGTAAGAGAGGGCAAAGCAGGAATGGAGACAATGGCAAGGTGCAAGGTTGAAGGCGAAGTTAGGCGAAGGTTGGCAAAGTTAGGTGAAGGTTGGCAAAGTTAGGCAAAGGTTGGCAAAGTAAGGCGAAGTCAGGCAGAGTTGAGGCGAAGTCACCAAAATGGCGTGACTATTTTGTTCTGCATGAAAGACATATGTTCGGAACAAGAACCTTAAATTAAAGGTAAAAACCGGAACAAGGGTTGGTGTGCTTGGGACAGGGAAAGTCAGGCAAAGCTTGTCGTGTGTTTGTGACAGTTGCCTTACTGCAGTGGACACCAAGTTTCTGCAGCATCAACATGAACAGTAAACTTAACAACGAAAGTCAACGCTACGTGACACAAAAGTCGACACTATGATCCAGAGACTCAACAGACAAAAGAGAAAAATGCGAAGCAACTGCCTTTCCGCGATTTAAACGTACCTGCTCGCTCCCATAGCTATAAGTTCTCTTCATTCACTTAACCTTTTTCTTATTCACAAGCCCTCCAACCCACCTTCCTTCTCTTTATTTCTCGCAAATACACCTATTCAAATTTACCTCAATTCAGTACATAATCATAGAGACCATCACCATGGAGACTGGCGCCATGGAGGAGAGAAACATGGCTAAGACCTTTACAATCGTATCTTACTTTCACTGACTCTTTTATTTTGCCAACGAACTCATTTTTCGCACCATTTTTGGCACTTTTCTATCCTACACTCTTGATTGGCTGTTCGATATAGAGTTCTCTATCCTCTTGCTGTTTGGAATCCTCCTAGTTATACGTGTTGTTTTCATTTCACCCTGGTATCTGCGGTTCATCAACTTTGAGTCCCTGTATGCAGCCTGAGGCAAAACGAATACATGTCTCGATCTCCTCCGCCTAGCCACATTAAATGATCCCGCAAAGAAGAACTACTCTTGCATGCTTGGATCTTGCACCGCCATATCAGGCTTGGACGAAACACCGATAACACCAATAATGCCACTGCAGAAGAATGGCTCAACCGATTGGCGGAAAATGTTGCCCTACCTCACTTTATCGGAACTGCACACCAGTCAGTCACAAACAGCATGGGGGTTGATGTATATGCCAGCTTACACTGCAGGAACAGTTGGGGTGGAATAGCACGGTGGATCGCAAAACGACAATTAGGTGATAGAGCCCCTTCTGACACAACTCCGCTTCTGGTTTGACACAGTCATGAATTTAAATAAGAAAATAAATGCGTCCAATATTCGCTGTCCCCTGGTCGTTGTTGTTCAATGGTTTGCACCAGTGTCAATACTACCCTTAGTAAAATAGAGCACTATGGTTTTTACTGTCAGTCTCGATTACTGTCAGTCGCTAACAGATTGGAGAATGACAAACTATATTTCTATAACTACGGATACCTTATCTTAGCGAAGTTAAGGACAATCGAGGTTCTTGGGAACCCGAATAGCTCCGGAACGAAGGAGAAAGGCTTGGAGGCAAAGAGACGAGGTTCCCTTTGGCTGTCTTCCTTTTTTTTCCCTCTGCCCTCGACTGATCACAGAAATATCTTCTATACATTGCTCATTTCTTTTTCTCAACTCTTTCAACTACAGTCAGGGAGGGGGAGAGCTCTTTCCTCGAGGTAAAGATTGCTTGGACCTCCATGAAAAGAGTTGTTCAAGATATGTTCAGTGAATAAGCCTGAACCCTTTCAAGATCGTATCACTTCTTTTTGTTTGATCTACCCTTCTGTTTTACTTTTTCGATTCCTGGCTTTTCTTTTTGTCTATGCTCTTCTCTCACTTCCTTTTTTGACTTAAGCTTCTTTTTTTATCTATGATGCACCATTAACTTAACGTCTTTTCTACGTCATGGAAAAAATATACTACGCAATAAAAAAAATAAAAAAAAAAAAAACTCGGTAAAGTACTCCATAGTCCGTTCGAAATAAGCTCGGTTGCAAGACAGCCTACGTGAAGCAGAGAAAAGTGATGAGAATGCAAGTCTGTCCAAATATTACGGTGCATGGAAAATACGTGGATAATACCTATCCGTAGAGGGGAAGAGGGTAAATACGAATCTGTCACGATCAAAGGCAAGTCAGGCAGGAAGACCTTCTCCAGATCGAGCAAGGCAGATTGAGGCAGGGAGAGTATGTGAGAGGAAGTGGAGATGGGGTTTTTGAAGTGCTTTAATTGAGTTGTCAGATAAAGAACTAGGGAGACAGATCTGTGTCTCTTTTATCCTAAATTAATCTATGGAAATCGAAGTCAGGCGAAGTTAAGTGATGCTCGACGAAGTTAAGGCGAAGGCGGGCAAAGTTAAGGCAAAGGAGGGCAAAGTTAGGGCAAAGGAAGGCAAAGTTAAGGCGAAGTTGAGGTGTGTTTGTGACAACCTCCCTCTCTAAAGGACTGAACGCTGAGAAGTCTCTGGGATAATGACTGGCTAAGGCGGAGGCAAGGAGTAATTGTGATGGCAAGGGGAAGAAGCAAGGACTTGGACTGATTCTGCGGAACAGCTTGAATAATGGAGGTGGCACAAACAGAGCCAGTGTGGACAGAAATACTTTAAATTTTGACTGAGTGTTTGACTTGTTGGAGCTTGAGCGCAGGAGTCACCCCTCCTTTTAGGCTTGACCTTAGAAGTCAAGCTGCAAAGTTTGCAAGAGATCTGGACAAAAAGACTAGGCAGGCAGGCAGGCATTTCTTATGTGTTTCGGTTTCGTATGTGATTTGGCTTTGTATTCATACCGTATTGCTTTCGGCTGCTTTTCCGCTTCGTATTTGAATTGTATATGATCATATGCTATCGTATCATTTCATATTGTCTTCAGGTCGTATGATTTTCGTATGGTTTTCATATACATTTAGTATCGTCTTCGGATCATACGCCATCATATGCCTTTCGTAATGCATTCAGTTCGTATCACATCGTATGACTCTCAGCTATGAACTTGGAATCATATAAATTTCATATCGTATAACTTTCGTATCGTACGGTTGACCATATGAAAGACTTTCAGTTCATATGAGCAGCCCATACGTATACGAAAATATCGGATCGTATCAGATCAGCTTTCGTACATCAGCTAATGATCAGTATCGCTAGATACAAGTATGATCACAAGGAAATCTAATCAGATTGACACGGACAGAGAAGTGGTACCTTGGAATAATCCTGACGAAGATTTTGTCATCTGGTTAAACAGGAAAGTATTTTAATCGCATATTTGGTACTGAAGTTTTACTAATCGCATGGTTAATCTAGATGCACTATAAACAGATCGATATGTGTGCTTTGCCCTATCCTGAGTCAGAATATTAGAACTAAAATTATTCTCGACTTCGCCAATCTCGATCCAAAGCCTGAAAGGCACCACATTTCGAGAAAATCCCTTTTTTGCATGAAATGTGAAATTCACGATTACTCCTCTCCCATTGACTTCTGTCTTTCGCTTCAAGCTTGTGCTACTCTTAAACCTCTTTTTTTTTCTCAGACCATATCATCATTCGTTCCTTGCCTGCAATGTTGCAAACGTCAACTGGTGACAAAAGATTTCAGGAACTGTCTGAGGCACTCATGACAAACTCAACTCTGACCGCGTTGGACCTGCAGAAGAAATCGATTGGACTAAATGGATTTCTGGCACTAGCTGAGGCACTCAATACCAACTCGAATCTGACCACTTTAAACTTAGGGTGCAACTTAATTGGGGAAAATGGAGCTCGGCTGCTGGCACAGGCACTCAAGAGCAACTCAACTCTGGCCACTCTGGAATTGCAGTTAACATGTATTGGGGATACTGGAGCTCAGATGCTGGCTGAGGTGCTCAAGATCAACTCAACTCTGACCACTTTGGACTTGGGGTACAATGCGATCAGACACAACGGAGCTCAGGCACTGGCTGAGGCTCTCAAGATCAACTCAACTCTGACCACATTGAATTTGCAGAGCAACTCGATCGGAGACGACGGAGCACTGATGCTCTCTGAGGCACTCATGACCAATTACACTCTGACCACTTTGGTCTTGCAGAAGAACTTGATCGGAAATTATGGCGCTCATGCATTATCTGCGGCACTTGAGATCAACTTGACTCTGACCACTTTGGACTTGCAGAGCAACTCGATCGAGGGTAACGGAGCTCACGCGCTGGCTGAAGTACTCAAGGTCAACTCGACTCTGACCACTTTGGAGTTACAGAACAACAAGATCGGAGATGACGGAGCTCATGCGCTGGCTGAAGTACTCAAGACCAACTCGACTCTGACCACTTTGAACTTGCGGGGCAACTCGATCGGAGACGTTGGGGCCCAGGCATTGGGAGAGGCACTCATGAACAACTCAACTTTGGCCACTTTGGACTTGCAGGACAACTCGATCGGGGACAACGGAGCTCTGGTACTAGCTGAGGCAGTCAAGGCCAACTCGACCCTGACCACTTTGATCTTCGAGAAGAATTTGATCGGATTTGACGGCACCATGGCATTGATTTTGGCTCGCAAGATCAATAATATTATTATTACTTTGAACGGAAACAACTTGATCAAAGATATAACGGTCCTAACACTGTCCAAGGCATTCAAGACCGACTCCACTCTGACCACTTTGAACTTGAATCACCACTCAATCGCAAACAATGGATCTCGGCTACTATCCGAGGCACTCAAGACTAACTCGACTCTGGCCACTTTAAACTTGGATCACAACATGATTGGAGACAATGGAGCCAAGGCACTGTCTGAGGCACTCGAGATCAGCTCAAGCCTGACCACTTTGGAATTGTGGAGTAACTCGATCGGAGACAATGGAGCTCAAGCACTCTCTGAGGCACTCAAGGGGAACCGGACTCTAACCACTTTAGAATTGTGGAGCAACAGAATTGGAGATAGCGGAGCTCAGGTTCTGGCTGAGGCACTCATGACCAATTCGACTCTGGCTATTCTGGATTTGCGGCTCAACTTGATCGGAGACAATGGAGCCCAGGCACTGGGAGAGGCACTCAAGACCAACTCAACTCTGACCACTTTGGAGTTACAGAGCAACAAGATCGGAGATAAGGGAGCTACGGCACTGTCGGAGGCACTCAAAGTCAACTTGACTCTGACCACTTTAGAATTGCAGAGCAACAGGATTAGAGATAGCGGAGCTCTGGCACTGTCTGGAGCTTTCAACACCAACTGGACTCTAATCACTTTAAACTTGGAAAACAATTGGATTGGAGACAACGGAGCCCAGATGCTGAACCACGTATTGAAGACTGCAATATGTAACATCTTGCACTGAAACATCCCAGTGATATGGATGGAAGTAGTGGGATTGAATCCGGGAGAGCATAACTGTATAAAATTCATGAGAAACGAAGACGATAAAATAAGAGTTGTCGGAAAAATGTGTGTACAAACATTTAACACACATTTGTAGACACCCATTTTTCTGGGGGTAACATGAATTTGGTGTGTGTACACCAAAAACACACCAAGGCAGGACACACCAAAATCTGGGTGAGACATTCACCTATACAAATAAAAACACACCAAAAACACACCAAACACACACCTCACGCCAACATCATGTAATTTTGGATATGGCGGAGAGCTGGTCTACGTGGGCGAGTGCATGCGTGGCAACAGTGAAACAAGGTGGCGACGGCCCAGAGGATAATAATACCGGCTTGTTCTAACATAGACGGAAGCCACAATATCCGATGGGGCTTCAATAGGTGAGGTTGGATCGAAGGGTAGGGTGCCAACTTGCATGTGATGCAGACAGGATATCAAACGAAGCTCCAAGCGACTCTTACTCACAAAAGTTGTCAAAGAGGACTGCATTAGGGTCATGAGCTGGGAAGACCAGAGCCAAGCAAGGATGTTGATATCACCACCAGTCTTACTTCCCAATCAAATGAGCAGCAGCCGCTCATCCCAAGGTGAAAAGCAGCAGGTCAAGCGCAAAGGTTTCCTCAGAGAGTTATCATCCTCGTTAGGCCCAGCATGGGCACACAATCCATCACCGAGGAAGGGTTATTTGCCTCGAACTAGCCACTGAATGCATTGTCATTAAATTACACGATGTTGGCATGAGGTGTGTTTTTGGTGTGTTTTTGGTGTGTTTTCAATTGCATAAGTGAATGTCTCACTCAGATTTTGGTGTGTCCTGCCTTGGTGTGTTTTTGGTGTGTGACACCAAATTCTGGTTACTCTTTTTCTGGAATTGAATTTCCGTATACGGAAATGAAAACACACATAAAACATACATAAAACACACATCGCACAAATCCTATGTAATTATTGCCTAAACTTATGGACAAGGAGAAATATTGACCAGTGCAGTCGCATGGTGGTACGGCAATAGTGGCGGAGCCGTGGTGGGGTTGTTAATGGTCCATACCAACTCTTTGAGTCGTCATCCCATCTTGCCCTAATGAGAAAAAATTATGAAATAACCGATCCACACCTCCGTTTGATTCACAATATATGTTAGAGGGTGACGCTTGCCTCTCTATCTCTTTTATAATACCTTTCTTGCACTCTTATTCTTCGTCACACGCCTTTTCTACTATACTTCATAAAAGCCGAGGAAGCTGCAATGACTGATGTCTAACAAGAAAAACATGGCAATACCCGATGGTTTTCAAAAGAGCCAAGTTTGGTACCCGAAACAGGAAGCGCAAGGCGGTCAATGTGGTCAACAAGAGTTGGAATCTTTAGTGCCGATAACAGATCCTATTACTGCTTCGTCACGAACACTAGCATCTCCGGAAGAGAAGGATGTAGAGGGAAACTCAGGAAAAAACAGCCATGATACAGGAGCGGTGAGAGAAACTGCTGCTTTGGAGACACTTGTTGTTGAGAGAAGGAAACCCAAAGGGAAGCCACTACCCAATAGGCCTCTCTTTAGGCGTCGTTGGATGGAGTGGTAGGGCACCGAAATGTGCAGGGTGCGGTCAGAGCATGAATTGAGGTTCTGAGCGTCTTTTGCTCAGAAGAATCACCAATAAGGTCAAGGGCTGGACTACAGAGACGTCCTTTCATCTCGAAGAGGACTGCATTAGTGCCATGAATTGGGGGAACCGAATCCGAGCTAAGTCTCTCATAGCACCATCCCCAATGCCACAAGCAGTGACCAATCACCAAAAGTTGAAAAGCAGCGAGCCAGACGCAGAACTGTACTTAAAGAGCTGTCGACATCGTTAGGTCCAGCCTGGACACGCACACAATCGCCAAGGTCAGGCCGCTGAGTGCACTCAAATATATTTATTTACATGGGACTTGTGCGATATGTGTTTTATGTGTGTTTTATGTGTGTTTTATGTGTGTTTCTATTTTCGTAAACGGAAATTCAATTCCAGAAAAATGTGTGTCTACACATGTGTGATAAATGTGTGTACACACATTTTTCATGTTACCCATATTTTATTATATATTCCAGTGGCAGTTCCATCCAGGAATGTCCGCCACTTCGGCAAAATACGTTACGATCGAACCAGCATCTGAAAGTCCTCCGAGTCTGTCCAGATGCATGTTGTAATCAATCTGTTGCTTCTCGAACGTCTCGGTATCTGATTCTCGGACGGCGTACGAATACCTTGGCTTGCCTTCTCGACCGGAATAGAAATTGACATGAAGTCCTTTGGCACCTCTCTTGGCATAGGGATCCCCCCAATCAATTCTGAATTCAGACTTGGTCGAGGTAAGAGGGTATTTGTTGTGAGTCCCCTCTTCCCGTCGAACTGGCCTGTCATAGCGCACACCGAGGACTCTGCCTTGATTATGGTCATACTCGCCTTGAAAAACTCCCCACTCTCGAGACATGTCAAAGATCAGATGGCCAATTTCCATCTTGGGAGGAACCTTGGGGATATCGTGGATTTGAGAGGGTGCTTGGTTTTGGATCTTCTTTCGTGCCTCGCGTTCCATGCGCCGTTCTTCATGCATGTAGTCTTCCATGTCCTCCAAAAGGGTCATAAATCCCTTCTGGAGGCAGGAATTGAAGCTTGTAAAATATTTGGGTTTCTCAGTTTCACCCATGTTTTTTTCCTTGCTATTTTTCATGACAAAATGAAAAGGTCAATCTCAATCCTTACTTTTTTTTCAATCAGCAAATGTAGTATGGCACTAAAACTTCTGAGGAATTATTAAACTTACCTTTGCAGATGGGGAGAAGGGCAGGAAGGAGTGGAGGAGAGGAAGGAGAGGAAGGAGAGGAAGGAGAGGAAGGAGAGGAAGGAGAGGAGGATAGGAATTGATATCGAGCGTTCAATTTATATGTTTCTGTGGCAGCACAAGGTACATGCCTTTACTTGCCTTTACTTCCCTTTACTTTGGAACAACCAGAAGATGAAAAGTCACTTAGGAGTGACCCTCAAATTAGTCACAGTCGCACAAAGGACGCAAGGATGTACTGTACGTGAAGCAAAGCCATGGTGCAACCCAGGCGAGAAGAAGGACCTTTCTGTACCAGGGTGCCACTCTTTCCGCTATCTTCCCACTCTTTTTGCTTTTCAAACTGAGGGGGAAGCAATTGAGGTCTCCCCAGACATCCGTTTTTTCCTCCAGAGTGCTGGAAAAGATCTTACACCTTCACATCTTTGCAGATTCTTCCGCCGAAGGGTGTGAATCATGTTCCTAACCTCTCATGGATGCCCAGCTACTAGAAGCGAGATATTCGGCTTCTTTCGGAGTGTTTCCATCTCGTCGTTGGTGGTTGCCTGCTCTCCCAGAGCATCCCAAGTCCTGGAAGAGTTCAACTTGGCAAAGACTTCGTACAACTCTTCATCCACAAGTCATGAGCACACCAAACCAAATTCGGTACACCCATTCTTTTTCATGGGGCATGCCACAAGACAGTTGTCCATTGCAAGTAATCAGTCGACTCTTGTGCAACATAACAAGTGATGAGTCATTCTAGATAATGAATTTTTCCTCATTTCTTTCAGTTGTTCCAAGGCAAAGCTTTATTACCTTCATACTGTCTCAATACACACACAGACAGAGGGGGAAGAATAATGCATTTTGTTTGCATTCGGCTCGGTTGACTGTGCAAATCACCCCCAAGCATTACTACATGCCAGAGCACATCAATTTTGCATTTTTGCGCCATTTCGGTTGTGATCGCGGTTAACAACCCCTCGGTGTCCCTTTCTGTCATTCACCTCCCTTGGGTTTGGACAAAGTTGATAGCTCAAAAATAGAGTTTTGCTATACCCTTCTTGCAGAATTTGACCTTTGGGAATTGTGAAGTAATAGGGGTCAAAGTGCAAACGGTGAGAAAGAGACGTGGGTCCACACATCCACACGCTCAGTCATTTATTATTATCTCACCACCCATTGTCGCTCACAAAAATTTTATACGTGAAAATGTTGATTTTATTTTCCCCTTTCATGCCGCGAAGAAAGAGCTTATTGCTCCGATTCATTTTTTGTATGAGTAATTGTTGGCAAAGGCAATCCTAAATAACGGTTTTTAGCGAACACGCTCTTTTTTGGGTTAAGCAAAGTGATATTTGCGAAAAAGACCTGCGTTATGTTTTTGCAGATTGTTAGTGGAATATCGAGAATTCGAGACGATGCGAAATGAAAATTAGGAGAACAATCTTCAAATAACAGTTTCTGAGGGAAGCACTCGCACTTTTATTAAGAAACCGGGCCTTCTGAAGACGGTAGGGGGTACATTTTTCAAAAAAAAGACTCTGGCATGAGAATGAGTGAAGACAAGAAGTGAGGTTTATTAAAAAGCTAGTTGTGAACTTATATGGATGTGGATCGCGTGATGTCACCATATTGCTATCATACTGTTGCACTTGCGCGTTTTCTTCATCTTTGCTCTTTGGTGCCTCCAAACATCCCTGAGAATAGCCCAAGGGAATAATGTTGTTTTATCGCCAACTGTTCTTCGATTTGTTCGGTCCTGTACAAAAACTTTCTCCTCAAGACGACGGCCCTAAGGGCACATCCACTAATTTCTTTGCAGCACTTCAAGATTTTCTTGGCCTCTTCCTGAGCATCTGCGTAAACGTTCAGAGAAACCGTTGAAGAGACTCCTTGTTCGCGCAAGGATTCCTTGGGATCTTCCAGGAACTTGTTGCAGCCCTCTAGTTTATTACAGATGAGATGAATCAGCATGGGGAATTCATTATTCGCCACCTGGATGTTTTTGAGCTGGCCGTCGGCGTATTCGATCTGGTCCTTGTTAATTTTAGGGCTGGCGATCTCGGACTGATCTTCACTCACGGTCTGAGTCACGGTCTCGACGTCGATGATGGTAACAGTCCGCAACTCAGCCTCGGTTTCAGTCACGGTCTCCGTCTGGGTCCGGGTCTGAGTCTCAATCTGGTCCTCCTTCACGATCCGGGTCACGGTCACGGCCTTGAGGACGGTAGTGGTCTGCGAACCAGTCTCTGTCTGGTTTTTAGTCACGTCCTTGGTCTGGGTCTCAGACAGGACCTCAATCTTGTTCTTGCTGCCACCAAAGTGCAGGACCCTGCCAATAGCACTGGCCGTGGAGTAGAGGTGAGAATGCAAGGGAACTTTGGGGGCACAATCGACTTTGCTGTGATAATGCCTTATAAGATCGTTGGTCATCAATGATGTGACAGACAAATCCTGGATGGTCTTGCCATGGCGCTCTACTAGCGATCCGACTACATGGATACAACGTTGGACATTTTGAAGGGTCGTATCTGAACCCTCAAGGAACATTTCTAGAGTTTGGTCGTAATCCTCCATCAGTACAGAGATGTGGTCAATGAAACGGAAAAAGTCTTCGAGGGTGGAGTCGAGGTATTCTTCGAGAACGCGCAAAAACTTGGTGATGAGTTGGCACTTCTCTCTTGCGGCCTGTTGAAAAATGATGTGGTTTTGCTCTGTCACAATTCCCTCCAGCTCCTGTAGTTGGATATCTAACTCGTTCTGGGCCTTGGAAAGATACGATGAAATATGAGGGATGAGCCCTTCCAACGTAACCCTCGAAGGAGGAACATCATTTTCGGTTATGTGCATGTGGGTTATCTAAAATGATCCTTTTTTTGTTGAATGAGTTAAAGCTAGAAAAGTAAAGAAGAGAAAGCAAAGAAATGAAAACGACGAAATGTTTTTTAGAAACAAAAAACTTACTGGCAAAAGTCGGCAGGGTTACTTCGGGTGGGTGGAACTGTGTATTGATGTACTCATGATAGGATTACAGAATCGAACAAAAAAAAAAGAGCAATGGGCAGCTTTGGCAATGGCGAAGTTAAATGGCAAAATTAAGGGCGAAGTAACGGACCGCAAAAAGGGTATTGAGGAGGCGGGGAGCAAAGGAAGCAGGCTCTCGCATAATTTTTCTTGCCGCAGGACGAAGTTTTCATTTTTGAACACAAAGAATAATGCATGATCGACTTCGCCTTTTACTTTGCCACAGCTACCCTTTTTTGCTCTTGCCTGGCCTCCCCAGAGCTTCGCCATACTCGTTTCGTCCTTCACCACATCACCGCGCTTTTTTTCACCACTGATTTCTCTTCGATGTCCCCCCCTTCATACTACCTTCTTTCTTCCACGTTTGTTTTGCTATCCCAATCGCCTTTTCCTTCCTTAATACCGACTGTCCTCTCTTAGTTCATTCCTCGATAAACCCCTGTCAGTGTGGTCGACGCAAACATTAAAATAAGACCATGAATACATCGACAGCTCAGGCCGTCAACCAGGTAGCCAGTCTGTCCGTACACTTGTCTTTACGTCTGCCAACTCCCCCTCCCTTCAACCTCTCACTGATATCGTTACGCCCATAAGTCTCTGTCTCCTTTTTGTCGTATCACACCCTTGACAACGAGGTGAGAGTCGTTTTTTTTTCTTTTGATATCGTTGTCTAACACTTACTCTTGACCTGATTCTATCCATGTAATATAACAATAGGTGAACGACGCATACATCGCGATGGAAGATGACTTTTCATTCCATGAGAAATTTATGGGGGCGAGCGAGTTCATTTCTCCTCTTTCGGGGGACCTTGTCAAGATCCAAGGGTTGATTCAGTCTCAGCTGATAGCACTGAATGGGCTGCTGGCCGATCGCAACAGTTTCATCTTCAAACAGACAACCAAGGACTATAGCAGTCTGACAAAAAGATTCCTTGTTACTCTTGAGCAGTACCTCAGTTCGACATTGGTGGACCTTTTCCTGTTGGTCGACCGAATTGCGCCGCTAATGGAGAACTATGATTACGATCTGGAAACCTTCGCGGAGGATTGTGCAACGACCCCTCAAGATGTCGAGCAGTTTGTGCAAGACGTCAAGAAGATGGTCGAAGTACATGCCACGACGGTCTCGGAACTATCTGTCACATCCATGGAGCTATCTGAACTTAGTGGGAAGTATACGACGAACTCTCAACGTGCCGCAAGTTCCTCTGACACAGCAGGGGCCGTTTCCATCGGTCTGACCGTTGGTGGTGTCGCTGTGGGTGTTGGAGCTGCATTCTTCTTTGCGCCTTTTGTTGCTGTCGGTACGGTTCTTGTGATCTCTGCAGGCGGTGGAGGAATCAGTGGACTATTTCACTATTACGATAAAAATAAGTCCGAAGTCTACACTGACGCCGCCACCAAACTCGACATAGCAAAAGAGTGCAGCGATAGCTTCAAATCGCCCATCAGCGCGATTCACCATAAGATGGCGGCAACTGGGCGTGGTCTGGAAACCATCCAAAGAAAGACGACGCATGCAATCGATCTCGAGAAAACGGCAAAGTTCCGTTTGGCTTCCTACAAGATGGCACAGGATGAGGCCAAGAAGATTAAGGAAGCGTGCATTAGTATTCGAGAATGTTCACTCTCCATCACCGAAATGAAGAGTCAGGTTGCACACAAGGCCAAACAAATTGAAAAGGCATGATCGGTCTATCTCTTTGCATTGAGGATGAAGACAAAATAAAGCAAACGACATCTTTTTTTTTTTTTTGGAAATCCTCTCCTTTTCTCTCTTCAATCTTTGTCGGTCTAGGTACAGTGGACCTTGCAGACTTGCCTTTATTACTGTTTGCCATCTTCGCTGTTTCAAAAAGTAGCAGTCGCAATAATACCGGAGGGTTGTAGTGCTTTTATTCGACCTATGCAAATGCAAATAACTGCATTCTCCGCATTCGCAAAAAATCAAATCGAATGCGAATCGAATATCAAATGTTTTTGAGAATTCGTGCCCTCAAATGCAACCATTTTTTTGCTGTGCTCACACCCATCATCTTACCCCTCAAGATCACCGAATTTTTTTTGGAAGAAGATAATCTCACACCGGTGTAAACCCCTTATTTTCACGCGATGTAAGATTAACTAAATTTTGTCAGTAAAGGGATAATCTCACGGGGGATGTTAAATGCTTATTCTTACATCCTGTGAGAATAAATATTTACTTTTTTAGCACACTTATTTCATCTTGGTATTGCTTCCATGTCGACATATTTCTGGATGGGATTGAGACAGTTAGAGTTTTTCTGCCACTAAATTGACTGAGGGCGAGTTTAGGCGCAAGTGTAGGCTGTCATTGCAACCCATTGGGCAACAATGCAGATGAGAAATGATATATGTGACCTGCTTTGAATGATTTAATATATGTTTACGAATCCATGAAAGAGAGTAAGAGAGGATACACCTTGTTGCACAAAGTTTAATCTCCCTACGTTCCGTTTCCGGGTATAATGTATGGCGTCATAGATTTTACTGATGTCGGTCTACTGGGGTCCCACTAGAATTAACCACTAGACACCACTAAAATCACAGATTTAACCACTAGTCTGAAGACACACTAGCCAATAGAATTACCTAAAAAACATTCTCATACACTAGTGAGTGCCCGCACTACGTGCGGGTGATCGAATTTCAAGTTCAACGTCAGGCATTTTGTCAAAAACACACTGGCCTAGTTCTTTTTGGCACTATGGTTATTACTGTCAGTCCATTTACTGTCAGTCGATAAAGTTCGCGTATAGTTTGGTCAAAGTTATTTTTAGTAATCTTGCAAGTTAGGTTTTCTCTTAACAGCGCAACTCAAGCGATGTATGCATAGCATATTTTTTCCATGACGTAGAAAAGACGTTAAGTTAAAGGTGCATCGTAGATAAAAGAGGTTTAAGTCAAAAAGGAACTGAGAGAAGAGCATAGACAAAGAGAAAAACCGAGAATCGAAAATGAAAAACAGAAGGGTAGATGAAACAAAAAGAAGTGATACGATCTTGAAAGGGTTCAGGCTTATTCACTGAACAACTCTTTTCATGGGGGTCCAAGCAATCTTTACCTCGAGGAAAGAGCTCCCCCAACCCCCTGACTGTAGTTGAAAGAGTTGAGAAAAAAAGAAATGAGCAACGTACAGAAGATAGATCTGTGAACAGTCAACGGCAGAGGGAAAGAAGGAAGACAGTCAAAGGAGACCTCCTCTCTTCGCCCCCAAGCCTTTCTCCTTCGTTCCAGAGCTAATCGGGTTCCCAAGAACCTCGATTGTCCTTAACTTCACGAAGATAAGGTATCCGTAGTTATAGAAATATAGTTGCCATTCTCTAAGCTTAGCGACTGACAGTAAACGAGCCGGACAGTAAACGAGACTGGCAGTAAAAACCATAGGGCCGTTTTTTAGGTGTTTTCCCCATTCAATTTTAAGCGGACATGGTGCAAAAAAATTGATAAGGACAATATATGTATAATTGCGTATCCAAATCTGAATTTTTTGGACTTGTGTCCACCCTTGTTTGAGCGGAGGTGTCCACTCAACATATGAACTCTCCCTTTTTTCCATGTCCAAGGCCAAAAAAGATTCCCAAGCCAATATGACGTTGAACTGGCAATTCCTGGTCAAAAAGTCTGGACAAACCAAGTCAATGTATTTTTGACTTGGGAAATCCTTGTGGCTGGCAGTATTCACCATACAGTAGCATGCTTTATGTGTGCGCATATGTTCTTTTCTCTCCCTCTCTCTCACTCGCATTCTCTCAATCTCATATTCTTTCCTCTCGGCCTCTCTCCGATTCTCGCATTCTTTCCTCTCGGCCTCTCTCTCTCGCTCGCGTTCTTTCCTCTCTCTCTCTCTCTCATTCTCACATTCTTTTCTCTCGGCATTTCTCTCTCACACACACACTTGCGTTCTTTCCTCTCCCTCTCTCTCATTCTCAGACTCTACAGTCCCTAATAGATTAGTCCAACAAAGAAAAGGGGAATGGGAACTTGCAGGGGCGTGGGTAGCGAGGAAAAGAAAGTATGCACAGTGCATGAATAGAAAAAGGGGCATGGGAACGTGCGAGGGCATGGGAACGTGCGAGGGCATGGGTAAAGAATGAAAAGAGAGTATACACAGTTCTTAAAAACGGAACGGGGTGTGGGCTTGTGCGTGGGCGTGGGTGACGAAAGCAAGGAATATATGTATAGTGTATGAATAAGGAAAAGGAGTGTGGGAACGTGCAAGGGCATGGGTGGCAAAAAGAAAAGAATTTATGCACAGTACAGGGACAGAGAAATGGGGCGTGGGCACGTGCGGAGACCATACTTGGACGAAAATGATATGCATGTCATGCACTGTGAGCGCAAAATACACACGATGAAAAAAAATAGTGTAGTGTCCGTGAGGTAAAAAAGTTGATGTCGTGCTTAGTGAGAGAGAAAAGGTGCCGTACCTAGTGAGAAAGTGAGATGTTGTAAAAGACATCATCCCTTGTAAGAAGACCTAATCCTTCCCTGATGAAAAAGAAAATGAAAAAGAATGCCATTTATGCCAGTCCACCCACCCATCTGCCTAGTTTACTTAGTCTGTTATAGACTGATTACTTTTTATTCGGAGTGGGACAGTGAGAATTTCCCAAGATCTTCCATAAATTGGTCTTATATCAGGCTCAACGCATCGGTCTATTGTCTTAAAGAAAAACTACTGTCTCCTCTTTACTGGGGAATGATATTGCAGCGAATTGTGTTTGCCTTTCTAGGAACTTTGATGATTGACGTCCCCTGGGTAACCTGCAGTTTGCAATCCTCATCCTGATAAATGACACAGTTGATGCGGGGCGAGTCAACCCTGACCGAGTCGAGAGTCTTCCACACCAGGTATGAGATGAAGTAGCATGAATTGCGAGGAATCTCCACGGCCTTGGGGCTGCCCTCAATCGGAATGAGTGTCAGGTCAACATTGGTCTGAGACGCCACTCTTTCTTGATTGCCACCTTGAGCTTGAACGTGAACGACACTGAGGAAGATGACAAGAACAGCTGCAGAGATGAGGGCTACTAACTTGATCATGATTACAAAAATTATTGTTGCGTCTAAGGAAAAGGAAAATGAATGCAGAGGTGAGTATGAGTACTAAAAAAGAAAGACGTGGGTATCAGTGAGTGAGAGAGAGAAAAAGGGGAAGAGAAACAAGAACAGCAGAGACGAGCAAGAAAAAAAAAGACAAAGAAATGTGTGAGAAGAAAAAAAGCGGGTGGACAGGTTGATGGGAAGGCCTTACATGTCAGGGAAGGTGTGGCGGACCATGCAAACAGGGAGAGGAAGTATTACATGATTATTGGCTTTAACAGATCCCCTTTTTCTCACCTGGATCCATCCATCTCTGTCTTTTGCTTGGTGTCCCTCCCCTTTTTTTGCATCCATCTATCTATTATTTTTTTTTCACGTCCCTCTCCTTTTTTTTGGCACTATGGTGTTTACTGTCAGTCTCATTTACTGCCAGTCGATAAAGTTCGGAGAACAGCAAACTATGTTTCTCTAAATGCAGGTACCTTATCTTTGCAAAGTTAAGGACAATTGAAGTTCTTGGGAACCCAATGCAGTCTGTCGTTTCATGATGGCAAGAGTGCCACAACGGTGGCAATTATGCTGCTGGTGACGGCAAGGGTGAGAATGATGGTGATGATTAGTGATTCTGGATTCGTTTCGTGGATTCGGGATTCCTCTCGGTTCGTTTCGTGCAGACGAATCCAAATCTCTATAGGATTCGATTCGGATGCCCTGTGATTCGTAGTGGATTCGTCTCGTCAAAGATTCGATTTGTCATGCATTCGTCTCGTCCTGGATTCGATTCGCCATGAATTCGTTTCGCCGTGGATTCGCTTCGTCATGGATTCGTCTCTTCACTATAACAGGGGTCACTTCACAACAATGTTATATCTATGGTGTTGGTTTTCCTACTGGATATCGCGTGTGATTTTTAACTTTTGTATCCTTAGTTCAAACCTGCACTTGATCACTTTTTTTTTTTTTTTTTTTTTTTTTTTAATTCCTCAATTGAACAGTATTGTCAGAGACGGCCTCGATTTTTAATGGTTACAAGGATTTTAGTGTGTCAAAAAAAACACACTAAAAATCAACACACTAGAAACACACTAAAATCGAAAAAACACACCTAGAAAAATTTAAGAATTTTCGGAAAAGTCAACAAGTCCCTCTCTCCTTCATCCTCACTCTCTACAAAACCCACTATGCCCAACCTCAAAGAATACAACGTGATCCTGAAGATCGTTGGATTGATCGCCCCAATTCGATCATGTTGATGGACTAGTCTCATATGTTACTGACACTTCGACAACCTGCAACAACATGGCTTGTCCAGATATGCATGGCATCAAGAGCAGCACCTTTCACTCAGTCATATGCGTGATACATGCAATATCAACACTCAACGAAGCCTTGGAGACACACAGCGCCCCTTGCTCAGCGGAGATAGAGATCCCACAGGGAACAACAAGACATAGTTGCAGGCTTCAGTACACCTTTGATGTCGACAATGACATAGCGAGAGCATGGTACTCATGTTTTGGGGTAAGAACTATTGACAGGATGACCTTCGTTTAAGTCCCAGCCATGCTTCTTCTTGACTGCATTCAGAACTATAGCTGGCCTATGGCCCCTTATCAAAGTGCTCGAATCGGATTTGGCCTAATCCGAGTTCGAATCTACTGTGGCGCGTTTGAGTCCGCTTTGATTCTGAATAGACTTGCGTGTTCGAATCCGATTCGAATAGATCGAATAGTTCGAGCATTTGAAGCGCTCGAGCATTCGAAGTGCTCGAGCATTCGGATCATTCGAACACTCAATTATTCGGATCATTCGAACACTCGATTATTCGGATCATTCGAACACTCGATTATTCGGATCATTCGAACACTCGATTATTCGGATCACTCGAGCATTCGGAGCGTTCGAGCATCTGGATCATTCGAACACTCGATCATTCGGATCACTCGAGCATTTGGAGTGTTCGAGCATTCGGAGTGTTCGAGCATTCGGAGTGTTCGAGCATTCGGAGAGTTCGAGCATCCGGATCATTCGAACACTCGATCATTCAGATCACTCATGCATTCGGAGCACTCGAGCTTCACTTGAATGGTCCCATGCTCTTACGGCTATTATTGATGATCCTCTGTACCTAACCGCTTGTGTTAACACACGTAGAAGTGATCCTTCATCCTGAAGCATTCGGATCAAGCATTTGCATCAAGGCAAGCATTTTTATGCGTGGTTCGCCCACGTACTTTCTTCTACATGGCTCGCGCACGCACTTTTTTTACATGGCTCATGCACGCACTTTTTTAACATGGCTTGCGCACACACTTTTTTTACATGGACTGCACACGCACTGTTTTTATATGGCTTGCTAGTGTTTCTGGATTCGTTTCGTGGATTCGGGATTCGGCTCGGTTTGTTTCATTTATACGAATCCGAATCTATATGTGATTCGCTTCGAATGCCCTGTGATTTGTGGTGAGTTCGTCTCGTGGAGGGTTCGTTTCGTGGTGGGTTCGTTTCATGGTGGGTTCATTTCATGGTGGGCACGGTGGGTTCGTCTCGTGGTGGATTCGTTTTGTGGTGGATATCATGGCTAGACACAATGTTTGAACTTAATATCTATCGCTACCTCACCCATTTATTCAGTGGTCACCACACTCCACCCAGCAATGCGCTTCGACTATTGGACTGATCAAGGATGGGGTGCTGACTATGAAAATTCTGCCAGGGATGCAGTCCGCAGTGTTTGGAGGACTCAATATCGGCCCAAAGATCTCCCCACCCAGCAACAAGCACGTACATCTGATGACAACAACATGGAGCTCATTCTTCTTGGTAAAAGAAAACGCAATAAGGTGGATCAGCTGGAGTCATTTGCAACTGCTCCGCCAGTGGAGGAGATGCCTTTGGATTTCTGGAAACAACACCACGGGTCTTTTCCACATTTGGCACCAATGGTCAAAGATTTTTATGCCATCCCAGCAATGTCGGCTCCTTCAGAGCGCTGCTTTTCAAAGGCCCATGCCCTCCTTCCTTACACTAGGAATCGTCTTGGCCCTGACAGGATAAAGGAACAGATCCTTTTGGACTCCTGGTACCGCTTCTTCAATCACAAGGACAAGGTGGCAAAATAAATAAATACATATGAAAAAAGATGAATGTCTGAGAAAAAGATGATGTGTGGGAAAAAGATGGATGTGTGGGAAAAAGATGGATGTGTGGGAAAAAGATGGATGTGTGGGAAAAAGATGGATGTGGGAAAAAGATAGATGTGTGGGAAAAAGATAGATGTGTGAGAAAAAGATGTTTGGGATAGATGGATGTGTGAGAAAAAGATGAGAACACAGAGAAAGGTATCTAAGGTCTTATTCAGATCAACATGTAAGTAATGACGACTTTTATTTCATGGCGCCCAGATGTCATGGATAAAAGTGCACATCATACAAATATTTATAGTTAAAAGCTACAAGTCCCCGAAGTCCACAGAAGAATGCAAACAGAAGACCCTAGATTGCATTGAAATGGGAAGAAGGGACAGACAGAAAGAAAATCAAGTGAAGATGTGGAAGCTTTTAAGTGTAGGATTGTGCAAGCAGAATGAAAGTGAGAATGAGTGAGAGAGAGAAAAATTAATGGAAAGAGGGATGATACATGAAGAGTGAACGAAGGGTAGATGAGGAAAAGGTTGTGTAATAAAGCTGGGTTGCTTTTATTCAGAGTCGAGAAGAGGAAGAGTCAGAAACAGATCGGAAAACAGAGTATTCGAAAATATGTTATATTGAAAGCTACGGGACTAGGCTAGGGGTCGAGACTATATATATACTAATTGTTATGAAACAATAAACGTATGGAAGTATTTCTGTTCTCGTGGTACTTGTCCGGCGACCCGCCGCATGCCTATCGCATGACTGTCGGCTGACCGCTAACAGTATCGGGGCTAAGTCGAAAGACCTGTGCTTGCCGCCTATTGAAGGGAAGTGAGCCACATGTCACATGATCAAAATTATTCCTTTTCAGACGAGAACAAGAGAGAGATGAACTTCTCTCTGACATTCCCACTTTTTAGAAAACTTCCATCGGGAGCCTCGGCAATCATTCTTTTCAGAATGACGTCGTGCTTGGTTCGGGCAACACGGGACAAGGATTGTTGATAGTCTTGGATCGCATCAGGAGCGGAGGCGAGATCTTCGAGTGTCTGCCATGAGATGTGGTCATCTGGAAAATTCAACCACTTGACCTTGTACTGGAGATTGCCTTTCGAGTCGTATCGATGGGCAACTAACTTGTCGACATCGTATTCTTCTTCATAGTAGTCGCCAAGGTCGTTGGTAACAGGATCGTCATCGGGGATTGGTATGTCAGTGGTTGGAAATAAGTGTCGGTCACGACCGTAAGCAGGTAAGAGCTTTTCGACATGAAAAACATCATGGGCGCGGCTCTGCGGAGGTAGGTCAAGGCGGTAGTTCAGCGGCGATGGGCGTTCAAGGATCTTGAACGGTCCACGGAAGCGCGGAAGCAACTTGTGTGTGAGACCGGGCGGTTTTCTTAAGTCGGATGCATCGAGATAGACCAAGTCGCCTACTTTGAAGGTGACATCTTTTCTCGAGCGGTCGTACTGACTAGACATTCTTCTCTGTGAATCTAGAAGAGCATCGCGGATGACTTCGAATCGAGTCGTATGGTCCATTAGGAAGGCGTCAACCTTCTTGTCTGAGTACATGTCAGGGCTGGTCAGGG